>JASANG010002509.1:600000-793287 GCA_030248215.1 Enoplolaimus lenunculus | reverse complement strand
AGATCCCGTCTCCGGCTCAGTGCATACTGGAATTTATAGGAAACCCACCTATACTAATCAGATAATGAACTATAATACGCACCTTCCAAAAAATTACAAAAATAACTTAATTGAATGTTTATTGTTTCGATGCTGTTCGTTAACAACGGATAATGCCTTGCTAAAGGATGAATTAAAGTTCCTGGCTAATTTGCTTAGATCCAACGATTTTCCCGTAAAATTTATTAACAATTCGTTCATTCATTTCTTCAACAAGTGTTTTAACAGCGATTACGCGCCACCTCAGTCCATTCACCATTTTATTGAACAAAACTTCAATAATAATATTGATCATGCCACTATTAACCACAATATTAATTTAGATCGTGTTTCACAACCTCAGTTTTTATCGCATCAAAATACTGATATTTCTGACAATCTGGCTTCAACATCCAATAGCACTGACCATGCCACGACGGAAGGCGCAATCCAAAGCCAAGACACAGCAAGCACCACCGGAACCAGCAATGGAAGTCAGGTACCCCCCAAATTTATTGTTTTAAAACTACCCTATTTCGGGTCGCACTCACATCGCCTAAAAACTGACCTAAACCACTTATTTAAAAAGTGTTTTGGAAATTATAACATTAAAATTAGAATTGTTTTCGAAACTCAGAAAAGAATTGGCCAATTTTTCAATTTCAAGGACCCAACCCCCACGCTTTTACGCTCTAACATAGTGTATCAATATACTTGTCCCGATTGTTTATCGGGTTACGTCGGTTCTACCAACCGACAACTTTATAGGCGTATTTGCGAACATAAACAGATTTCGGACCGTACTTCTCTACCTAATCCATCCACCTCTAAATTAGTCTCTGCAGTCTCTGACCACTACACTAAGTCAAATCACCATTGTTCTGTCGACGATTTTACAATTATCGATACATGGCCAAAAAATGATCTTCCCTCGTCGAATCTGGGCCTGCACATACTCGAATCCGCCATAATTCGTAAATTGCAACCTAAATTAAATATACAGTCAAATGTGTTTAGATTTAGAATTTTCACATGATTTTGCAACTCTAACAAAATCTGGCAATTTCAACCATTTATTTTATTTATTTTATATATATATATATATATATATATATATATATATATATATATATAAATTTCAGCCCTGGAATCTGGAGAACCATGATTGAATGTTTGGGTTTGCACACATGTCAACGAAGCATGCACCAAAAATGAATGAAAATTTGAACAAAGATTTCGACTGCGGTTTTTGTGTGTCTCAGTTACGCTGATTCAGCTTTTAAATCACACAGTTGATAATACAAAGTTTAACTGGTCGGGTTTCTGAAATGTATATATTTATGTATTTACTTAAGTTTTGTTTTAGACACTCACTTAAGACACTGATTTAAAAGTAAATACTTAAATTTTTGGATAAAAACAGAAAATTGCGTATTATGAGCTAGTGCCATAACAACGAAGCGTTAGATTTGCTTTTATTTTCAAGGAGGTTACAAAAATCAACAACCAAGATTGAAGCAAAGATTCCTTGCTTATCTTCGACTCAGATGCTATAAGCATGTATTAATTCGTTACATTTGTTGAGTTACAAATATTTACTTTACTCGCTTAACCCTTTATCACATGAATATTTTCTATTTCCTTTGAGACCTACTTTTATACTAGGATTCGAGCTCCAGTGACTGGAGTGGGAGGCGTATACCATCACCACTCAGCTATAGGAGCTTGACGCTCGAGCCCGAGGGTGCTCTCACGTCTTGTGGTGATTTAGTACTATGTATACGTGTTGCAATTGTTAAACACAGTGCGATATATACTGTTTAACGTATATACACTGCGCTGAGTTGCGTATAGGCAACTCAATGCGAGAAGGGGTAAAGTAAGTACTGCAGTGACCCGAATAAGGGGGGGGGGCTGATATTTATTTGGTTTCTCGAGAGGGTACCCATCTTGTTATTCGGTTACGGACTGTTATTTATTTTTAACCCACGCTCCGCCCGTTAAGGATATACTTAGGAATGCACTTTCAAAATTTACGTACGCTTTAAAGTTTCGAACTCAAATTATTTGGTCCTGGAGTCATTTATGCGCTACAGTGGGTTAATTGACGTTTATGGACACTAATTAGGGTTATGGACTCTATCCGCTTACGGCCTCTTATTAGGGATACGGACATTTATTGATCGGGACTCAAAATGGGGCCCCTCTTTTTACGGGCCTCTTATTCGGGTCACTACAGTACGCTTTTAGAAACGACAACTTGGCTAAGTAAATGCTTAGCGATTACTTAACAATCAAATCTTATTGAATTATGGTTTCATAAACCCATTTGCGATAGTTTTTTTACACTTTCATATCCAAGGAATTTGCTCTGGGTTGTACGTGGGTTTAATTAGCCGGCGATTATAGATCAATATGCTTATATATGTATATATACATATATAAGCATATATATACATATATATTTATATATATGTTTCCGTTTAGATAAGCATAAAATGCGACTGATATATAATATTCGCTCGTGAAGCGTCATGAACCTAAGCAACGCAAATAAACGCCTAAACTTTTCAATTGAAACACTTCTACAATCTCAGCCGAAGGATCCGTCCATCAATGTAAACCAAAAATTTGAAGGTGGGTTGTTTATGATTAGCGCGACTATAACAGTCATATATTTATCTGTACCTTATTCTTTCTTAACTATAGCGACCTGACCACTAGGCCTAAACCTAAGCGTAAGCCTAAACACTAACCTTTTAAGCGTAAAACCTAAACATAAGCCTAAGCGTAAATTCTACCCGTCTTTAAGGTCACCACTGTTCTTGTCAAAAGTGGGCATGGCGTTGACGTCTATAATGAAGATGAAGTAGTAGGTATTGTCACCGTTCTTCAGACGGTGACTCTTGTTTTGACGCGGCAGTTTTCAAAGAAATGTGTGCTGTGAATAGGTTTAGAACGACTTTTTACTGATAATTTGTTAAAATCCCATGGACTCGAATTTAGCTTGCATTACTTTTGCAATATTAGCATTTGTATATTTGACATAAGAAGTTGCGATGCATAATACATCGTTGGAAGCTTTTGGCAATTATATATAGGCAGAATTGAAATTTTCCTAAAACCGTGAAAATGTTTACACTTACAAACGAATATGCTATAAATTTGCATGACCTAATACCTATAAAGCTTAACGTGTTAAGCTCTATTCACGACGTGCACATTTTTACTGCGAGCGCTTGCAGCTGCAGATTGCACGCAGACCTTGCATTTTTTCATCAGCTAATGAGAAAGCGGCTGCAATAAATTCAGTGAACTTACAAGGTTAGTCACACATGTGAACTAAATTACTAGCTATGATTTTTAGTGAATTATTTGCAGCTGCAAGTTTTTTGAACGGGATTTTGGACAAAACTTGCAAGTGAAAGTTGCAGATGCAAGTTTCGCAGCAAAACCTTGCACGTGTGAATAGGGCATTAGTATCGCCCTGATAGTTTTTATGTCAACCCAGTTAACCGCTAGACTAATTCAATACATAAATTAACCCAAACATTGTCGTTTAAATTACAATTTCGTATTTATTTACTTGGCACAGAATATACATATGACAACAATCACATATCAGCAAAACAGGCTGATTAAGTTATTTTTTGACTTTGAATGCTAAGCTAGAAATACAAAATATTGGCATAGGCGCTGCTGTAGCACCTTTGTGCAGACAATCATTAGCACTTACTTCGGTAACTCCCCTCAACAACACGTTTCTACTAGACTGCGCCAACAGTACTACAGTAGTTTCGGCCGTCCGTTGACGCATACTTACTCGCACGTTTGCGGACAGCAGACCACTCCAAAGATCAAAGGCATCTCTGTAGATGACAGGACTGGATTTTACAGGTGAATAATCAGCTTCTCCATAAGCTGCCTTTTGTCACTCAATGAAATCAGCCACATATCGATTTGAGTTACACTTTTTGCCTCAGAAATCAACTGTTGCTAACATGCTTGCACATCAACCATTATGAAATCACTTGTTGTCGGATCAAGTAATATAGCAGCCGTGTTCACAGTTAGCAACGCGAAACCGGGGTATTTATTTAAGCAAAATTTGCCATTATTTGTTCAACGGACGTAGCTAGACAGGAACTCTATAAGGGAAAGTCAATTTTCGAACGAGAGGAATCCTATTTTATAGAGGAGATCAAATGTTATTTCGCATACAGATGTCGTATAATAGTAAAAGTTAATCTGACAAGCGAAGCGAGCGAAAAGCAATGTGACATTTTTTTAATGAAACCTCATTACACCAGTATGATTTCGGCGTCTCGCGTTCGCGTTGGCCATATTTCTAGGTATTTAAACTTAAAAGCAAATATACAAATCAAGACAAAGCTGACAAACAGACTTTAGATGCTTTTTTTAAATCAAAACTATTTGAGCATATGAAGTCGTTTCATTTTTACTACGGCTTTGACACTGCTAATAGGCGGCGTTCGTCCTGGCTCAGGTTACGTCACTGATGTGGCCGACAGCCGCCGTACACACAAAAAAGTATTTCTGAATTTATTCACAAAAAAGTGTGTTTTCTGTGGCAAATCTGAAAAGTTTTGCTGATATTTAAGACAATTTTTCTAAAAATAACTGGAAAACGATTATTTTCAGACTTTATTTCAAAATGTTTTTTGAAAACATTTCTGTTATAACAGAAATACTTTTCAAGTGCACCTTGCTAATCATATTTCTCAAATGTAAAAATTTTTTTCTTAAATATCAGAAATATTATTTTGAATGTTTGCCGAAAATCGACATATATTGAAAATTTGGCATATCTGAGTTTCTTATAACCAACTTTGAATAAATTGTTCATTAAAATTTATATTTTTAAAATTTAATATTTTTGCAGTCTTATCGTTTCTTTAGGAACGTAAAATTTTTTGACACGAATTTCGGCCCATATAAACATCGCACGGGCGGAGAGTTTTTATGTGGGACTAGAATAATCTCAAGCTTTAGATGAATTTTTTTGCTTGGCTTAGATTTAGGCTTAGCAATATGCTCATTGTGAGAAGTTCGTGATTTATTTGCTTGATACACCCTAAACCAGAGCTCCTTGTTCTATCGCGATGCAAGCTATCGCTCTGATTCAGTAAACGCGGCCAGGGAAATGTTTAATGCCCCTCCGAATAGCCGTTATAACACCGATTATGAAATACACACATTACGACACGCGGTATATGTCCTAATTGGCGTAGCCCTTTTTCACTAAACCTTTTCCACTATCCGGTGCCCTTAATGCCTAGATTCTGTTTAGTCTAGCCACAAGTCCACACAACTCCAGATTCTCTAGCCCTTTCCAAGTTTTCCCCAAACGCTGTGTATTTTATCCCCGTTAGAATCAAGCAAATTTTTCGACCAGAGAAACCCCGTTAGAATGGTCAAGTCCTATGTAGAGTAGTAAAATTAACCCCGTTAGAATTACTAGACTGCAGATGCCCGGTTTTCCCCAATTAACACATAAAACGACTGCACCTCGTACGGTATCCTTTGCAACGCGCTCTGCGCAAACCCAGATTGAATACAACTCGCACTAGTTCCATTCACATTGGACTTGCGTGGCGGTAAGCTAAGATTCAATTCACTGTTAAACACGCTAAGCGTTCCACAACGTATAAACCTGACACAAACTGTAAAAATTCGAAAGCCATAAAATAGGACACAAGATGCAACCGTTTTCAAGATACCTGAATTCAAAATTGAATTCCGATCCTAGCTACCGCGTAGGTGTGTCGACCTCATTTGCATGTCGACCGACACCCACACGTGAGTGTCCGCCAACCTTTGCAAATGAAGAACGACTCACCTCTATCGCCCGATAAACAACAACAACAAAAATCGAGACACCCACATTGGGTGCTGACGTAGCCTAGCTATGTTCTTAAACACAAAACTAGCCAATAATAAATGCGATATTATTCACTGGCCATGCAAGGCCCCAAAGTTGTACATTGCGGACGCAGCCACCATAGCATACGTTGACATTTTAAATGCGTTTTAGCAACGTCCAAGCCTAACATAAGTTCTAAGAGAGACTAGATGAAGCAAGGGACTCCCTTCAGGTGTGGTTTTAGGGTTTGGTTGTATTTTATGTTTTACTTTTTAGTTTAAAATGATTCGAGTGTGGCAGACACACCAACACTCATTCTTACGCTTAGGTTTTAGGCTTAGGCTTAGGCTTAGGATTAGGATTAGGAACATGCTTACAATACTGTTCCGTCCCTGTTCTTTACATTGGCCCGAATTTCAATACTTCACACACAACCGTTACCATAAATTGATTACGATGAGCGATGAACATATACACAACGTTTAGAAATAATCAATTTTATTAATGGATAACCACCAATGGCACGAAATTGATTCACTACAAACAGTACGACTCACCCACATCAAAGGACCAAACCACAAAATCAGGCTGTAGCCAGTCTGCTTTGTAATTGAAAGTATAAAGTACACCACTTTCAGCGTAAAACCAGAGGCCTGATTTCGGTTCCGGGTCCGGCTCAAAATCAACCTCACTCCAGTATTGGCATTTGCTCCATTTGATAGTGAATCCGATGGCATTTGACCTACTTGATTTTGCCACAGCCCCGGTTCCGGCAAATTTTGTCGACCTTCGGCTCGTTTCGTTCACCGCCGGCTACACCATGATCAGGTTCAATTAACATTCGGTGGCACTATTTACAGCATGAAACGTAAATTGAAGACTGTAGAAACGGCCCACGTTACTTTTAGGGGTGTCCAGGTTCATTGTAGGTCTATAAAAGAATAGAATTGTGATTCTAGATGACATTTTTTGCTTAGGCTTGGCTTTAGGCTTAGGGTTTTAGGCTCAGGCATAGGCTTAGGCTTAGGAATACGATTAATCTCCTGTTACACGCTTTAAAAGTAACAACGGCCGCAGCAACTACGTCTTGCACAGATTCAAATGAAACAAAGACAATAACTGGGTCTCATCAGAATAAAATTGTTTTCCAGGTTCACCGATGCATCCAAGAGCGTTCGCTACATTTCCGTCATGCACACGATCATGCTGCTGTACTCGCACAGCGCCGAATTCGTTGCCGACAGATTTCAAGTTTACTCTCAGACCTCAAGCCAAATGGAACAACACATCACGAAACTCAATCGTATCAGGATTTAAATCAAAATGTCACACGGTATCAACCGGGAAACCGCCACGGAAACGGTGCTCATTTTCAACGACTCAGATCCGTCAACTGGAAACGGAATTTGCCGAACACCGATATTTAACCGTAGACAATCGTGCTAAAGTTGCTGACGCGCTGGGACTCACCGAACAACAGGTCACAAGCTATTTGGTCGGAGTTATTTATTTAGCACGAGCAACTTGAAAGTTTTTTTTGAGCAAACGAAACTTTACGACTATCAAATACCGCGTAGCAGGGTTCAACTGGGAATTTGTGTTCCGGCCGGAATGCCTGCATAAATTCAATTCCTGCTCCTGTTATATACTGTTTCTGCATTATAAAGATGCAGGAACCGGAACCGTAATTTTTACGCCTTTGGGTCAAATTATTCGTAATCATTTAAATATTCGAAACGTTGTCTTTGAAAAATTGTTTTTTTCGAAATGTGTGTTTTTGCAATTAGTGCAATCTTGTTAATAAAAATCTGTTTCTGAGAAAATTATTTCAAATTTCGGTTCCTGTTCCGGTGCCGGTTACGGCAGAGAACTTCAATTCCTGTCCCTGTTTCGGCAAAATTTAGTTCCTGTTGGAATCCTGTCGCGTAATAAATAAAAGTCTGCGAATTTGAAAAGCACTGACTCGCAGCATAAAATCAGACTACGTGCAAATTATAACAGAAGTTTTCTTAAAATCCGACTTAATCCAGGAGGTTTCGGCTGGAACTTTTCTAAGTTATATTACAGTTTTCAAATTTTTATCTAATGGAAGTATCAACAACAAAAAATTGTACCAGTTGCGTTGATGTACAGCAGTAAACTTAATATATACTAGTAAGCCGGCTTTGCGCAATGCGCCAGTGTTAGCGAATAAACAGCATTCTGTATGCAAATTTTCTTTTCCCAGAACACTCAATTTTCCGTTCCAAGAAAATATTGTAAACATAGTAACGCTGGAAAGTTGCTCAAAATATGTATGTGGGTCATTCCAGCTTTAATGTATAGATTTTGTATTCATTTAGATTTTATTGCAAGTTTTGCTATTCTATTTGTTTTCTTTAAAACATATTTTAGCAAATATTAAAATTTAACCCCTTCTCACATTGAGTGGTCTGTAGGCAACTCAGCGCATTGTATATACCTACGTTAAATAGTATATATCGCACCGTGTTTAACAATTGCAACATATATACATACTGCTAAATCACCACAAGACTTGAGAGCCCCCTCGGGCTCGAGCGTCAAGCTCTATAGCTCAGTGGTGATGGTATACGCCTCCCACTCCAGTCAATGGAGTTCGAATCATGGCATAAAAGTAGGCCTCAGGGGAAATAGAAAATATTCATGTGAGAAAGGGTTAAAGCCCTATTTACACGGGCAAGTTTTTGCTGCGAGAACTTGCAGCTGCAACTTGCACTTGCAATTTTGTCCAAAATCCCGTTCGAAAAACTTGCAGCTGCAAATAATTCATTAAAAATTATATCCAAAACTTTAGTTCACATGTGCGAACAGCTATGCATTTTCACTGAATTAATTACGACCGTTTTCTCATTGGCTGATGAAAAAACACAAGTTTTGCGTGCAATCAATTTGCAGCTGCAAGTTCTTGCAGCAAAAACTTGGTCGTGTGAATAGGGCTTTACACTGCTTTTGGAAAATAAATATGCCCTCGATTTCACTGTGTATCTGCTTACGCACATGTGCATTCGTAGGTTCAACGACCGATTCAACCACCGTTAGGCATAATTCAATTTTCATCATTTCAGTAATCGGCCCGTGTAAAGATCAAAAGCGGAAAAGCTTAAGCTTAGACTAATCTTTTTGTATAGGCTTAAGCTTAGGTATAAATTCATTCCTACACTTAGGCTTAGGCTTCGCAGTATGCTTACCCAACTGTAACGGCCGTGTTCTATACATTGACTCTGCAATTTAACAAATTTCAGGTTAAAATATGGTTTCAAAACCGCCGATACAAAACAAAACGGCGCCAGCTGATTGGCCAGCTAGACAGCGTTCAAATAGGTCGCCGTGGTGGTGGACGTCCCAAGCAGGAACTAAAAACCACCGGCAATCTATATTCCGCTAGTCCGATACCGCTCGATAAGGTTACTTCCGGTGTTGCACCTATCGCCAACGGTATTGAATCATCACAACCTGTCATCAACGAGAAATGGTTTTGGTTCTGGCTTCAAGCAGTAAACACTGTGCCGAAACCTTGTGCTTTTTCACGTCACTTTACGCCATCTGAATTGTCTTAGACCGGATATACGAATCCTACTATGAAAGGATAGCAAAAAGCACCGTTGCCTTGTACAAACTTCAAGTTTCTTTTCTGTTTGTGATTCAAAAGGCTATTACGCCAATGTTCTGTTTGAAACGGTGCCTGCACACCACAAATACTGTAGTGACCCGAATAACAGGGTGTGGAGTAATAAGAGGGGTCCACATTTTGAGTCCCAATCAATAGGAGTTTGTATCCGTAATAAGAGTCTGTGAGCGGATAAAATCTCTAAACCCTAATTAGAGTCCACAAATGTCAATTATCCCTAATTATAGCGCGTAAACTCCAGGACCAAATAATTTGACTTTGAAACTTTAAAGCGTACTTAAATTTTGAAAGCACATTCCTAAGTATAATCTTGCAAGATCACTCAAGCTATTGACACAAGACAAAGGTACGTATAATTCAGCGGATAGTTGCAGCACCGGATATATATCAGTAACGAAGGGTGGTGCTGTGTGGGGTAAAAATAAATAATACGTCCGTAAAACCGAATAACAGGGGCGGGGGCACACTCTGGAAAGGCCAAATTTAATATTAGTCCCCCTTCTTATTCGGGTCACTACAGTACGTGTTTAAAAACAGGCCCGTAGCCAGCCAGCTCAAAACATTTTTCAAGAAGGGCGTACAAGAGTTTTCGGTGAATTGAAAATTTTCTAGAATAGGGGGCAAAATGCTTGCAGGGAAGCTGAGCGCCTCTGGTCTCCTCTGCCTACCGGTTCGCAGGTAAACCCGGTATCATTCACTAATCGGTTCTGGTTCCGTTTCTGGTGTTTTCATAATATGGTTGTACCGTGGCTTGTTCATATATATTTACTCTAAAATAATCAAAATAAATTATCCGAAAATCTAGGAGATCATAAATTTCAGTATTCTCACCTACAGAGGCTGCTGGTATCAACAGGGCCGGCTTTAAGATAGCGGGCACCTCACGCAGGTCTGAGCCCCCCAAAATAAAATGTTTTACAACGCTATAACCTTGCGGTCAGCGAAAACTTTTTTGAGGTTGCCAAAGTGGGGCCTCCCCAGGGCCGGTTCTTGTCAATTGTGGGGTTTGGAGTGCGCTTCCGCCGGCACTCGATATCAAATAACCCTTCTATTGCGCGCACGTCTTGTATTTTAATTTTATTTATCAACGAAAGAATTAATTATATAAACATTAGGTCTTAAAATTATATGAAAAATTTGAGCAACGAATCACGGAATCGAATTTCTGTTTTAATTTCAAACAAGCAGCCTCTAAAAGCGACAATGAAGACGGGGTAAATAAAACAAATATAAGATCAATTTTCCGAAAATACTATATTATTCCCGTAGTCTATTGAGTTTATAGCAACAATAGACAATTAATGTGGCTCATCGAGTCTCACAAGATCTGCCAGAAATTTCCACGATGTATATATATATACGTATACGGAGTGCTACCAGTGGGTTGTCGTCAAATTTGTTAAACAATTCTCATTACCCGGTCCGCTGCCAAGAATGCAGCTTCGATAGCTAATCAGAAATCTGTTTCTCGTCTTGTAGTAACGTTTAACTGTCCGTTATTTCAAAAGTTCGTTCAGAGACTAAGTTGTTCCAAACAGCTTCAAGCGTTACATTTATCGCGTAAGCCTTTCAGCAGCAATCTACTAAAATTTTATGGAGGCAGTTTAACCTGAAATTTTGCAAGCTACAAATTTTAGTAACATGTGACTAAGTCACAAGAGTACACTGCAAAAAATGGTGACTCAAATTGACTCTCTCCGAAATAATCTTTACCTGACTACACAAACTGAGTCAAAATTCGACTCCGCCAGAGTCAAATTGTGTCAAATCGAATTTGACTCAGGCGGAGTCAAATTTTGACTAACTTTGTGTAGTCCGGAAAAGCCTATTTCAGAGAGAGTCAATTTGACTCTCCTTTTTTTGCAGATTATCATAACAAAAATAGTTTTGCTTCACATTAAAGGGGCACCACGAGCCTACAATTTCAGTTAGACCACCGCTAGTATGTCTGAACGGTTAATTTTTAATGTATCAGTTTTCGTCAGCGACTTAGAAGTATTTTAGGAGTAGAATTAATTACTGTTTCCTATTGATACTGTCACTAAAGTTCTGTAATTACTTTTGGCTAAAACTTTGACTGATTCATATTTTCTATTTAGAATTTGAATTTCTGTTTAAAATGCAAATCATTTTTCGTGCGTCCTACTTGTTAAGTTTTTGCATATGGCTTTTTAAGTTTTTAATTTAAAAATAAAATATGCAAAAATAATATCAATCAAGGATAAGAAACAAACTGTTGACAAACAGTCATTGAGTAAAATACCGAAACGGATAGTGACCAAAATACGCCAAATGGCGAGAAATGACCGTTTTTGTAGTCTTATAACTAGGGATCCAAATAAGTTTACCTCAATAATTGAGAGGATGAGACTTTCATTGATACATCTAAGGTGGAACACTTCATTAAATCTTTGAATGAAACATTCAAAATTTGAAAACAGTCCTACAGTTTGTACAAATGACCAGAAAAAACAATACAACGTGATAGCTATTTTCTCCGAAAACTAATATTTGGTCGCAGCCAGAAAAAATTAATCCACGGAAGATGCGCCACTAATAGCCTCTAGCACATAAGTCAACCAGTCTTGTCCATTCGGCTCCGCCATCCCACCAGGACAAAATTGTACACAAATAAATCATATCCTAAAATGTGTAGTGTGCTGTGGATTTGTGTTTTCCATATAAAAGTACAAATGTGCATTGTGCATGTACATAAAGATATGCAAATCACCTTGACGGTAAACACGACAACATCAAAAATAGGTTTTGCAAAATCAGGGGGGACAAATAGGACATATTTAAGGGGGTCATTTATGAATTAACCCTCGAAAAATTTCAGTTCTTTTCTATCTTGTTGAAAGCAGAATTTTAGCAACTTTCATTTACCCTAGAAAACCAAAATTTCATTAAGTAAGCTAGAATTATCGCCTTTTCTTTTTGCAAATTTGGTAAAGTTTACACCCCGAAACATCAACTGCTTTTAATAGAGACGGCCTCCAGGCCGTCTCAAAAATTCGTAAACGCAAACATATTTAAAATTATAATGATGACTTCCTCATATATATAGAGGATTGCACTATACTGGACGTCCGGCGTTGTCCGTCACAGCCCGTCATCATGCCATGCCCGGACGGCACCGCACGTAAACACAAGTACAAAGCAACTCGTACTGTTAAAGTTTATTAATATTTATTAAGTAACGAAAAAAATTTCGATCTTTTACTTTCCACCACATTTCGGCTTACGCTTTATGCTCAGGCTTAGGCGTCGTTGGCAAAAAGCTTATGCAAATGTTTAGGCAAAAGTAATAGGTAAAGCTTTTTCCTATACTTAATACGTCAGCTTAAGTCTAAGCGTAAGCCTAAGCCAGTAAAGAGGAAGCATAGAAGAGCCAAGATTTTGTATTTGTACAATATTTCGACGAACGAAGTATTTTTTCTGAATTTTGTCCTTCAGCGGATTTCCACCAATAACCGGTATTCTAACTGTGTGTTGCACCTATACTTCATAGAAGTTCCTGTTTTAAAGTGTTTCATTTTTTGGCCCATGTAAAGATCAAGGGCGGAACGTTTTTCTGTGAGACTGCAATAAAGTAAGCTTAAGCTTTTGACTAATTTTTTGTTTGGCTTAGGCTTTAGGCTTAGCAATATGCTCATTCTTACGCTTAGACTTAGGCTTACGCTTAGGCTAGTATGCTTATAAATACTGTTCCGCGCCTGTTCTTTACATTGGCCCATTTCCTTTACAACACAGTTGAGTTTTCGCCATCATCTGTTGTCGATTCGACACTACTTCTCTCTGAGTCACAGTCATCGGCTTTCCAAATATCAGCTGCTTGAGGTGTTTTCGTGGTCGCGTTGTCTGATTTATTACTTGTTGCAGCGATCGTATTGGAGTTTTGCGTCGAGCCGGGTCTTTGAGCTTTACTGGGGTTCTGATTTGGCGTTTGATTCCGTTCTGCTGTTGAGTTTTCGGTTTCTTTTGATTCAAGCATTTCAAGAACCTAAAATTTAGATTACTTATATATTGTATGGAACAGCGCCGGAACAGTAGAATACGCATATTGATAAGCCTTGGCATATACCTAAAAGCCTAAGCGTAAGTATCAGCCTATTCCTAAACTGATGCCTAGGCCTAAAGCCTGTAAGCCTAACCAAAAAAGTTGGTCTGAAGCATAAACGCATAAACTCAAGGCGTCATTGGCATTTTTGTAAACGTAAAGAAACCATACCCATTTTAAAGGGATGCGAAAATTTTTTGCAATTTTTGCAACCACCCTTTCCCGAAAAGGTGGGAGCAACATTTTCATCCGGCTTCCCCTTTTTCAAGCTGTAGCCGAACCGATACATACGAATTGTATATACAGTAACCCCTCAAAAATTTGCAAACCTCCGTCCAAAGTACGAAGTCCACCAGCAATTTTAATATTAGTTCAAATTTAGTGTTCTCGTTTATATAAAAACACAACATAATAAAGTTTCTGAGAAACAAAGGCGATGATAGACTGCATAAGTTTTAATCTTTGGCTTGACATTGAATTTTAGTTAATTTTTCTGGAATAACCAATACAAATCAATTGACACTTGGACCCACCCCGCCACATCGAGTGCACGGTGACGATTGCCCAAACGATATTAACCAAATAAGTACTGGCCAAGCGGAAAATGTTATTTAATAAGCTCTTGTCAGCTAAAGTTCGAACCTAAGACTAAGGCTAAGCCTGGCTTATGTACAGAGCAGGGGCTTTACGTTTTTAGATTTTGGATGCAAATACCTTTTCTTGAGCTTCTTTTTGCATTTTTTCTAGTTTCTGCAGTGTAAACGATTTCAGCGGCAGCAACTTCGGTTTGCACAAAATCGGATGAAACGAAAATTCTTGGAACAAAAACGCTGTTTTCGGCAACACTTCTTTTAAATGATCTGTCGAATTCATAGTATTTCGCCGTACTTTATTGATAAAAATAGTGAACAAAAATTCGTTCCCTTTTGCTCGTTTTTGAATTATTCGCCAATTATTTGATGTATAAAGTCGCCTACTGAAACTATAATATTTGGCCCATGTAAAGATCAGGGGCGGAACGTTTTTCTGTGGGACTATATAATAGAATAGCTTAATCTTTAGACTAATTTTTTTGCTTGACTTTGGCTTAGGTTTAGGCTTAGGCTTATAGGAATAAACTCATTATTACGCTTAGGCTTACGCTTAGGCTCAGACTTAGGAATATGCTTATAATACTGTTCCGAACTTGTTCTTTACATTGGCCAGATTTTTAACACTACTTGTGGTGTGTACATATACCGCTATCTGTCGCGATCGACGCTGTACTTTAGCCACACCCACAGTAGGGACAAATAATTATCATAACCATT
Source organism: Enoplolaimus lenunculus (assembly GCA_030248215.1). Taxonomy (NCBI): domain Eukaryota; kingdom Metazoa; phylum Nematoda; class Enoplea; order Enoplida; family Thoracostomopsidae; genus Enoplolaimus; species Enoplolaimus lenunculus. Next base: position 778,366 of record JASANG010002509.1, on the reverse strand, counting down.
AAAATAAAAAATACTTCAAATGAAGAAATTTTGTTAGTTTTCCATGTATAACTTGAAAAAGGTTACAAAAACGGGGGCGGTGTAGCGATATTTTCAGTGTTGCAGCGCTATACCGAACCCGCAATACAGAGACCAAGAGTTGTCTCACACATTAAATATACTAGTCAGCCAGCTTTGCGCAATATGAAAAAAAGTTAGCGAAAGCACAAAAATGTCTTTGCAAATTTTCTTTTCATAGAACAATCACGTGTATTTGTTAAGAAATTATTGAAAACAAAGTGTAATGCGGGAAAGTTCTCCAAAATACGTATGTGGGGCGTTTCGGCTTTAATATACAAATAACCAACGTAGAGAACTAGAAATTTGGTTAGCTTACCATTCACAACTTAAATGTTACTGCTGTTGGCCTTGGTATTAAAAGGCAGTGCCGCCGAAGCAGGCTAGGGCGGAGGCCATCTTAAAATTTCAGGGTGGGGATTTTTTGCGATGGTCAGCATATTTTACGGCTATTTTGTTTAATATCTTGTTAGGGTTGGGACCATCGTTGGGATGGGCCCATCTGGGGGTATGGGGGATGACTTCTCCGGCCCTGTTAAAAGGCGTGCAAATATTCAAGGAGTTTTCTAAAATTTTAAAGAAAAATGAACCGATGCGTCTAAATTTTGAGATATTAGATGAATTAGATGAATTTCATTTTTATTTCATTTCGAACAATTGCAACATATCCGTAATGAAAGAGTGCCAGACATAAATTCTATTGAGCGTAAAATCTAATAGAACTTCCGGTATTTCTATAACAAAAACGGAAACAGACACCGATTTATGCCAGAAACCGAAACGAATTCCTGTCATATCCTGCTTTACAGTCATTTGCAGAAAATAATAAATTAAGCATTGTTTTAAGCTACCTAATTTCGCGTCACCTGCAGCTTCACGTCCGGCTCCGGTCAACTTCGTTGACCTACGAGGTCTGGCTTCGATATTTTTTGCTTCCGGTTGGTTACACCTTGGTGGTTAGCAAGAGTTAATTTTAATTTGAGCTTTAATCTGAACAGTTAAAACAAACCACGTCTGGAACTTGGCTAACTACTGGAATTTACTGTGCAAATGTTCTGTTTTGCTAAATTTGCAGACAGTCATAGTGCTGTTTCTAAGCAACAAGATAATTTATCTTCAGTGTTACATCATTAGATTTTGCAATGTGTCAGAATAGAAGAAATAAGCACTTCTGAACTAAACATGGTCAATCGCAACAAAAACAGGTTTAATTTTTGGTCTGTCTGGTGTTTGAAAATGCAGTGGTGCACGCACAGGCACCGGAAGTGTTCGGCGGGGGGCAGTTACTGTCCAATGTTCAGATTGGGGGCCTAATATCAAACTGTTGAATACCTGTTTCACCAACTCAACCCTACCTGTTATAGTATCGGTAAAAATATAGAAACCACGGTAAACTGATTATAAAAATAACGGACACAGAAACGGAAACGCACTCAAAATGAAATAATCAAAAATGGTAATAAAACAATTTTGCAGTGAGGTGTGCCGTGTACTCTATCTCCACGTTTTAGAGCATATGAAGGTTGAATAAGCCTTTACCTAAAAATCAGTTGGTCAGTTACTTTAGCAGAAAATGTCAAAAAATTTCCCGCTGTGCGCGAAGTGTAATTCATTTAATAAACGATTTAATTTTGTGTGAAAGTTTCGCGTTTACCGGTGAGTTATAAAGTGACTACTTAATTTTACTGCATCATCTTGTCTGTCGCAGCATTCGACTATTTTAGGTACCACTGTGCTCCAATATTTAATTTACTTCCGGCGACGCTGGGGGAACAACGATATTAAAAGTGGAGAGCAATTAGGTTGCAAAAAAGGTATTTTATAACAATTTCACCAACCTGAATGTACACAGTAAATATGAATTATGTGTTAAGCATAAATTTGCAGTTGATTGGAGCGTAGGATTCACTCGGATCCAGAACGGAAAGGCGTATGGGCGTATGCTCCCCGTCAGAAATTGTTTTGTGTTAAAATGGCAAAAGGTCCCTCTACCTTACCATATTTCGCTCTCAGGAAATTTATTAGTGATAAAATGATAAGATCCCTACCTTACAATTTTTGAGTTTCATAGCGTTCGCAAGCAAGTCTCCCCGTCAAAAATTTTTGGATCCGCCACTGGCAGGATGCAATGCAGTCACATATACGTTCTAATTTTAAGCCTTTAGTCCTTTTTCGTATTTACTTAGCTAGATTAAATCAGGTCAACGTAAAGTTTGGTCGTTAGCCAGTTTTATGTTCGATAAATTAGGTCAAGTGATTGCGTTGGCGAATACTATCGACGCCTGACCAATTCATGCATAAAAATTGCACACGTAAGTATAACCGATTGGTTATTGTTTATCTGTACTACACCACAACAAATTTGTTCTTGCACGAGTACGTATGGTTTTTCTTAATTATGGTTGCAACCCGCAGTACAATGTTAAGGCGTATAATTTTGAGATATACCTGGAACGTTTCGCAGGTTTTGCTAACTGAACAACTAAACTTAATACATGGTGATTAATTTGGATTTGGCCAGTCGTAGTGGTGAATTAGTTTCGCGGTCAACTGACTCTGCAGAAGATTGTTGGCGCGATGCTGCTGTATTTGTCGCTCGATGTGGCGTTGGACTTGATACCACTAATCGATGTGTTTCATGGCAACATGCATCACTTGCTGATTTTGCCCAAGTATTACGTGATGGAGTTATATTATGTCTCATAGCCAATCGGTTACACAAAGGCAGTGTCGATACGCATGACATTAATTTACGACCGCAGTTGTCTCAAGTAAGCGCTTTGGGATTGTCTGTATTGTACAGAAGCAGGCTTCTTAACTGGTTTAACGTTGATTTGAATGTGAATGCTTGTGCATGTTCAGATTGTGTTTCGTAAAATATATTGAACCGTCCTTGTTTAAAAATAACGCTACCATGATAATCTGACGCTGTTTGCCAGCCTCACATAATGACTTTTGTAGCAAATGCGTATACGTGTAGTATAAATAATCAGTCTGTAAGCGATTGAGTGTCGGTGTTGTACATACTAAACGTCCATATATGTTGTTTTAGTTTCTTTGCATCAAGAATATAACAGCGTTTCTGATAGCATGTTGCAAATATTTCGGTTTCGATCAGTCTGAACTGTTTACCGCGGATGATTTGTACAAAGTTCGCGATTTTCGCCAAGTGCTCAAAGTTCTCGCCAAATTGTCACAGTCACCTCAGGCTCGAAAAGCTGGGATTGAGTATGTTTAGCATCGATTTTTAAATTTAGCCAACCCTTTACTGCAATATCGAATATATTTATGAGTCGGCTTTGTGAGAACTAGGGAACAACGGGATATCCGACTACGGCAAACACTCGACATTTTGCCAGTGCATGCATGGTTAAGAACGTAATGCTTTATTAAATCCTTCGAAAAGTGAAAAGTTTTTTTTCAGAGAAGCTATTATGGCCATTAATGCATGATTAAGGACGCAATGCTTTGTTAAATCCTGGAAAAGTTAAAAGTTTAATTGAGTGAGCCTATTGCGGCCATTAACTGTTAGGAATATAGTTCTGTCGCAGTTGCGCATATATAATTATTTGCGTGCTTTGTTAGTCATTGCTGTTATTAAACAACGTTTTTTCTGTACAATGTTTGAGCAGCTGTAAAGGTCTTGGTCTAAGACATTTCTGTTAACAAGAGTCAATGTTTCAGAGGATTTTCATTTGTGGAAACGCATGAATCGTCTTCACATCATGAGTACTACAACGAAATTTACAGAAATTTAGAAGAACAAGCAGAGTATGATGGCAGTAAACTTGTACCTTAAACTTCAATAAATAGCAGGCTTAGAATATTCAACTGTAATCTTGTTTTTCATTTTTAGTATAGTAGTGTGACGCTGACGCTTGGCAAATGTAACTATCATGAGAACATTCTTCAAAAACTATTTAAAACGTGTGTTTCATACCACTGTGTGGCTAGTTGTTGTACGGTATTCACCGCAGAATATTTAGTCACAACTAGTATTAATTTGGCCTAAAACTATGAATTAGATTACTTATTGTTTAACCTAAGATTGATGATAACATTAGGAAGTAAATTAAACTTACCATTGCGGAATAACACGTGTTTTCAGACATAGAAAAATTTCGATGTTTAGGGAGCATGACTTAGAAGAAGATGAGTATAAGACGCTTGTGGATGATGATCGTGAGCAAATTTACGATCATATTGTCACACGGAAACAAAGGACTGCGGCACAGGACGAGGTAAGTCAAGTTTTTAGTTGGTTTGGTTGTTATTTTGTCTTTACACTAACACTGTGCCCACAGGGGCGTTACAGTTTATGTCACAGCATGTTACTTAACGCCTACCTAATTTTCTCTACTTGGACTTTTTTGCGGCGAATTTAAAATAGCCCAAAATTCATTGAGTTTGCCAGTGCTACAGTTAAGTTATTCTCTGCAACATCATGTGAATCTACATATTTGTAAGGATGCCTGTCTGTTTTTCTGCAGGATTTTAAACCCAAAGATTCAAGAGAACATTGCATTAAAGAGCTGATTGATACAGAAAAGAATTATGTTGATGCTTTAAATATGATTTTGAAGGTACAGAACAGAATGTTTTTATGTGTTAAAGTGAAACCTATCTCAGTAACTGAATTTAAGTAGACCCTCTGCATTTTAACTACTGTTTATATAGAACATTGTCAGCTTTCTCAAGTGCAATATTTACTCTAATTTAGGTAAAATGATTCTTATTGATCGTGTTGTACAATAAATTGTCTCATCCCGAAGAATTTTTCGAACGACAAATTCCGTTGTTTCTATACCAACACTTTTTTGCGCAGAGTAAGCAAAACTTGAACACCGGAAAATTTCACAAATAAACATTCCTGGATCAAAACTCTAATTTAGATTATAGTGAGCTAAATTGTACAGTGTCTTGGTATGTTTCAGAAATTTGTTACACCGTTCCGTGATGTTCTGAGACCAGATGTTCATTCTATGATATTTATTAATTTACCGGTAGGTTTTGAACTTTTTTACACTTTATGGAACACTATTCGAAAATGTTGTTCTATGTGGTATCTAGATTAACAATCTCGAGATTGTAGACTTGAATTTCTTACGTTGACGGGAAGCAATTACGGAAGAACTTACGACTGGAACCAGGCAGAACTACATGTATTGAGCGAAGCTCGTACATGCCCCCGAAGAGGATGCGTCTACGATCGTGGGGGTACACGCGGAATCTGGCCAGCCAGGCCAGTGGAAGCAACAAAACGTCCTCAAGACCCAGCGTTCACGTATGGAATGGCTGTATCGAATCCAGTGGGTTTTCCCGTTGCGGACCTGGTAAGCCAGCCTGGCTGGTTCGCATGGCCCTGATGATGGCTGGCGTAAAGTCCCCCGCCGTGGGCCGGTTCGGTGGCCCTGTGGAGGCTGCAGTAAATCCACATGAGGCAGGCAGAAGCTACCCGTTGTGAACTGTATCGAATGCAAGCTCTGGTTTCACATGAACTGCACGTCGATTAAAGACATTGGAAGTGTCCCCAGGACTGATGTGGACGGGACATCTACTCTGGACTGGCGATGTCATGGCTGTCAACCAGTCCCCGCTCCACCAGCGACCCAAGTCACCCGGAAGGTGAAGCCGACCAAGAAGCAACGCCGGAAGTTCCGTGAGAGCCAAGGTGCGCCAATGGGCGGCGCTCAAGCAGAGCCGGGAATGGGAAATCGACACCCTCGCCCAAGCAGGCCAAAAACGAGTATGTAGTGCTGCAATGGAACTGCAACGGTATACGATCCAAACTCCCACTACTCGAGAAGATGATTGCAGACCACAATCCTGCGATAGTAATGTTGCAGGAGACAAAGCTTTCGAAGGATGCCGCCTTCCGGGCCCCGCGCGGTTACAACCTACTCCGCAAGGACCGTACTGTCAACCGAAACGACAGTGCTCGAAAAAACCAAGCGCAAGGCGGAGTGTGCATGCTAATTGATAGCGCACTCAACTATGAAGAACTGAGTACCGGAGTCGTGCACCGAGATGACAACACCACCGAGTACAACGCGGCTAATGTGGAGGTTCCTGGAATGAAGCCTCTGCGGTTGGTGAACCTGTACATTCCACCTATCCGCAGCTCAGCGGACGATACCCGAGTCGACAACTTCGACCCCGAAGCCATCGTGGTCACGAAGCGCACGTTTCTGGGTGGTGACTTCAACGCACATGCCGCCACGTGGGACCCCAACCACGAAGAAGATGCGCGTGGGAGGCTAATAGAGGAGTGGATGGTTGACAAAGAACTCGTACCTTTCAACACCGGCGAACCGACCAGGATAAACCGTGGAACTGGCGGTGGAAGCGCCCCCGACGCAACGATCTACCATAGCAGCTGGTTTGGCCTCGTTCGTTGGGAGCTGCTGGATGACCAGTGTTCTGATCATCTGCCGATCAAGTGGTCATTGTCCGCGAACACCATCAAACAGCGTCGCCAGAAAACCAAGTGGTGCTACAGAAAGGCAGACTGGCGCAGGTTCAAAGAGCAGTCCGAGGCAGGATTCAACGACTTCCCAGTGCCGGAGAAGGTTGGCGAATCGTACTCCCATTTCAAACGCATAGTACTCTGCGCAGCAAGCTCCTCAATACCCAAAGGCTCCAGAGCAAACCCCAAGCCATGGTGGAACGACCGAATGACAGAACTGGCCCAGCAACGCAAAGATCTGAGGAGTGAGGCACACTCCAGCGACGAAAAGCGAGTTCAGTTCAACCGAATCTCAAAGGCCACCACCAAGGAAGCCAACTGTCTCAAAGCGGAAACATTCCGTCAAGCCATGACCGAGCTGGATCCACGCAGGAACACCAAGGAAGCGTTCAGTGTGCTCCACAACATCTATGGAAAAGGGAGATCTGAGCACCCCGCTACCCCCCTGATCAGGGGCCAAACGGTTCTCCGCACTGACCGAGCGAAAGCAGAGGGGTTTCTAAAAGAGTACACGAAGGTGTCTGATATCGGCGTCACGAAGCAAGATCGGCGGGAAATGCATCCGACGATAAGGGCGCTGAATAGTCAATGCAGCCACTGCGCCGATGACCCTAACGGCCCTTGCACCCCATTCTCCCACGGGGAGCTACAACACGCCCTGAACCGGCTCAAGCTCGGGAAAGCTGAAGGTGCCGACGGGGTCTCGAATGAGATGCTGCGACACCTGGGACAGAAGGGGTTAGAAAACCTGCTAGCCATTATCAACCTGAGCTGGCGAAGCAAAGAAGTCCCCGCTGACTGGAGAAGGGCCACGATCATTCCAATCCTGAAGATGGGCAAGCCACCAGGGGCACTTGGCTCCTACCGCCCAATTAGCCTTACATCCTGCGTGGCAAAGTTGATGGAAAGGCTGGTCCAAGAACGGATGATGTATTTACTCGAGTCTCGAAAGATGCTAAACCACAACCAGGCTGGTTTTAGAGCCCTACATTCCACCGAAGATCAGTGCATGAGAATCGCGCAAGAGATAACAGATGGGTTCAATGACAAGCCGTTCAAGCGGACTGTCATGGTGTTGGTGGATTTCAAAAGAGCGTTCGACACGGTCTGGAAGCCTGCCCTGTACCAGAAGATGCTTACACTTGGACTCCCGGGCTGCTACGTGCAGTGGGCGCGCAGTTTCCTCAGCGATCGCTACGCCAAGGTCTCCTACGGTGCTTCAGAAAGCCAATACGGGAAATTCTATGAAGGACTCCCGCAAGGAGCCGTAACGTCGCCGAGTTTCTTCCTGTGCTTCATCAATGATATTGCCGAAGGTATGCCTGCCGGCGTTGGTGTCTCCCCTGTTCGCCGACGATCTGGCGCTATGGACACAGGACATTGACAAGGAATCTGCCAACGAACTTATGCAAGAGGCGATAGAGGTGCTAGAACGATGGTCGCACAAGTGGTAACTCTCCATCAGCGCGAAGAAGACTGAAATCACGTTTTTCAGTCACTGGCCGAAAGAGGCCTCCTGGCGACCCCATGTCAAACTGTTTGGCACAGAAATTAACTACAACCCTACCCCAACCTTCTTGGGAGTTACCTTTGATCGTCAGCTTACTTTTGGTGCCCATATCGAAAAGATCAAGAAGAAGATGGTTAGCCGGACCAAAGTGCTGAGTGCAGTTAGAGGCCGTACATAGGGATGGTGGAAAGACGACCTGAGAATGGTCTATGTATCGTACGTCAGGTCGGCAGCCGACTACTGTGCTGCTGCGTGGGCGGCCAGGACATCCGAATCCCAGCTTGGAAAGATTGATGTTGCTCAAAACGGTGCTGTTCGTGCCATTGCAGGGCTTACCCGACATACCCCGGTCGAAAATGCGCTCATCGAAGCTAACCTGGTGCCATATAAAGTTCGTGCCTCTGAACTGACCGCCATAGCCTATGAGAAGGCTCTGCGTATGCCTCACGGGCACCCTAGGCGGGTCGCTGCCGAGAATGACGTGAGAGACCGGCTATCCCGCGGTAACTGGAGAGACATGGCGAAGAAAATAGTCAACCAAACCCCTCTGGTCGACTTACCTCGAGAACGACTTCATCCGCACTCGTACGCCCCCCCTTGGAAAGTGGTGGCGAAGCCCACGTTTAACCCGGCACTGGATGAACCGGTAAGGAGGTCCGAACCGGGCCACCGGAAGCGCATAGTGACTGAACGGACCATTGAAGCACTCCACGGTGCCGCGATTGATATCTACACGGATGGCTCGGTAGTGGACTCCAACCGGAACGGCGGAGGCGGAGTGCTACTGTTGATGCATGACGAGCAAAACGCCGCGATGGAAATTGTGACCCCGGCTGGCGCACTAACGTGTAGTTTTCGCGCCGAGATGTGCGCGATCCACGCAGCCCTTAGCAGAGTCCGGGAAATCCAACGCCAAGGAATACTACCGGTCAACGGAAGAATCAACATCTTCACCGACTCCAAATCAGGGGTAGAAAAGCTGGCTGCGGGCCGCTGCCAACAGCAGGAACTCGCACGCGACATATGGAAGCTGCTGGACGAGATTGCCGCTAACGGTGGCTGCGAAGTAACCTTTCAATGGGTTCCAAGTCACTGCGGCGTTCCAGGCAACGAGGCCGCGGATGACATCGCGAAGAGAGCAACGGCACTGAGTCAGTCCGACGTCCCCATAGATATGAACACGGCAAAGGCTACCGTGAAGAAGCATATCGCCAAACGATGGTACGCCAGCAATGCAGCAAAATCCCGCGTACCTGGCGCCAAATACGTGCCCAGAACCCCAGAGCTTGCACTGTCGAAAAAAGAAGAAACGCTCCTGAGCAGACTACGATGTGGCGGTTACACCCCGGAGCTCGCGTGGTACAGGAACTTCATCATGCGGCGAAACCCAGAGCCAGAGTGCTCCCTCTGCACCCGATGCGACCTTCAAGAAGACGAAACCATGGAACATCTAATGAAGACATGCCCCGCAACTGCAGCTAAGCGGTGGCAGATATTCGGAACGGAAGACCCAATCCAACATCTGTTCGACGCCCCAGAAAAAGCCGTGCAATTCCTACGTGAAGTCGGCGTCCTGCAGAGTCTACCTGCGGACGTCGGCCGCCTATGAGCTAACGCTCGACGCGCCTGGCACTCACAACAACAACAACAAGCTCGTACATAGTTACTTTTTAATTGATCTAGGTAAACATTCCAAGCTTATAAAGCACAAACGCATAGCTTGATCGACTTTGTGTCTTTAATTGAGAACATTGTAGCTGTTGCACATTACACCTATACGTTATCAATTATTGTTACAGGACTTGGCCACACTGCATACGGCGTTTCACTCAGAACTATCAAAGGCTGCACGGTTGTCAGTAAATTTATCTTCAGCGACTAGTCAGGGTAAAATTTTGTTGACGGTATCTTTTTCAATGTTACAATTGTTGTTATTTAATTTAATTATTTAATCTAAACGTTCTTAATCAAATTTCATAAAAGTTAACTGGCTGAATTGCTAATGTTACAGCTAATTTGTTGGGACAATTTTAATACTAAGTATCTGTTTTTACGATTGTAATGACTAGATAATTTGAATTCTGTTCGTCTTGAACGCCTGTTTATCATTATAGTTACTGTCAACTCTGTGCAAATACAGCACATCGGCGATATTTTTCTACGATGGAAACCGCGGTTTACGGTGTACGGAACGTATTGTGCTCGCCTGTCTACAGCGCAAAAGACAATTGAACAGCTTCGTAACGATGATGCAGTTATTCGTGCTAAGCTAACAGTATGTTTGTTTTCTATACGCAGATACGGATGAATTTATAATCGCAACAGTAGTTCTGGTTTTCCCTCGTATGTCGTTTTTATTTTACAAGTACGAAGACAGAATTTAACCCTGGGTGCTACCGATGCTTTTTACTGACTGCTATAGAAATTATTGTGTCTTCATAACTATGGTTTTGTTGTAGCTTCCTGTTAAATTTGAATTAGTTCTATTAATTGAAATATTAGCATTATTATGCTTGTGTAATCGTTTGCACACAGCCTTTGTTTGAATTCAGGATGCAGAACGGGATGCGAACGGTTGTGCCTTTCGACTTCAAGACCTTATACCTATTCCGATGCAACGTGTACTGAAATATCATCTTATACTACAGGTATATGTACTATTATGTAGCTAGCATGATTTAGTTTAGCAACAACGGCATTACTTTTCATAAAATATTTTAATGAAATAGGAAAACGTTGTTGCAACAGTAAGCAAGCTGTATAGTACAGTGTTTAATGAAACATAGTGTGAGGTTGGCGGTTGGCTTTTAGTTATGTTCGTTTCATTATTAAAAGACGACTTGTTACGGTTAGCTGTATGTTATCTAATAGGTTTGATTTTTTTAGAATTTGATTAAACACACGCCGGTGTTTCTCGACGACAGAACAAGTCTGGAGTTGGCGCTGGACGCAATGCGGGTAGGCTAGCAGCCACCATAATCGTTGCTTGAATTAAGTTATATATCTATTTAATGACGGAAAGGTTAACGCGGTTTGAAAAAATTCGTATAAGTTCAGTGAGTAATTGGCTGGTTTCTGTTTTCGAAGTGCAATGCGTCGGCCATAATGGATTGGTTTCTTGACGCAACAGCAAAATGTAAGCTTTATAAATTAGGCATAATGGATAGTGAGGTCACAGAGCAGAAATCAAATTCGTTTAAACTGACTTAGTTTAGTATTTTGCTTCTGAGTTGCATGTTTTAGGACTTGAGTTTATTTGTCAACGAAGTGAAACGGGATTATGAGACGTTTAATGCGATTTCGGCTATACAACAATCGATTCCTGATTTACAAATGCCTGACGGAACGGTGCTTGCTGATTATGGCCGGTTGTTGAAAGATGGTGAAATCCGTATTGCAAACCATCGGGAAGACAAAAAGATCAAGCAAAGGTTTAAATTTTTTTGCGTTTTTCAATTTAAATTAGGATTGTAATTGGTAAAATAAGAGACTGCTTAATGTATACTGGTTTTTTTCCTGAAGCCTAAATGTGCATGTTGAATTCGATTGATTTGTGACGATGTTTCAATGTTTTTATTCAGATTGTTTATTGTGTGTTTAAATTTTAGATATATCTTTGTTTTTGATAAAGTTCTCATGATTTGCAAAGCGCTTAAGGTATGTAGTTTGACTGTTAATTTGAAACTAAAGGTGTTATATGTTTGTTTTGTTATTTCGACACGAATACTTCGTCGGTCCACTGCGTACCGTTCAAAGACAATTTTAATTTTTAAATTAACTGCAATGAAGGTACAAGGTCACGTATATAAATTTTGAAGCGACCATCCAGCGATTTTTAAAGCATACATCAGTATTCGGTTTTGGTATTAGGCTAAATTAGAACTTTCCTGGTACATATTTTGTTCAAAATTGCTCTGTTTCTTTGTCCAAGCATCGATAAGTCGATTGGCTTATTTTACAAACTATTAGCTGTGTTGATTTTAGACGAACACATATACGTTTCGCAGTGCATTATCCTTGAGTGAGTACAATCTTGAAGACAATGCCATGCTGAGCAACACTGTGAAAGGTTTCATGAAAAGCGCTCCCAAGGTATGTTGAAAACTTATCCTGTCATAAAACGTTGGACGCAAGTTTCTCCATTGAGTTGTCACTGTTGTTTCTGTTTGATTTTTTTCTACCTTTTTTGGCATTGAAGGACGTGAAACGTTGTACCAGGTGACAGAAACTGTTCAATTCGAAGGAGACATTATATTGCGATATACGTAACGCTATTAACGTGATGTACCCTCGTACTACATTCTTGGTAATATAGTCCGAGCGTTTAAACTTTGATGTCATAACGTTTATGTTACAGTGGAACTATTGTTTTTCATTGGTCCACAAAAATATCGAAAACGTGTACACTTTGTACTTCAAATCAGAGGAAATGAAAGACAAGTGGTACAAAGCGATCAGGATAGCTCAGTAAGCTTATTTGTTTGCAGAATACATACATACATAATATCCGGGTGGCACCGGATCCACAATTGAACCGAACCCGAATCCACTGAAGCTTTGCAGAATCCGAATGTAAATATTACAGTTTGCAAATTTCTGATATATCGATAATTAGCTTCAGAATACTAACATATTGCCAGCCGCCTAGCTTTAGGTACTGGCAGCCCAATTCGAATCTGAACTTTTATGGCTACCCTCATATATGTATATATAGATATAATACATATGTTTAATTCATATAGTATATAGTTATATAACTTTATATAGAATACGGAGCCGGATGCCCATTTTTTGCCGGAACCGGATATACGGCTAAACCCTGATACTTACAGTACAGTGGGAAAAAGATAAATTTCTGAAAAAATTATTGAGTAAAGCGCGCGAAGCGTTTTGTATTTTGTTCTCGGGGGTCGTCCGTCTGTCCGTCCGAAAACAATCTCAGGAATCGCTGAGCTGGTTTTAATAGACTTTTTGTTCGAAAGTTTATTATCCTGGGTTGTCAACCTCACATTGGGGTTTTCAAATATTAAGCCTTGTATTAGCTACAGGCTAATTTGCATAATTGTTTAAACTTAAATTAAGACTTTTTGCTGTATTTCACTATTTATTAGGGCTACACGAGATCTAATTTCATCATTGCAAGGTTTTTGAGTACGAAAAATCTGAATAAGCTATTTATAAACCTCCAAAACCGATAAGTGAAATGTTAGCTTATAGCTAATTTGCATATTTAGCTTTATAGTTGTTAGCTTAACTAAAAGGCCTAAATTAGGACTTTTTAAATTATTCCACTGATTATTAGGGCTACAAGTAATTGGAATGTTTAACTAGAATGACTACAAAAGTAAGTATATCGGAGTTTTGCTTAATACATGTAGTTCCACTACGACTGGTATATGTGTGCGTGTTTCAGAAATGCTAAAAGTAGCTTTCATGCTTTGCTCTACGTTGTTGTTTTTGCACAAGGTGAAACCTTCAATAAGTTTCATGTCGATGTTTTGATTATGGTGTCATTTAAATTATTGAATGATATTGCAATTTTCAGTGATAATATCGAGCCAAGCGCGCTGTCACAAACAAATCATAGATTTCAACTGCAAACGTTCGAAAGTCCCACTGAGTGTACTCGATGTCACATGTTACTCAGGTATTTGTCATCAGTTACAAATTACAGCCACGGACAGATTTATGTGCACAGTAATCGCAGTTACGTCTGCGGTCGCGTTTTTATAATAACGGTTGAATTTTTTTACTCGTGTCCAGTCGCGTCTACAGACGCGATTATAGTCGTGTTCCAAACCGCGGTGGTAATAACGTTTACAAGCGATGAAATATTTAATACTAAATAACCGACATTCGCTCGCGCTTATGGCTGTAGTAAACCGCGAGCAGCACAATGCCTAAAGTAAACCTGCAGCTGTATAGAATTAACTGGACATTGCTTAGCATTAATTGCCACACTTCGGAGCTCGCTGTGGCTTGAAATCTTATAACTTTAAAATAGAGCTACGATTCCGATGGGCGTTGTGAAGCTTAGCTTATGTTTCAAAACAGTTTGTGAACTACTTTGTTTTAATTGTGGTTTGGTTTAATCTTCGTTTTGATTTCTCTAATAGATGTTTTGTGCCCATTTCAGAGGCCTGCGATTCCAAGGTTATAGATGCCAAGAATCAGGTGTGTTTATTGTTCTGTTCTGCAGTATAAGGGTGGCGCTACATATGCTTGCGCGTGCAGCGCCGTTCAGCCATTTCCGTCACCATGCGTCACCTTCCGTCACCTATTCATATCATTACATCGGTTATAGTGTTAGTGTTGCTGTTCAGTTTTGTTTATTATTATTATTGTTTTTATTATTATTTTTTAATTATTATTTAGGTTGTGATACAGCTGTTCATAAAGAATGCATTGTTGGTTACTACGGATGCGGAGCCCCTGCTTTACCATCGCGTCCTCAGTCGTTTCCGTTTCGTTCCAAAATTACAACGCAACAGTCGCAATCAGAATCATCAAGTGAAATTTTAATTCTGTTTTGGATATGTGATATGTTAAAATAAATTTGATTAGATTTTACGCACTTTCCCCATATTTTAGGTTAAGGCTTAAGGCATTCGGGAACCTTGTCAAGCGTAACCGTGTTGGTGAAGGTGTACATGAGTTTTTTGTTTGCTACATAATATAGTACGTTCTTGTAACAAATCTGTTGCGTTGCCATAGCTCCACTTTTGTGGCCTTACCTGTTTGTATGGAACAAGGCTGGTTTTTATTGATATGACTGTGGCTTATTTGGGTTTTTATGTTGTTAGTAGCTTTCAGCCAAATTTTGGCAAATTAAATTACATTAAATAGTGGAATATTTTTCATGCTTTGGCAGTAATTTTTTTTACAAAATATTGGCTGTATAATATATAACATATTGTAATAAATGTAGGTACAGAACGCCTGATTAGTATAATTCGGTTTTTTTGTTTTAGCTGCTTCCGGTGGATCGTTATATCGCGCGGTTCGAACGTTCCATGGTAATGGCGCTGGCCCGCAAGTGCTGGAATTTAACGAAAATGATATGATAGAAGTGTTGCAAATGGAAACAGAGTTTCAAGGCTGGTGGAATGTAAGTCTGTCGATAATTTACTAGATGTTGCCTAATAGGTTTGTTATGTTGCGTAAAGTTACCGTTACACTATTCATCGGTTTTAAAGTAGAATTTTGAAGACATTTTGGTGTTAACGGTTTATAAGTTGTGATTTTAATAGAAGTAGGTTGGATTTTCAGGGACGAGTTCTGCGCACTGATCGCATTGGCCTGTTTCCTGCTGATTATGTCAGGAAATCGAATCGGGTAAGTATATTTTTCTGTTTTGCCGACAAATGACACTACACCATTTAATAAAGGAGGCATGTTTGTAGCTTTAAAACAGTTGTTATACGCAACCTCTCACTTAAGTTAAAGCTGCATATCGTACTTGAAATGTTGGCATAAGTTTAACCAAACGTAAGCCATGTCAATGCAACCAAGGCATTTTAGGCATCTTGTCACCCTGGTTGGAATGCAACATGGCACAAGTCTAGCAGTATCGTACCTGGGTCATCAACTGCAGCACATCTCGAACATCGTAAACAGTCAACAGAGGACCAAGCTGCTAATCATCAGCACGCCGGAATTATGCACCGTACATCAGCGTCGCACGGAGCTTTTATTGAAAATCGCAGGCATAGTAGCATACCTGAAAGTTCGACGCCGTGTTGTGAGCGAGGCTCTGCGCTTCTTCACGGTGTTAGCTGCTCTCCAGGAGATTCTAGTTGCTCGCCTGGTAGTTTCTCTAGACATGGACAAACGGTTCTCGAACGGTCGACTAGCAGTGTTTCTTCAACAGGCGCTGCTTGTGCACACAGCACTGCCTGCAGACATAGTATGTTCCAAAGGCAATGTAGCCGCCAGCATGCTGTTTGTACAGGCGGCGGGAATATGTGCTCGCTGCATGCTAGTGCTGCTAGTCCTGACGCCCAACACTCCAGTGAGCACGTGGTGACCACTAGCGCCAATGGTGCTTCTATGCCTGGTCCACCGTTACCGCCTCGGGCAGGCGACACGGGTGCTAATGCGTCGCTTTTGAACGGTTCCGTTGGTCAAGAACACTACATTAATTTTGAGCTGCATAGCTATCCGTGGTAGGTGTATTCGATTTTTATTTTTTAATGTTACATTAATGAGCACGATTGGAAACCGGTATAGCGTATGCTTATGTTTAAGCAAAATTGGAAGCTTTTTGTAACTGAAAATGTTCAATAAGGTTATATAATGTCACTCGAAATATCTTTCATGACGTTTTATGTCGACAATTTCATATTGTTGATCATTGATGTTTTACCCGATATTAAGGTGTCCTGCTGTTCATGGGGCTGCTGTTTGTAAAAATGATATTATTTTAGGTATGCTGGGGCGTTGAACCGAGAGCTTGCTGAGCGCCTTCTTCAAAATTTTCCAACAGGCACATATTTAGTGAGGAGCAGTCCAAAAGTGCAACAAAATGTCATTAGTTTGAGGTAATTAGTTAATTTTAGCTGGTGGCTTTGTACTTTAAGATATGTTAATTAATTTCTACATATGATGCTATCTATGTATCAAGTTTTATAATGATTATTTGTTGTAATATTTGAAGGAAAATATATAAGGATAATGTGTATGTGCACATGGTCAGTTTCACAAGTAGCAAGTGCATAGCTCAGTCACTGGTTTGTTTGTATTCGGTTGTTTAATACGGTTTTAGCTATCATAATGAAGTGAAGCATGTTAAAATTGAATACAACGCGAACAACAACAAATATTATTTGGATACAAACAACTACTTTTCGTCTGTTGTGGTGAGTGAATAATTTGGAGCGTGCTGTTTATTAGCTTATTTGTAATAAATAAAGTTGAAAGGTTTTAAAGCATATGCAAGTCTTGAGTTTTGGGTCATCGGTTGCAAAGGCATGCGCTACTGTTTCAGTGAAAACTACGCATGCGAAATTGGTAATATAGTACCTGGAATTGGATAATTTCAATTCTGGTCCACCATGTTGCAATTCCATTCGTTATTTAGAAGTTTATTTTTGTGTCATGGTTAGCTACTGTACATATATCTTGTAAATAAGTTTTGCACAAATTATGTGCTTTAGGATATGTTACGCGTACCGTAGGAAACAATTACGTTATGTATTTTCGTCTTCAAGTTGATTTGAATGAAGTAGATAGTGGTAATCTTACCTGCCCTCTTTCATTCCAGGAACTCGTACACTTTTATGAAACTAATTCACTTCAAGAAAGTTTTAATGCACTTGATACAACGCTCAAGGCGCCAATCAAAATGGCTTATGTCGGTAATGATTTTTAAAATTAATTTGACGTTATTTTCATAGTTCGTGTTGTTTACGAAAACTCAAACTGTGGCGCGTTGTCTCATGTTATTTTGTCATATATGTTCTTCGTTTAATCATGTTTAGTGGTTGCTAACAATTTCTTTGATATGGTTGGATTCAGAATAGTGTTAAACAAGTCTATCGCTGATATTCAAATCTATATCGTTGACAAGTAAAGTGTGTGAAAATGCTGTTGATCTATACAGCGGTGCTTGTAAATGAACTGTATATACGTTACGTTATACTTTTTTTAATAATTTTTAGGTTGTGCAGTTGCCCGTCATGACTTTGAATCAACGGCACCAAACATGATTTCTCTTCACAAAGGCGAATTCATTTTGATTATTAGCAAGGCGGGTGGCGACCGTGGTTGGTGGAAAGGCAAAATTGATGGCAAGGTAAGCTGAAAAGTAATTATTCAGTTTGAAGTATTAAATTAGATGTAAACCGCACTTTTTCATTTTTTAATGAAGGTATATTTCCGTGAGTTATATTTTGTACATTATATTGTACATTATATCGAGATTTTGAGTCCAACACTTTAGTTTCTGTGTATATACTCACAAACTTATCTAACTGGATACGTATTCAACTTACGGTATAGATTCTTCAACGTTTCATTGTTTTCGTGTTTTAGATTGGTTATTTCCCACTAGCGTATGTTGAAGAAACTGAGCAAGTGTCTCCAAGTGGATTTTCTGACTTTTTGTCAAAATTAAGTATTGATGACAGTTGCAACTCGCCTACTTCACTGCCTGGAAATTGCGGAACTCAAAGTAGACCTGATGAAGTTGACTGTACGGTAGGTCGACTAGGCGAGACACCGAATCATTCAGCAAAGATTGAAAGCCATGGACCAAGCTGATGGTTTTCAACTGGGAAATACGATGGCTGGAGTGACAATGTACAGATTTCTGTTGAGGGATGGTGTCAGTAGAAGCTCAAGCTTATCAACTAAAGTAAAATGGAACAGAAGCAGATAAGCTGATATTGATATGGATCTGTATGATAACGGAAATAGCGTCTTGCGTACTTTTGCGCCTTCATTAACGCTTAACTTTGGGGAAGATTTGTGTAGGCTTTTGCTAAAGTCTTATCTTTAATCTTAAGTCTGTGGGTAAGTGTACAAGACCCGGGAAATACTTGTGTAAATGGTGGACTTAGCTGGTTGATTCCGTAAAGCCTGTTTTCTTCTTGCTTGTGCAACCTGTGTCAATGATCCCACGGAATATTTTCTCTTTCTCGATATTTTAGTTCTAGATTTTGTCTAATTTCAGATGCGAATATGACAAAAAATTCAGAATCTAGCGTTTTAGTTTAAACAATCTCGGTTTCGCGCTTGTTTGCATACCGCATGTCTGCATTCTACTACTTTAAAACCAAAAGCTATCGCGCTGAGATGTGGCTTAAGCGGTTGTAATTTGGTTGTAAAACATTTCTATAAAACATTTTGACAATCAGACGTATTTGATAACATTGTTATCTTGCTGACTAAAGGAAAACAACTTAATAATAGTACGTTTCTATTTTAGCTAAAACGCCATAGATTCCTGGCTGGAGAACGTGTATTAATGTAATTGATTCGTATGTGACCAGAAATTTATGATGGGAAATTTTGCTGTAGAGTTAAAAACGTCCATTGACAAATATTTTAGTCAGTTTGCGTAATGTTACACTGAGAGGCGTCACAGCAGTGTAAGCATATTACAAAGCTTAAGCCTACGCCTCAGAGTAAAGATAAGCTTTAAGTAAGCCCAATCGAAGGCTTTAACAAAAATAAGTTTAAAGCTTAAGCTTACTGTATTGGAGGACCATGGATGATAAATTAGCATTGGCGGGGAATTTTATATAAATATATATTGGGGCTTTTATGATCGGCAAGGTAATTTTTGATCCGGGTCATTTGCTAGTTTAGAAAGGGGAAGTTATGTAAGCGTTTGCTGTGTTAGCGTGCACACAGACATGCATGGGTGTCATTTTTAGCAATTTAGCAACATGTGATTTTCTAACTCAATAATTCCTTTTAGGTCTGTGTTTGATTTGCCCGTTTCATGCGTTTGATGTATTGTTCGGATGTTGTTGACAGCAAAAATCTTGCTACTGTGCTGTTCGCATCAGACGTTGCATTGTGGTACTATGGGATTATCAATTATCTAAATTAGATTATAAATAAAGATTGTTCAGTCGCTCGACTAAGGGGACGCTTCACCGGCATAGCCGTTCCACAGGGATCAAAACTAAAATTTTGTAATAAAATTAGTAGTAATGTTGCGTTTGGCTTCGCTCGCGAGTTTTTTTTTCGGTGTTATAATTTCACACCACACCGCCGCGTGTGAAAATTTCTAAATCCGCAATTGGCGCATATTGGATGAAGTATCAAAAACAGAGCTGTTCGCGTACGCGTCAGCATATTGAATTGATATAATCATGGATAAACCGTACGGTTCGACTGGTGTGATTGCATGATTAATGCTGAATTTGAAATGTTTTTAATTTAGTTATTGAAATATAGGCAAAATGTTGGTTGAAATGCGCACAACCGATGCAGTTATATATTTTGTCCTGTTTTTGTATATGCTGCATTTGCATAACGCTTATATTGATTTGCGTGTGAGGTATAAACTGCTTTATTTAAACGCAAATAATCATTTATCCGTTTTTTTAAAAATTGTGCTTTGACCAAGTCAAAAAGGCACAAGTCAAGTATGCAATTGTTTCAGTCGTACTAACTTGCCTACGTCATCTAGATAGCATAGAGGAGTAAGTAATTGTAATGAATTGAACAAAAATTGCGAACAGTATTCTCAGCGGTGCACGGCAACTAAAATCTAGCAATTTTCCGAACATTTAATCGGAGTCTGTGTCATTTTGATGCTTTTAAAAATGGTTTATCGTTAGCTGAATGAACTGATACGTCATCATAAAGTTTCGGTGACAAGTAGTGTTATAGCACCAATAGTGGCTGCTGGTTTGGACAAGGGTAGCCATATCTTTGTTGAAACTGTAGAAATATTTTGGGGAGTGCCCCCGCCCCTGGAAATACCCTTGATTTTTTTGTGCTTCTAGTCTGGCTTACAGTATCCGCTTGACTGTTGTATATCCTATAGTGTGTTGTATTGTGCAGGTTTAATTCAGCTAATGACTATAAAATATCCTGCAAATGTAAGTTGATCTTTGGGTCTATTTGGTTGCGACTTTATAGCCCTTTTGCTCGTTGGGGGAACCGAATAAATGCTGTTTTGCATCGAGAAATTATGGTTTCTACCACTATGGAACTGTGCTGCATAGACCGCTAATCGTGTATAATCTTCTTTAATGGCGGATCCTGATATATATTTCTGAACGGGGCCGCGCGATATATATCATTGTGATAATGATTGCCAGCAACAGCAAACCAAACGCGTAATTTTAGTGCTAATTTATATACGAAAATTGTGGCTTTGATCCCAGTTAGAGGACCATGACCTGTGTGGCCTAAGACCTGCAAGTGAATATTTGAGGTAAATTTTTGAGTTGTGTTGTTTTGGTTAGCATGACGCTGCTAGATGCTGCTGTCATCTGAAGACATTTATTGCCGATGCGGATGACGTCCGTTTCAATAGTAAATCAGTATATATTTAGGCTTAGGCTTAGGCTTAATCTTAGATGTACCTTGAGTGTTTTGTGGGTTTTTGTAGTCCCAGTAGTAGATCACATTTTTTGGGTTGTTTTTTATAGTATACAGCTCCGATATGACATGTTTTACAGAGATAATGGTTAGGTTTGCTTGGATGTTTATTTAGTCGCTTGTTTTTTTTCTTGCCTTATCAATACAAGTATGTATTATAAAGATAACAACAGTGTTCTTTTTTGCATAATTAATCAAACTTTCACAATAGCATATATGCGGTATAGTAAACGAATTAAATGCAAGTTGAATAGTATGAAATTTCATGGAAATGGTTTGTGATTTTTGTTGTACCGTATTTCGCAGCAAAATTTTCGTGAAGGGCTCTATATGGTACTGGTTCAGTTAGAATTTAATTATGGACGAGTTAATGTCAACTTATTTTATGAAACGTTTTGGTAACAATGTGAACCAGATCCATTCCATTATTTTTAGTTTTAACGGTAGGCGAAGGCCGCAGTTTTAAGCAGTGGCATTTGATATTTAGGTTCAGTCAGGTGTAGCATTGTTTGACCGATAAAATTAAACAGTTGATATCTGAACGACAACATTGTCGCTTTTGCAATGAAGAATGTGTTTTGAGTAAATCATTGATGCATTTTTTATGATTTTGTGAGCTAAGCTTTTGGGTAGTAACCTGCTGAAACATTTTGCTAGAAAAATTTGCTAATTTTGCGTTGTATAAATTAAAATTTTTATAATTTAAAAATTGAAATAACTGCGGTCTATAGCGACTATCCCTTTAGGGCATCACGGTTCAGGGCAAAAAATAGCAGCGTTTTTGGTTTCAATCCGTTCGTTAATAATCACAACCAGAAATAATTACAACGTACAACTGCGAGCTTAATTTTTGTCATCTGGTTCGTGGCAAAACAATAAGCAGCTTGATTGATATGATTGTCTGGTTTAGTATTGTTCACGTTTTGGTTAAATCCGTATTTATGCAATGATCTTAGAAAAAACGGTTACGTTTGTATGTTTATTAAAGCGCTTTTCAAGTATCCATTAATAGGTGGTACGGTTTCGTTTAGATCCCGACTATAATCCGATTAACAAGAGCTATTTTGGTGCAATGTACAAAGTTTGTAGGGCATCGTTTTTGTTGTGTTGTTTATTTGCCGTTTGTGAAATAATTTAAGTCAAGTTAGCAATATATATATAATTATGTAGTACTCTTGTTTGGGATTTTTTAAGTTTAAGCAGGATTTATTCGAATTTCTGATATAGGATTGTCGTCGTAGAGTACCTGTTTAGCAGTAACGGTTGTAGTCTTTGTTGAGTAGTATGGACGGTAAAATAGGCGAGTATTTTAAGGAGCTAAGGATCTTGTAATTTGGAGTACTGGCGAACGGCTAAAAATTTAGATTCGTACCGGTTTACTGCGTGCAAATGCGGCCAATGCTACTTTAAGGGGCGTAACAGTAGATTAAGCGTATTTCTAAGCCTAAGCAAAAAATGTAATCTAGGATCTAAGCCTACTTTTTTATGGACTCATCAGAAACCTGGACGCCCCTTAAAGTAACATGGACCCAAATTGCTATATCACACTGCAGATTTTGTTCATTTTTCGCATACTATATATAGAGTGAGTTTTTGTACCGATTATGTTTAATGCGGGTCGTGTTTCACCAAGACACGCAGGTGTTTTATACCTTTGATCCATCATATAAAAAAGGCTTTCTTGCTAGCTTCCTTAACTAAGACTTAGTAAGTAGTAACTGTTGACAATGTTTTAATATGTTTGTTTTTGTATTTCGAGCGCAGAAGTTTCGGGGTTTGGCTTTGTTAATTGTTTAATAACAGGTTAGATTGATAATAAATGTTAGGCAAACATATTATTGGTTATTTAACCTATTTTTATGCTTGGGCTTATGCAGTTTCGTTTGCGGATACCATTGTGTTTTGTAATGAAAGTTGTGTTATTTACGTTTGCATGCAGTTGTCATTGTTTCGTTTTTAAGTATTGGACTGAGTATAACGTCGCTGTGTTTTGTAGCACTGCGTTGTTGATTGCATAGTATTTGCAATTTGAATTGTTGCAACATAATTGTAAAATGTTAGGTTTAAACAGCGCAATTTGAATGATTGAAAGAATTTTTTCTTATGCATGCAGCCAAGCTGCAACCGGAATTCCGGTTCCGGCATTTTTCCGCCTTCAAATTCCGATGAATTTTTACCGGAATTAAAAATTGCGGTATTAAAATTTGGTCGGTTTTAGTTAAGATATTTTGCTACAAAATGACGATAAAATTGACTAGATTTCATTACTACAGTATGCAAACCGTGACAATCGCCAAAATTAAACCATCGAAGGTAGATTTCGCTTCCGTACATTATGAAAATCTGAAATTCAGCAGATAAAGTGAATACCTATAAATGAATTTGTCGGCGGCGTGTATTTTTCATTTTGTTGTTCCGTTTCCGGTAAATTTTTTAAATCACTGTTCGGTTCCGGTAATTTGTAATTCCGGTTGCACCCTGCATGCAGCAACTATTTATGCTGTAAGTGCTAGGTTATAAAAACGCGAAGTTGACGTTATTCGAGTTTGGGGGGTGTACTGGTTTGAAAGGTGCACGAAGGTTGCGGCGACTGAAAGCTACATCTATAGGCAGGTTAGAATACCATTCTTATTGTACGCATTTTGAATACAAGCAATCGATGCACTGGCGGGTCCATGAGGGCACCCAGGCCATGTCCATTCAAACTCAAAAGGTTTACGACATTTCGTGCTCGAATTGCGTTTGGTTTTTGGCGAGAACTTCTTTCGCTGTTATCCACCAGTGAATCGACCAGTATATGCCTGCTTAGCGTGTTGTGTGTGCTTTGAAGATTAATATATCTATTGGCTTACGTTTTGCGACGTGCGTGTACAATGTATTTCAGTGCTTCCTTTTGTTACTGACCAAATGCTATTTTACTTAAATTATTAATAATCAAAGAATATATTTCGTATTGTCTTAATATAATTCATAAATGCGTACACAATTAAAATATAAAGATGTGTGTGTTTTTAATTATGAGGACATCGCGTGGTTAAGTTGCGTGCACTGCAAGTGCCTTTCTGTAAGGTTTTGGAGCCTTTGTTCAAAGACAGCAACAATGGCATTTTGTAGTTTTATGTTTTGGGTCTTTTCGGATATCCGTCCCCCAGCCGGCGTTTGCCCAAAAATAGTTGGATTTTAAAAGATTTGCATATTTGGGTTTCTTGTGGCATCCCATGGTCATATAGTGTCCAAATTTGAATTTTTGAAAAATTTAGTTTTTAAGTTCATAAAGTTTCCCTTGGCGCCCAGAAAATTTTTGTTAAAAAGTCGTAAGATAAGTTGTATACATTTTGACGTAGCATGCCGAGCTGAGTCGAATGGCGTTAAAATTTTCACAATCAAACGTACACTGTAAATTTCAATGAGTTGATTAATCAATTCATCTAGCGAGTTAGTTATTTCTGAATTAATATTAGTATATAAACCTTCACCCAGAGTTAAGTTGATTCATACTCTGATTTGAGTTGACTCTGGGTAAGTGGATTAGTTAACTCAGAATGAATTATATAAAGCAACTCAAAATTCTGAGTTTTGTTAGTCCTATCTGAGACTGAGTGATTCAACTCATTCTGACTTAAAATCAACTCACTAAAATTAACAGTGTATGCTACCGAGTTTGGAAGCGCGTCAAATAAGACATTTGAACATATTAACTTATTAGACAGTCGTCTGATTGTGGAAAATTTAATACCATTCCACTCAGCTCTATATGCCGCGTCGAGTCATAGATATCTTGTCAAACTTCTGACAAAATTTGTTTGGATCCCGTGAGACCTTAGGGTTGTAAAAATCGAGTTTTTCAAAAATTCAAATTTGGGCATTAAATGATCAGTGAACGTCCCGTGAAGTTTAAATACGCAAAAAATTTTAAAATCAACGAAAAGACCCGAAGTATTTTGCCACAGGGCAGGCGGGTCACTGTTTATCCTGTGTTGATTCGACGTATCGTTAAAATCGGGCTCTCATTCGGGTCAACAGACATTACATAACTAGGATGTTGTAGGACATTAACATACAGACCATTGCTCTGACAAGAGCACTGTGTACAAGAGCCGTTATGTTACGTGATACTAAAGGACATGTCCACAATATCAGAATATGATACTCCAAAATTCTAACGAATATCATATGATATTTAGCGCGACAGTGTAATCTTTGGGTGCTAAATGAATAGAAAGTCGGACGGCAGAGGTACAGATGTTCTTACATATACCAAATACACGCCTGCAAATTGTTTCTGACACAAAATCGCTTAGAATCGCAGATTCAGAATTCAAAAATTCCAATTTCAAATTCTAGTATCATATGATATTCAACAGGACAATTTGCATGACACCTGTACTGCCGCACTTTAGTCTGAATCTAACCCTTCGTTTGAGACCGAAGCCGTAGTTTTATTGCTACTCTGCAAAAACATACCATCACGGTTTTCATTCTGGTATGCGTTTGTTGTTCGAACACAATCGGTTTGCCATATGTTAGTTTGTAGAGTTCTGCCTGCCCATACTGTTTAGTTTCCCAATACCTATCATTTATTTTCATCCCAATTGGGTGTAAGCCATAATCCGTTTCCGGTATAAATCGGTATCCGTTTCTGTTATAAGAATTCTTGACTTTCAGTTTTCTTTTACGCTCATATTATGTATATCAGGTACCATAGATCAGGGGCGGAAGGTTTTCTGTGGAACTAAAAAAAGAGTAAGCTTATGCTTTAGACTATTTTTTGCGTGGTTTAGGCCAAGGAATATGCTCATTTTTACGCTTAAGCTTAGGCTTAAGCTCAGGAATATGCTTTATAATACTGTATCGCCCATGTTCTTTACATTGACGGAATGTCAGATGACTGAATTGTATCTAAATATTTCGTGGAAAAATGCAAAATCTTTGAAATTTTCACACTTCAATGCCCGTTTTCTGTTTGATTATTATATATAAATACAAAGAGACAACAGTTTTCAGCAAGAATTCATTTGCATGCTCTGTAATCTTTAAAGCCCCTTTATTGTTTGAAATTTGCGACAGGTGTTTGAAGAAAAGCGTTAACAGCAAACTCATTCGTTGGACACATTGTGTTTTCTGCAAATATTTCGCTTTGTTTCAATAATTAAACAGATATTAATTATTTTTGCATGATTTGCACATATATTCAACCGACAAATGAAAGCTTGAAGAAGCATACAACTGCGTCAGGTTTCAGATGTTCTCAGTATAGGTTTTGGGTTTGCAAAATGTAAACGATATTTGGTTAAACAATTGTTTTTGTTTACACTGTTTTCATATAGGCGTTGTGAGGTTCATCAATCGTGAATAAGCATCATATGGTGGATGGCCAATTTTACTTTAAGGAGGTAACAGTGGATCAAGCGTATTCCTAATTCTAAGGCTAAGCCTAAGCGTTGCAATATTGAGTTCCTAAGCCTAAGCCTAAGCAAAAAATGTAATCTAGAATTTAAACCTACTCTTTTATAGACCCACCAGAAACCTGGACGCCCCTTAAAGTAACATGGGCATGGTGGACAATATAAAACTTTGAGGGGCATAACAGTAGTATCGTCTGAAGAATAAGCCTATAATTAAGCCTAAGCCTATGCAAAAAAATTAGCCTAAAGCTAATGCATTTATTGCAGTCCAGAAAAAAATGGTATGCGGTGCGCACATCGAGGTGATATTGGTTTGGCATTGGCATATCTCAGGCTATGCAGCTCATACTATGTTATTGATCATGATGGTGCTAGTGGTGTTTTGGCAACTGCATATTTTCCTCCCCTACTGTAGTGACCCGAATAAAAAGGGGACTGATATTTATTTGGTCTCTCCAGAGAGTACCCCCTGTTATTCGGTTACGGACTGTTATTTATTTTCAACCGGCCCTCAGCTACCCTTCGTTACTGATATATATATATCCGGTATTGCAACTATCCGTTGAACTAAACATATTTTTCCGTGGCGCTAAAATCGTTCACTAAATATAATGTCTAATCAGTCAAATGGCGGACTATTTTTGCCGCTAAAAGTTTTGTATAGTTTGTAACTTTGGGAGCAGTTATGTTTTTTGTTCTATGACTGAAGAATACAAACAACTTAAATTGATTTTTGTCAAACAGTACAGGTCACCACCGTTGAATACGTTGGCGTGTCGATACGAATCGGTGAATCTGACGTGTGCAATGGTATTTCAATTTGTGTTGCTTGCCGCAGCAGAGAAAACGGTGAGATATGCACGCTGTAGTGGAGCCCTATAGTGCGCTCTGTAGTGAACACAAATTCTGTACTGTAGTGACCCGAATATGGGGAGGACTGATATTTGGCGTCTCCGGAGTGTACCCCCCTTTTTATTCGGTTACGGACTGTTATTTATTTATAACCCACGCTCCGCCGCCCTTCTTTACTGATATATATCCGATACTGCAATTATCCGTTGAATTAAACGTTATTTGCCTTGTGTCAATAGCTTGAGCGATAATACAAGGTTATACTTAAGAATGTACTTTCGAAATTTAAGTACGCTTTAAAATTTCAAACTAAAATTATTTGGTTCTGGAGTCATTTATGCGCTACAATTAGGGATCATTGACATTTATGGACTCTAATAGGGTTTAGGGACTCTATCCGCTTATGGACTCTTATTAGGGATACGGACTCCAATTGATTCGGACAAACTCTCCGCCCCTGATTTTCACTTGGGTCGATATTTTTACCCGCAGTCTGGCTTCGATCAATAAATCCGTATTCGTTTGGTTTCATCTAAAACGTGCATTAAAGAAGGAAAAAATAATTGAACTGAGTTTATTTGTATCTTTCAGTTACTTTCCAGCAGTTTATATCTGTTACAAATGTGAAAATCTATGAGTGACCGAGTAGATGCAGCTGATAATACCAGATGTTTCAAGATTAAGGACAGTCCTATAGTCAGCTCAACTTGTTATTAGGCCACAACACTTTTCTGGGAAGCATGCGGTTCGCAAGCTTGCAAACGACGGTGTAAATCCTTTGTGAGGACGAAAATTTTTTCGAGCGGGATGTTGGTCCTCGTACGGCTATGGGTCCGATTAAAGATCCATAGCCAGTGGTCTGTCCTTTTTAAGTTGTCTTGTTTTTTAGTTTCTCAAATTTTAGACATTGGTTAAGTTTCAGGCGATAAACAGATATGATTAATAAAGTCGTTCACGTTTGGGAATTGACCGCAATGTGAGTACCTTACGACAGATAAACGTCAAATATACCTATATACGTATCGCTGATCTGTTTTTAGTTGTTCAAGGGGCCAGTGTAAAGAACATGGGCGGAACAGTATTATAAGCATATGCCTAAGCCTAAAGCGTAAGAATGAGCGTATTCCTAAACCTAAGCCTAAGCCTAAGCTATGCAAAAAAATTAGTTTAAACGTTAAGCTTACTTCATTCTAGTCTTACAGAAAAACGTTCCGCCCCTGATCGTTTCATGGGCCGTTCGTGGCAGTGCAAAAATATAAAAATAGATTTATTTCCTCAGAGAATTTCGGTAGCGGCGAAATATGGCAGTTTCGGCAGGGTCGTCGTAAATCTTCGTCATCATCTGATTCATTTTTAGATGGTTTTCAGTTTTTGACCAGATTGTGGTACCTACAGTCAGTTTAGTCCATTTGATTGTGGTTTTATGGCAAACTATGAATTAAACTGTTTTGAAATGCGTTCGAATGGTTTCTGTTGATATTGGAAGCGTGCACGCTGCAGTCCTTTGTCGGCAAAATAATTGCAAGTTTTTACGGTTGCCGATGCTTAAATTTGACGTTAATGGAGATTTTAAATGAGTATCGCGGTTTCTTTTTTATTGTTTCACCTTCAACTCATTCTTAATTGCATATAATTTTCATTTTTCGTTTGTAGTTTTATGCAATTTTCCCACAATATCATGCGTACACCTGGTGACTTTTGGGGTGGTAATGTGCTCGGACTTAAAAATTATATGATGGAATAGTCATTTCCGGATCTGGCTTATTGTGTTTAATATTGGTCAGTAAACGTTTCTTATATTTTAACCATTTCAGACACGAATTTGTGAGCTGTTTAAGGTTATTAATGTTTGAAAAAAGACAGTTTATATCTTGATAATTTAAGAAAGAAAGAGTTTTAAAATTTCAATACAATATATTTTGTGTATGATGGTTTATTTTGTTGTTGGTCTCAACTACGATGTTGTTCGTGGCTATGAATCCGTTCCGTATTTGTATCTTAAAAGGTGTGAAATGTTCCGTTTCCCAAATTTATATATCGTGTATCGGAGGTTAATGCACGTTTACGCCTACAATTAAAATCCATAACCTAATTTTAAAGTTGAACTGTATTGCTCATATGTGCGCTAGAAAGGGTAATTGTGCAAATTGGCAAAAATTGGTAAAGTTAAAATTTGACAAGAACACAGTTTACTTGTCGTTTATTGTCGTACAGTTCGACATTCTTTGAACTTTACATTAATATTTAAAATATTGGTCGTCTCAGTTTTTGGTGACCATCATCAATGTGTCACAAGATGTCCGTACAAATTGCCGAAAACCCCATCGTGTATATACGGGTTGTTGTTAGCCGTTTTTCGTCTTGGATTTGTCGCTTGTCTGTTCTTCAGCTAAAATAAGGTTTCGCTTTAAAGCTTTCGTTTCGGTTTTCTCACAACAGCGTCGGTTTATTTGGATACAGAGTCCGGTATGCAACGATTGTCACTATTGTGAAAAGCGTTTTTGAGGCTTGAAGATACATATTGTCGCGAAAAGACGCCAGTAGTATGTGCGAATATTGTGATGGTGATGGTTGGTCACGTTTTTGGCTTCAAATTTATATTACGAATAGGGCGTGACCCCCAACCCCCCATGTGTTATCGTTTTGAACGGTGTATAATGCTGCTACAATCAACCAGTACCTGAATATTTTATGGACCTGGTTTTAAAAAGCGATGCCTCGAATACTAAAATATGCTTATTTGTGTTTAAAGCAACACACTAAAACTGTTGTTGGCATACGGGCGTAGCTGAGATTTTGGTTTGGTCACTGTTTCAAGATTTGATAGTTTGGACCTAAAATGAATGTTAGCTTTTGTATCAAACAGCTATTGTTTGTTAACTGAAATAAAAATTTTCGAAACTATTGGAGGGGTTCATGGCCGGTTTGGTTTCGCATTTTAGCCATGTATTTGTTTGGGTTTAAAATATGATATTAATACACTTTTGTGTCGAACGTATGGCTAGAAACCTATATTGAAAATAAAAGAAGCGACAGTTTGTTTGTGAAAATGTTTTGTTTGGTGTAAAAAGTATAAAATGAAGTAAAAGTGGAATTTTGAAAATTTTACCACGTGGCACTGTGAACTGAAACTGGCAGCGGTCAATGGATGACAAACCAGGGATGTAATAATGAATATACGACTGAACGATTGACCCTGTGGTTTCGCCTTTGGCCCAACTGTTAAGTGATATTTTCCTTGTATAGGGTCACTATCTTAAACTTACACACCCTCTAACGCTTGTTAAGTTAAACATGCAAGCGTTCACGGCATCAATGCTGTTGAGCAGTTTGCAATTGGAATTCCGGTTCCGGTAGAGAAATTCAGTACTTTTCACTATCCGGTTCCGGTATGAAAACCGCTATTTTTTCACCGGAATTTTCCGGTATTTTTGATATTGAAAATTTTTTCTCATTTGAAAATTTAAGGAAACTTGGCATATTATTCTAACTTATTTCTCTAAAATTTTCCGTGCGTGTATTGTCAAATTTTTCAGTTTGTGCCAAACTCCATAATTTATCATATGTTTCCACCAACTGCATTTGTTTCAGGATTTTGCCATTCTGAATGGTGTGTTTACAGCATTAAAAGCGATTAAATAGCGCTTACAAATGAATTTTTCGGTAACAAATATTTTTTGTTTTTCGGTTCCGGTTCCGGTATTTTTTTAACTTTCCGGTTTCGGTTCCGGTATTTTATAATTCCAGTTGCACCCTGCTCTTGAGAACAAACAACACAGTTTTAGTAACCCGAATAAGAGACGAACAGGTAATAAGAGACAATTTTAAACAAAGTCGAAAAATACGGCCAATGTAAACAACAGTGGCGGAACAGTGTTATAAGCATATTCCTAAGCCTAAGCCTAAGCCTAAGCGTAAGAACGAGCATATTCTTAAGCCTAAGTCTAAGCCTAAGCCAATCAAAAAACTTAGTCTAAAGCTTTACCTTACTCAATTGCTGTCCCACAGAAAAATGTTCCGCCCCTGATTTTTACATGGGCCAAAAAACCGTTCGTTTTGGTTGTTTTGACCGATATATTAATTAGATTTTTAAAAAAAATAGCATAAACCGGTTCAATGGGTAACGAGTCGAGCAAAGGCGACGACGATTTGTCACGCAAATCCGGCACCGCCGATTCGCCGTTGACGTGTGAAACGTTCAATCCTCGCGCAGGTCTGATCGATCCCAACTATTTGTGTATATTTTTCCGCAAACCAGGATTGATTTGTTTGGTGAACGGCCGTCCAGTACGGGATTTGGTGTACAATTCAATCATTGAACATTGGTCCGAAAATCGAATGGAACCCGAACGGTCGATGTACGGCGCGGTTACGTTTAGTTTAGCTGGTAAGATTGCGGTCGTTGACAGGTTTGACCCTGTTCTCTGACCCCCCCCCCATCCTGTTTTATATTTAACTCACAGCTTAATACTTAAGGCATGTTGTGGTATATACTTAAATGAAGCGGTGGGTACTTGTACAGGTATTTTTATTTAGCCACGTAGAAGGTTACAAACCCCTTTTTTGGTTGCGAGATTTCATGCAATAGTATATGTTATATACAGGTGGCATATCAAAATATGTGCATTGCCAAAAATGGTGAATCAAATTCAGGCTCTCTCCGATATAGGCTACGGGACTACACAAACTGAGTCAAATTCGACTCCGCCAGAGTCAAATTCGACTCACCGAGAGACTCTGGTGAGTCAAATTTCACTCTGGCAGAGTTGAATTTGACTCAGTTTGTGTAATCCTGAAAAGCCTATTTCAGAGAGAGTCAATTTGACTAACCATTTTTTGCAGTATATGATGAAAATGTTTGTTCTTGATTGTTAATTTGAGTTGTTTTATTTTTGCTTGCGGATCACTATATTGTTGTTAATTTAAGGCTAAATTATAGGGTGTTAATTAAGCATTTATAATAATTAAGTTTGCTTAAAATCTTTTTTGTTTCAGGTTTGCCGTACACAACATGCATTGGCAAAGAAGATGCGATTTTGCTACGTAAAATTGCCGCAACAATTATTTGGGACTTATACAAAGCTGGCTGGACGCTGATTGTTTCGACCGAAATTTCACGGTCAACTAATTTAACGTCGTGGTTTTTTCGACGGGATTCCGACCGCCCTCGACGAGAGCGTAACATTCTTTGTTTATGGTGAACCTCAGTGCTTATAATCTTGTTTGTTAAACCGTTTATTTGCAATCGAATAAACAACGCACTTTAAGCCGAATGAATTGCCGGCGAAGCGAACTTCATTCGAGCGCTTTCTAGTATTTTCTGAACGTTACTTTTGCAACAGTATAAACGCTAATAGTCAGTACATCGTCCACTTGAACTGTGCGAAGTTGGCAGTAAAAATTGTCTTAAGGGTCGAGCTATGAGCACGTAGGGTCGAGCTATGAGCACGTAGGGTCGAGCTATGAGCACGTAGGGTCGAGCTATGAGCACGTAGGGTCGAGCAATGAGCACGTAGGGTCGAGTTATGAGCACGTATGGTCGAGCTATGAGCACGTAGGGTCGAGCTATGAGCACGATGGGTCGAGCAATGAGCACGTAGGGTCGATCTATGAACACGTTTCAGAAAATCTTACGTTTATTAATACAAAAAATAGCTGTTTGCACTGCAATACCAAATGTTTCATGTATAAATTGTTTTGCAGTTCAATTGCATTAATTGAGCAGAGAAATTATTTTGTTAATTGATATTTCATAAATTATTAATGTGAGAATTATCAAATTTCGCTAATTTCGCCATATTTCGTAAGTTTCTCTGCTTTTTTTAAGTTTGAGCAGCTTCGACGCGTTAATACTGATCGATCCGTTAGGCAACGCACAACTGCGGTCAGATATTAACGACTGTATCAATCAGCATTACAAGCCTGGTTTGGACGAAACAAAAACCAACGCAGACGGATCCGTTTTGTACATACTCAACGAGTTACCGTGGGATTCAACTGGATCTAGTCGTCGGCATGGTCTTTTGTTGTTGTTGAAGTGAGTGTTCAATGGAGCAGATTTAATCTTGCTTGCAGCGTCGCACCGGTAGACATATTAAATTTCTGGAAATAATTTTTAGCAGCAAAGTTATTTGATGTTGCATACGACTGCTGTCTTGTAAATTAATATTCAGATTAACGAATATTTTCGAATTCAACGGCAAGTCAAAGGTAAATAATTACCGCCTATAAACGGTTCATTCTGTGCTTAAAGTTGATTGACACGAGATAGATTGTATATACAAGTTGTACCCTGAGATATAACCAGGGTTTTAGAACGACGGATATGTTGTCTCAAATTTTCTGTCTTATCAACCGAGACAGTTGTTGAAAACCTGTGCACGCTGCAACAAATGGTGAGTCAAATTGACTCTCACCTAAATCGACTTTTCGGGACAACACAAATTGAGTCGCTCACTGAGTCGCACGTTTGACTCTGGTGGCGTCGAATTTTGACTCAATTTGTGTAGTCCCGAAAAGCCTATTTCAGACAGCGTTAATTTGACTCACCATTTGTTTGCAGAACACAAACGTCGCTATAATGGTGTTAACCGTTGAACCATATCTGGCTATACGCTGTTGATTTTATTAACAGTCGTTTATTTTATTTGTTCAGAATCATTAATGTAATGTACCTTCACGGTTACGGATTTTACGGTCGTGTCAACTTTAAAGGCACCATCGATTCATTGTATTTTATCGAAAATGAATTGTATGCCCGAAAAGACCCGAGCAACGCGTCCCCTCTTAGTATCGACTCGGTGCCTGAGCACAGTAGCAAACTCGCTGAATCGAAACAGGTTTGTGTTTATAAATTAATATATCTTTCAATTGTGCGATTTTCGGTTTCGTTATAATTGCAGGTTGCATTTAACATTTTTGGTTAAGTACGGAGTCGATCACGAGTTCAAATTGAACTCGAGTTCGGAGAGCAGACTAGAATTTGAAAATATTTCAATACCGAATTTTCGACTTTGACTGCGATTTCGTACGTTTTAAAACATTTTAACATAAATATTTATACCTACTATAAATTTCATGTTTTGGGTCCGAAACAAACCGTGAAATCCAGCGACACGGTGGCTCAGGGCCGGAGCAGCGACCCCCAAACCCCCATTTGCGGGCCTTCACCCCTAAAGCGACCCCACCCTAACCGGCTGAAACAAAAACTGCCGAAGTTTTAAAAAGCGTCCGGCATCTCGTTCGCTTCGCTTGCGAGTTTACGGGGAGCCCGCACCCCTGTTTTCTCTCAGTGCCTGTACTTTGTCAAGAGTTTACATGAATTTAAGTAGTCCGTGCAACTTTAGACGTTGAAAATGTGTAAATTGTTACTAAAGGTACGCTAGTCAACGTGGTTGCATCTTTGCACTTCTCAACTCTAGACTATATTTCTACTAAAACTTTTACTTCTGCCTGTGAAAACTACACAATAGTTTTCGTAGCAATTGGTTTGCCTTCATAACATTGAGTTCTTAATACTACAACATGTTTTATTCGCTTTCAAATTGCATATGTGTTCTACTGTTTAATTTGTATACAACAGCAACAGCTAGAACCCTGCCTAAAATACGTATGTGGGGCATTCCAGCTTTAATGATATAGATTCCAGAAAAAAGTTTTCGTTGGTAATAATTAAATGCCCGCTGTGACCTATGTTTTGGTTTATAGCATCCTATTGAACCTTTCAATACAACGGACTCAAGTTTATCGGTGTGGCATCCTGACCGCCTGCAAACGACAGCACCTTGGGGCACAGTGTGTCGCTGCGCACTGACACTAGAAAAGAAGGGTGTAGTACGATTAACTGGTGCACCGAGCGATTTGGTTGTTATCGTTAGGCAAACAATACAGCATGAATGGCGGGCCGGAATTTGCAACGAAAAGCCACGCGATGATGGAATGGTGTATGATATTAAGGTATGTACCATTTTTGTTTATAATTTTTTGTTTGATAAAATTTTGTTGTTTCACGTTCGGGGCCAATGTATCAAACAAGGGCGGAACAGTATTATAAGCTTATTCCTATAAGCCTAAGCTTAAGCCTAAGCCTAAGCGTAAGAATAGGTTTATACCTATTCCTAAACCTTAGCCTAAGCCTAATCCTAAGCCAAGCAAAAAAATAGTCTAAAGCTTAAGCTTATTTTATTCTAGTCCTACAGAAAAACGCATTCGGTACTTGTTTTTTATCGTCACGTTTTATAATTATTAATATTGATACAAAAGTGCGTAAGTATAATATTAAATAGGTACGTTCGCCTAAATATTTCAAAACAACAAGAAATAATGATGCTTCGGCTAAAACTTGTCTATAGAAGTGGATCCTGGGAGGTTTACAATCGAAAAATGCTTCGAGTCGAGCAGCATCGATGAGTGGCCTAAGCCTAAGCCTAAGCAAAAAATGTAATCTAGAATCTAAACTTTACTCATTTTATGGACCCACATGAAACCTGGACGCCCCTTAAATTAACATGGCCCGATGAGTGGATTGGTTAAAGTATCGCTTCGGTTCCGTGGATGTCAATCTGTGAACCCTCCTTAAATTTGTTTCGGATCAGCCACTGCAGATGTAAAACGTCCTGATCGCTAAATATATTTTTTTGCTGCAAAATGAGTTGAAAATTATGTTACTTAGTGTTTAAACTCATTCTCACAATGTCTTCTTGAAGTATGTCTTTGAATTTTGTGTTGTCTATTGACTGGTGTCATATTTGCTGTTCTGTGATCAATGTTTAATCCTTTAGCTCAACGGATCTCCTTGGGTCGCAAGCGGTGAAGAAGAAATCCTTGCGAAACGATTGGTCTTACGAATCCTTGAACGCGTAGCAGTTGCCGGATGGCGCCTTATTATTGCAATGGACACATCACGAAGACGCGACGACACTTCAACTTTAGTTTTAGAATATTCCATCAATACCTCAACAGACTATTCTGATTCAGCCAGTAAAATGGCTGATTTGGTTGAAGACGGTGGACTCGCAGCAAACGCAGTTTCAAACGGACAAAACTTCGCTCGACAATTAACAGCGCAACCAAGTGTTCCTCTGCAATTTATATGCCTTTGTCCAATTGAGTTGGATCAACTCCAGCTGATCGCTGCCAATTCACCAGTACCGAAACCGGATGACAAACAACAAATCGGATTTCCAATGCCACTTACAACTACTGATAATGTTTTCGATGGCCGGCACGAAGTTTTAACTGCAATTCGGCACGCTATTGCTGACTTTTGGCCATTCGGACTGGACACTGAACGCATTATTACACTGTCGGACAATTCTGAAATCCCAACTTGGCAATTTAAAGCGAAACCATGGGGAGCGGATTCGAAAAACGGCGTCGCAGCGCGGAATCTTTGGGTTGCGCTCACAGCCGCACTGGAACGTCTCGGTTGGACTCCATTGCCATCGGCGGATTTATCGGCAAAAGTTCGCTCGGTCGAATCTGACTCGAATTCACCTCCAAATCCTGACGTATGGTTTTTTAGTCGTGTTCATCCGGCGTTTGTTGAACGAGAATATGGCCGTCGGCCGTCTTGTCGGCCTTCAGCACCGGGTGCCGCTGCATCAACCGGCGCTGAACGTCTACGGCGGACTTCAGTCCCATCCGGCCGACTGGATTCGACAACTGCTCGGCCATTCGATTGCTCTCCATCTCCGACGCCACGTTATGATAAAGACGACATTCTGGAAGAATCAAAAACTACGATTCAGACGAAAACAAGAACGGCTGTTGACCAGAATCATCGCAGGCGACGACTGCTTGTAGACTCACAACTCGCCGCTCTTCGTAGTGAAAGCTTTGAAGACTTTGTACCGCGATCGAGCCCAACTCGAACAAACTACAATGGTGGCAGTAGTAGTTTTCACAGGGAACGAAGGGAATGTCCTGACGATCACAGTCAGCCAATTTCGCCGCCACCGCCGTCGTATAGTGAAATTTTCAAATCGTCATCACGCCAGTAGGCTCACTTTACTCCGATTCATTTCAAAAAACAACTGTTCCGATGGACAAATAGCAACGAAAACCAACCAATCAAAATAGAACATTGTCATTGTCAAACACTACGTTAAGTAACTTTGGAAAACAGTTTTCAATTTATCAACTTCAACTCGACACCCAAAAGTACAAACGACTCTCGTACACTTTCCTTGCCATAAGTTAGACTCAGGCTTAGGCTTAGGCGTAATGTTAAGCTTTTTGTGTAATGTTTTGCCTATTCCTGAGCCTACGTCTAACCCGCAATGTTGAAATGCTGAGCAATTGTACAAGAAACAGTAGTTACTCAGAGTCAAAGAACGAGGTTATGAGTTCATTTTTATTCTATTGACAGTAAAAGCGTGACTTTTTACGTTATTTAGCAACTGAAAAACGACATTTTAGTTTCGGAGCGTATGCGACAAATATTTAAAATGCGTAGAGTTTTCGTTTTTAAGCCGCAAGCATGTTTAGAAGAATACGACAGCTTAAATAAACCACGAACAGTTCGATCTTAGCGTTGCTATTTATTGACCAGATTAACTCATGGTTTCCAAACATCGGCCAATGTAAAGAATAGGGGCGGAACAGTAAGCATATTCCTAAGCCTAAGTCTAAGCGTACGAATGAGCATATTCCTGAGCTAAAGCCTTAAGCTTAAGCCCAAGCCGAGCAAAAAAATTAGTCTAAAGCTTAAGCTTACTCTATTGCAGTACCACAGAACAACGTTCCGCTCCTGATCTTTACATGGGCTCAAACATCTTCGTTTCCAATATTTTCGCAATTTTAATTCATTTTGCACTGTGATATATGAATTAAGTATACTTTTTACATCCGAGAATGAAAATGTTAAAATTGAAGCTCATTGTCAAGTATGTAAACTTTGAACCTTAGCAGAAGGTGTCTAAAGCATATTAAACTGTGTTTTTATACGTTAATATTATATATCGCACGGTGTTTAACAATTGCAACACGTATACATAGTACTAAATCACCACAAGACGTGAGAGCCCCCTCGGGCTCGAGCGTCAAGCTCCTATAGCTGAGTGGTGATGGTATACGCCTCCCACTCCAGTCACTGTAGTTCGAATCCTAGCATAAAAGTAGGTCTCAGGGGAAATAGAAAATATTCATGTGAGAAAGGGTTCATTCCACTTGAAAGTTTTTTGCAATTTTAATAAACTACTTATAGTACCAGCAATACTAAAATACGTAAACTGTTTACTTTATTTTTACTTTATCTCAGGTTCATGCTTTAGCAGACGCAATAAGTATGCACCTTAGAGATGTTGGGTCAGCAACGTCCGAACAATACAGCAGTGTCTCGAATAAGAGGGGATAACAGAGAGTCTCTATTTTGAGTCCCAATCTTCGCATCTATAATCCATGGGATTAAGCTGGTAAAAATTTGTTTATCCAGCCCGCGCCTTACCCGCCCCATACCCTTATTTTTGCGGTCAGTAAAATCTGTTAAATTTTCCAGTGTATTGATTTTGATAAGGCAGTAATTGCTTGACCGTGAAATAACCATACGTCACAATAAACTTTATTAGTAAGTATTAGTAATTGCGGAATGGCACAACCCGAGAAGAAATATACCGTTATCGATTGTCGTCACCAAGTTTTGCTGAAACCGGAACCGCAGTTCGCCTTGACATAAAATTACACATTTAAAATAATGTACAAATTGTGAATTTTATGAAATATATATATTTGGCGTACTGTTGTCAAAAGTTACGTTTCAAACGTTGTTTTAAAGAAATGTCCGCAATTCATACTTCGGTCCATGTAAAGATCATGGGCGGAACGTTTTTCTGCGGCACTGCAATAAAGCTTAACTTTTTGTTTAGACTTAGGTGTAAGCTCATTCCAACGTTTACGCTTAGGAATGTGCTTATTCTACTGTTGTTACGTCCATGTTCCATACCTTCTTCAATCTTCAAAAATTGCTGGAAAGTTACTGCCAATGTATACGAGCGGGGTGGAACAGTAGCATAAACAAATATTCTTAAGCCTAAGCCTATCAGTGTAAGAATGACCTTAAGGCTAAAACCGAAAAGCAAGAAATTAATCTAAAGCTTAAGAATTTCAATTTTCAATGATGTTCGAATGCACAGAGGAAGAACAATATATCTTAATATCATAAGTATTTAACGCCCCGGCTTGAGACAAATGCTTCAGTGTTTTTAAGATTTTAATTCAAACTAATTTAATGAGTTTTTCGATAACAAACATATATTCTTTGTTTTCCGATTCCGGCATTTTTTAACATTCTTGTTCTGGTTCCAGTATTTTATAATTCCGACTGCACCCTGCTTTAGTGATACCTGCTTTTACCGGAGCATTTATCTAAATATTTTCCGTTAACAAGATTGATTTAGTGTTAATTTACGGTAATACTATACTTCCTGTTGTTTGTTCAAAGTTTAGACTTCGCTATTTTTTGCCTCAAATGCTGTGTACCTATCCTATAACCGACATGACTTATGTATACACTTTTAAAAGCTTCGTGTGTAATTTTATACAATTTGTTGAACCGAAAAATTTTGCAATCCTGCAACGAGATTTAATATTAAAAATATGCCTTTCTGTAAAACGGCCCATGTAAAGATCAGGGGCGGAACGTTTTTCTGTGGGACTAGAAAGGAGTAAGCTTAAAGCTTTAGACTAATGTTTTTGCTTGGCTTTGGCTTAGGCATAGGCTTAGGCTTAGGAATATGCTTATAATACTGTTCCGCCCCTGTTCTTGACATTGACCCTGTAAACCACAAAAATGATCGCTCTTCAGAAATATCTCTAATCTCAGAGTTCATGCGAATTTAAAGATAAATTCTTGGAAAAACGAATGTGTAATATATGCACAAATTTAAGTTTAGATTAACCTTTTTGCTTAGGCTTAGGCTTAGCTTGGTCACATTTTTAATACGCATACGCTTAGGCTTAGGCTTATGACTAGGAATATGCTTATACTACTGTTACGATCCTGTTATTGGCCATTTAGTTCTCAAAACTGGAAACCTAATCTCACGACATGTACTCTTCCTATGAACATTATCCCTCTCACTCATAGTGTATACAATGAGCAATTAAATACAATAATATAGGAGCAACACAGACACTGTGAGCAATGTTTAACAATTCAAGCATATATGCGCAGTACAAAATCTCCACAAGACGTGGGAGCCCTTCGGGCTCAAGCGTCCAGCTCCTATAGCTAAGTGGTCATCGTAAACGCCTCCCACACGTGACACTGGGGTTCAAATCTTACCTTGAAATTACATCTAATTTGAAATTGAAAATATTCATGTGAGACAGGGTTAAAGCGGTATAAAACGCGGATATGTAAAACATTGAATTTTAATTACATAGTTGATTTAAAATTAAAAAATCACGAGATGGCTAGCTTTATGCAACGGGCTATCAGATCGAAGTCTTATTCAACACCGCGTCTGCACAAGATACATAAATTTTGAAAGTTTTTTGGCAAGGCCTTTCTAGAGCTGATTATGCAACTTGTACACATAAACGTTTTAATTTACACATTCAACATTGCCCAATGAGCAACTACGCAACTCATATCGACTTACACGGAATTCAATGGATAATCGGTGCTCGAAACCGTATGATAAAGCTATCATGGATCACACTAATGTGTATATTTGTATTTGTAATGATATTAAATTTATCGAAAAATTTCATTGGCTACTGGACCGCTCGTCCGACCATGAGTATCACTTACGTTGGCTTGGGCGCAACGAATTTTCCGTACACGTACGTATGCCCGTTGAATTTTTTTAAACTTGGCACATTCGCACAATTGTCCACGTCGGAGCGTGAGCGTCTAAAATTGTTGCTTGCAAAGTTTGTTCGACTGCGCTATCGCCATCGTAGTTTTCCGAATGAATTTGTTGAATTTCAGTTGAGCCAAGAGCCAAATCAAAACAATAATTCAAATAGTTCATATTTGAACAATTTTGTCGACCAAAACTTTGGCAAACCTGGCAACGACGAATCGATTGAAGTGTCCGATGCGCTACGTTTGTTAAAATCCGTCAGTTTAGCGGAAAACGATTTATTTGTCGCTTGTGTGTTTGAAAATATTCCGTTTAATTGTGCCGACATATTAGTCAAAGTATACGACGCAACGTACAGTATTTGTTTCCGATTGCATATCAATGAAACAATTTTTGGTCTAACCGAAGGACTTGTACTCGTACTCGATCTAAAAACACGGCTTGTACCTCAAAATAGCACGTATCGCGCGTTGTTTGATGGCGCAAGCGTGAAAGTCACACAACGACTAGAGCCGGCATTTTTTGACCATCACGTTTTTGTGTCACCCGGCTTCGCGACTCGGATCACCGTGAGTCCAGTCATATACAATCGTCTTGACACCATGTTCGGCACCCACGCTCGTCGTTGCTACAATTCACCTGAAACCAATTTTAAAATCATTGCAAGCGACGAGTACGCGGGTAAATTTTGCAAAATGGACTGCACATTTCAAGCAACGTATAAATTTCATCAATGCCTACCGCTCACCGAACCCGAATTTATTCAATCATCATTTCGCGGCGTTAAAATGTGCGACATCAATCAAACTGTTCAGTGTCGAGCACAACCGCTAAATGAATACTGGGCCAACACTACCATCGAATGTCACGAATGGTCAAAGCATTGTGCAACAAAATGTGTACGAGCGTGTCATAAATTAAGCTACGACATCAGTGCAATGAGTAGCTTATCATTCCCTGAATACAGCAATTCAAATACGTCAATTGCGACAGGGATTCAGTATCCGGATGATCAGTTGGTTATCAATATTCATATTAGCCCGCATCAGATTAAAATTTACAATGAAACCCTTCAAGTCACCGAGAGCACTTTGATTGCGTCTGTTGGTAAGTACAAACTGTACTGTAGTGAACCATATATAAAAGCGAAAGTGGTAACTTAATTCAAAGGTCACCTATATTATGAGCAGTCTATATTCCTAAATAGTATCGGTAAACGGCAAGATCTGCATCCGATTCCGGCAGGAAATCGGCCTCCGGTTCCGATAGATTTGTTGGCGAAGATTCTGGCAATTTCGGTGGTAAAATTTTGCATAACTTTGAAAAATTTATCTGTTTGCCCGTTTCGATTTACTTTAGTCACAATTTTTAGAAAATAATTTCTCTAGCATTTCGCAGAAAATTAGCGTAAAACCAAACAAACTTAACAATATATTGCAGATACTGGCTAAAATTAACTAATTATCCATCATTTTCACTACCTAACTGCTCTGGCAAGTTTCGTTGGCCTCCGGCTCCGGTATTTTTTACCTCCGGTGGCACCCAGGTAAACGGAGTTGTTCGCGTTCTCAGGTCACTACAGCTTAGTCGCCAGTGATTAAATGAGTAGGTAAAGTCTGGAAATAGAATGGTCAAACTACCGGAACCGCATAACGAGCGTTAAGTAGTATATACACAAAACTACCAAAACCGTTTCGTTTTGTACCTATGTTTTAGCATAAAAATTTTCATTTACTTTATCATTTTGCTGCATAACTTTTGATATTCAAAAATCAACCATATCAAGAGTGGATGTTGTATACTTCGCAAGAGTATGTAACTGGGTACATTCTGTGTAGAAAACAATGTACCCGGCAAACGTTGCGTTTTTGGCCTACTCCCCTTTATTAAGAGGGGTTACAACCTGTGCGAACCAGGACAGTTTATGGATCCGACATAAAAAAATTGATCGCTTATAGTTTAATTAAGGGTTATTGCATGTAAAAGAGACGGTCAAAATATACATTCATTCGTAGGTTCATAGAATGTTTTTAAATACTGAATGAAAAACAACAAACACAACCGTGCCTCGCGATAAAATTATGAAAATGTATTAGTACAAAAACAACGGAACCGGATACTGTCTTAAATAACGAATTCAAAATACGCAAAACAAGCATGCCCATAACAGTGTCATTGCATATTAACAATTTCGGTCCATGTAAAGATCAGTGGCAGAACGTTTTTCTGTGTTAATGCAATAGAGTTTGCATGGCTTAGGCTTAGGTTAAGGCTTAGGAATATTCTCATTCTTACGCTATGGCATAGGCTTAGGCTTAAGCTTAGGCTTAAGAGTGTGCTTATAATTCTGTTCCGCCCCTGTTCTTTACATTGGCGCCACAATTTCAATACTAGGTGTAGAAAGGAAACATATTTAAACAAACAAACCAGAAGGGCACACCGTTATATTTCCAGTAAAATTAACATCTTATCAACTTCAACCATTTACTGCTTATTCAAGAAGAAAACTATTGTCGCAATACTTGAATGCCAAACCTCCAGGTGCAAGTATATAACAA
Source organism: Enoplolaimus lenunculus (assembly GCA_030248215.1). Classification (NCBI taxonomy): domain Eukaryota; kingdom Metazoa; phylum Nematoda; class Enoplea; order Enoplida; family Thoracostomopsidae; genus Enoplolaimus; species Enoplolaimus lenunculus. The sequence goes on along the minus strand of JASANG010002509.1, from coordinate 734,648 downwards.
AATCCGCAACAGACTTAGAATTAAATCAGAAACCGGAACGAAAATCAGGTCATTGTCTATTTTCCCATACACATAAGTATGCTTAAATATAGATGACGATTAAAAACGGACAAAATTTCACAACCTCGAAACATGTTTGCAATTTACATTTCCAGGTGGTCAACTTGGCTTATGGCTAGGAGCAAGTCTGCTAACGCTTGTCGAGTTAATTATCGTTGGCTGTTACTACTTGCGCAAAATGTTCGAAACGAAACGTTTCAGCATTGTAACATCGCCGGATCAACCTGCAATCATTAACGGCAATTACCCGAATCAAATCGCTGATGTCAAATTTTAACCTCAAACCCATTTCTACATTTTAAAAGTCATTATACAACCGTTGTATCCATCTAACCGGGTTCATTGCATACATATATATTATGCATAGTAAAAATTAGGAATGCTATCTATTGTTAAAACGGAAAAGCTTCGCTAGCACAAAGGTACAGCGTCATTGATACAAAGATGGCATGCGACCGATTTGCCTTATGAAGCCTAATTTTGAACCTAAAACTACACCAACCCGAACTTTCTTAACAGCATTGCAGTAGTATTGAAAAAAAATTTATTTTATCAAAACATAGCATATTTATTATTAAGTCGAAAATACTGCTTGCATTTAACTGAAACTCGGATCGAATTCCAGCTGTTGTAATATTGCGTCCGCGTGCTCAATAAGCCGAAACGATAATCCGTCACATCCAAACCGAGTTGAAAGTTGACGTCCTCGAACCAATTTAAAGTACACCGCCAAACGGTTTGCCAATGACGTGACACGCTCCACTGAACAACTGGTTCCATATAAGTTCAACGCGTACAACCGCAACCCATTCGACGCCTCGTTTGAACTACTACCCAACGTGGATTCAACAAGACTCCGCCGATCATCGCAAGTGTCAATTTTATCCAATATCCATTGAATAAAATTATCATCAATTTCAATATGTGACGATAAATCTAGTCGTTCCAACGACCGTTCAAATGTATCGAAAAAATCACAAACGATTGAACGGTTTGACTCTGCAGCGACAATTCGGTCATCGACTTCTGACTGACCACAGCACGCGTCGACGATTCTGAGCGGAAATCGACGCCTTTGATGAGCGAGAAATTGCAACGCATCGCATCCACTCGCAGCCAGTGTACAGTCAATAATCAACTGCTCTAACGGCAAATTTTCGTTCAAAAATTGCAAATCGTTGACGCTGAACGCTGTTAATTGAACATTTAAATACGTCAATTTAGTTAAATTGGCTAAAAATCTAAATTCCGATCCTGCGTCTACTGCTGAACTGCTGCCCATCACCACATATCGACTGATGTTTAAATGCGTGAGAGTCGTCGAAAATCGAGCGCATAACAGGCTCATGCTCGCAAGTCCAAGACATTTGCTCGCTTGGATATGTACGCGAGCAAGTGCATACAATTTCGTTAACGCATTAATCAAAGCGTAGCCTCTTAGTGCACAGTGTCGAATAATAACCGTTGTAATGTGAGGACAATTGCTACAAAGTTCGTCCAACTCTGAACTGCTGATATTTGTGCCTGGACCATAAGGCGCATGAACCGCAGCCAGAGCTGGCGTCTTCAGCCGCAATATCATTGGCCAATTTTCAATCGAAATTCTTCCGTTAAACTCAACCGATTGTAGCGATCGGCTTTCATTGATTTGTTCAATCAACTGCAAACTCAAAGTGGCGAGATTTTTCACACGAATAACACGTATTCGATGTATGAGCCTATCCAAACACGATGCTGACCATCTACAGTTACATCCAACGTCAAGTGTATCAAGTCGTGGACAGTATTTAGCAAGTAAATAAATTATTTCATTATTAATTTGCATTGATCTCGCACAATGTCTAAAGTATATAACTTCAACGAATCGGCCAATCATGGGCAGAGTCTTTTTCAGCATATACCCAAGCCACAAGTCTCGTTTATCAGTGCGATACAACCTGTTTTGTAGGCAGTTTATGAAACCGAAATCTAACTGTTTGAAATCACCGAATGGCATTACGGTATGCCACTGGTGACACACACGACGTGCAATACATCTTTCATCGAGTGATAAATATTGAAACACAAGTGGTAGTACAGTACAATCTTGGACATAATCGGCCATAACTGAAATATAGATATATACGAAAGTGAAATCACTGTGTTCTCATCATAACAATTAAAACTTATAATTTAAAATGCGTCACTTTTAACTCAAATTTCAAACCACTTCCATATAATGTATAACATTCCAGATATTAGAGCTATTGTGGTACCACTGGAGGTGAAAAATACTGGATGCTCAGGTTATAACACAATTTACCGTAGCCAAAAGATAATGCTAAATTAAACAGTTGAAGTATAATGTTTAATTGGCTAATTTTAGTTTTCGGCGTATTGGTTAAAAATCTCGACAAATAACTCTTCAAAATTGTACCAAAAGTTAAAACCGAACGCACGAAACCACACAATTTTCGTAAAACTATGAAAAATTTCACTCACTAAACTAAAAGTGAGTTCGAACTTCTGTCTGAGCTGGAGGCAGACCTCCAGTTGTACTCTGATTGCAGCATATTAAAATTTGGTAACACGAGACCTTTTATCATCAATAAAATTCCCAATAGTACCTGAAAATTAAGTTTGCCTAACGGAGCTTGGGATACGGATTGTATAAATTTCAGGGTTTATCTCACAACCAGCGCTACCACAATGAATTAAACAAGTTGCAGTCGGTTAAGTAAAATAGCACGTATGATGGTGTAATTGCAGTATGACTATTAAGTATTTATTACTTGTTAAATCAGCTAAATTTTAACCTAAGTTTTGTGATATTTTTGCAGGTAAAGCAATCCGATATATACCTACTGATTTATTTCGCAGTTTGAATTAGTGTACAATTGACGGCCGTGTAGTATATAAGCATATTTAAGGCTCCGGATTAGTATAAGCCTAGGGGCCCATGTTTAGGTTTACGGGCCGTTTCTGGTTCTCTCTAAAAGAGTAAGCTTACATTCCACACATTTTTTGCTTACACTTAGGAATACGCTTTTGCAACGCTTATGCTTTAGGCTAAAGCGTAGCCATACGCTGTTGCAATGCCGCGCGAAACTTTGTACAGCGGAGCTGCAACATACTCCGATATTTGACGGCATTTGATATTAACAATTCCCGTCTGATTCTGCGTCACAATTTTAGCATTTTCTATAACCCATGGTTACCCACGAGCATTATATACGGTTCAAATTAATATACCCGTTGTCCTCAAGCGGCATTTTTCATCAGTGATTGTTGAAACTCACTGAACGGTGGCCATACACAAAAAAATACCTCTGCTGGTAAAAGCCATACCGAAATCAATAAAAAAATTACGCTTCGGTTCATAAAATTCATACATTTGAAGTCAGCAGTGCTAGCGCAACTTCCCTCACATATAAACTGCATTTAACTCAGTGAATCAGCAAGACAACGCGCATTTTACTAAACAAACGCCGCAACATGAAAAATCAAACGAAACAAACAAGTTTAACATGTATTTTGCCCCTGCAGATTAGACTTTACACCAAGCAAAAATAGCACAATTATTTGATGATGAAAAAATTAGACGCTGATTCGAACATAATTTGACCAATGTAATAGAACAGAGCAGTAACAACTTTATAAACATTTTCCTAAGCCTAAGCATAAGAATCGAACTTATACAAACACTGAGCAAAAAATTAATCTAAAGCTTAAAAGTTTTATTCTATTAGTCCCACAGAAAAACGTTCCGACCGTGATCTTTACATGGACCATAATTTGATGACTGTACAAAAATCGTTTACTAGTGACAATGCTACGCATGACAGGTAAGAAAAAAGAATCGGAGGTAAAATTACAAAAAATACGATGTATTGCTCGCAGCTTTGTCTACGTATGGAAAACAGCTTCGGCATTATGCTTCTAAAGCAAGGCAATTCATTTTACATTTCTAAAATAGTGAAACTCATAGCCAATTTAATCATGAGGCTTTATATTGTTGTTTTAATTATGCGACTTACTGAACCGAATGGCATCAATTAGCTAGTGAACTGGCGTCCGCCTAGTGATGGGACATATGGGGTAACTTCCAGCTCCCCACTAAGACGATGACCCCAAGTTCAACCCTAACCACTTCAAAATTCCTCGGGTTTAAAATAACTATTAAAAGTTGTAAGTTAAGAAAAATGGTTTCCATCTGGGTACAACCGGAGGTCTGCCTCCGGCTCCGGCAGAAAATCAACCTTAGTAGTAAAATTTTGCATAATTTTGCAAATTTATCTGTTTAGCGCGTTTTGTTTTATATTTTGTCACAATTTTCAGGAAAGAATTTCCGAAATTGCGCAGAAAATTAGCGTAAAACCGAACAACTTAACAACATATTGCAGATATTGGCAAAAATTAACTAATTAACCATCAGTGAGGCGAATCCAGCAAGTTTTGTTGAACTCCGGCTCCGGTATTTTTCACCTCCGGTTGCACCCTGGTTTCCACCAACTTTAAGTTTTGAATTAGCAAAGGCAAGCTAAAATCTGTTAAAAAATAAAAAAATTTGCGAAACAGTCCAAATGTTTACTTCCTGACGTTTACCTTGAGGATTTTTTAAGACGTTTCCTATACTCATCAAGCCGCCCCGAGTTGAACCACGAGGCGTATTTATAACCACACCTTAGTATTAAGAGTAGCGAAACGACACAGCTATACAATAGAAAACTCTTTAAAGAATTCTCTAAGATCTTCGGGTCTTATATCGTCATTTGATGGACCGTTGCCGATTTCTTTATCTATTTGAATCCAACTACCAATAAGCAGCCCGTCCTTGAACGCTTGAAGTGTTGGTAATGCAGATTGGCGAAATGTTTTTGACGTTGGCAACTTTGTTGAGGCAATTTTGCAAAAGCGAATATGATCAAACTCAATTGCAAGCAGCGACAACGCATTGTTGACGGAACGACATGCGGGAAGCTTCTGGTATTAAAAGAAGTATAACGTACATAAACGTAAAAAATTTCACACACACACACTACCTGATGCGTATCGAAGACAGGATATTCAGACAAGCGGAAAGAGGTATGAATTTTACGCGGGACCCACACACAAAAGATCTCACTCAAGCACCTCAAATCTATATCAAAATTGTATTGTTGCGGCTGCAGGAAGCCGCGAAGACACCGGTGCATATGCGATAAAACCAGCATATTGAAATTTGATGCGCATTCTTTCAATGTCCTGGAATGGCGCAACAACAAAGCAAAGATGAAGCCAAGCGACAAAAACACACATCAAGAACATATTAATTGCATACCATAAAATCAATTTCTAACCTCTTCAGATCAACGTTGCTTTAGGGCTGTAACTCTAATTAAGAATATTTCTACGCCTACGCCACGCCTAAGCGTAATAACGTGTTAATACTAATCCTAAGCAAAACTATAAAAGCTAATCCATCTTTATTGCAGTCGTGCAAGAAAACGAAACAGCCCTAAAAGTAACATGAGCCACAGTTCGGCGTTCATATACAAAAACTGCACTCACGTCATCATAGATATGCAGTACAATTGTATGCTGTTTGGAAGCGTTATCGATAAGCTCTACATAAGTTTCTGCGTTGTCGAGATCTTCTACCTGCAACCTGACAACTACTATGAAACCATTAAGTACCACTCCTAGTGGGACTACATTTATTGAGCGAAGCTCTAACACACATAAGCAATTAAGGTAATATGCAGATTGATTATTAGCTAACTATTTATTTATCGGTTTTGGAGGTTTGTTGACAATTTATTCAAATACCTCGAACTCAAAAATACTTTAGTTCTGAAATTTGATTGCTTTTAACCATAATAATTAGTAAAATATAGTAAAAAGTCATAATTTAGGCTTATAAATTATGCTAATGTGCTCATTATCTATTAGCAAACTACTCAATTATCGGTTTTGGAGGGTTGTTAACAGTCTATTCTGATTCCTCGCACCCAAAAACCCTTTAGTGCTGAAATTAGATTTCTTGTACTGTAATAATTAGGGAAAGAATGTAGAAAGTCCTAATTTAGGATTGGCCAATTATGCAAATTAGCCTGTAGCTAAGAAACAACCTAAAATTTTAAAACACCAATGCGAGGTTAACACCCCAGGATGATAGGATTTCAAACCAAAAATGTTTATCAAAATCGGTTTAGCCGTTCCTGAGATTCTTCTCAGACGGACAGACGGACGGACATCCACCTTTCAACCCCAGAGTACAAAATATAAAACGCTTCGCGAAATAATAGGTTTATCAAAACAATTTAATGAGTTAAAAAATCCACGCTCTGAAATTATACACTTCATTTTAAAGAGTGTTCAGTTGCAAAACAGTTGCTTACATTTAAACGTTACATTTAAGCAAACTGATACAGCATGCATTGTTAAACTGTTATGATGTATATACTTTGAGAACAAAGCTTATTTATAAAAAGAAAAATTTGAAAGACAAAAACACCTTGCCAGAAGAACGTTGTTGCTTTGCAAGAATGGTCTGTTTCATTTCTTCAATGCGACGTTTGCGATAAAGCTCCATAAACTCTTCATCATCACTGATTTCCTCATTAGACACTGGCTGTTCGTTGCTGGGACCTAATATGTGCGAAATCTGGGCAATTGTAATTCTTAGATTACGATGAATGTAGCTTCAATCCGGTTTAAGATAAAAATACACAGTCGAGTCATCAAATATATATCATGGTGCAATTGGATACTAAAACAATGCCAGAGCCAAATAACTGAATATCCGGCAGGTACCAGATAATATTACCAAAATACTTAAAAAGTGCCTATTGCTATATGCTGCACGGCATTCAAAGATCAGAAAGTAGCTAACAATATTATTCTACCTTCGGTCGCTTAAGGTATCGGAAGTGTTTACCTGACAAAGCTTAGCATCCCACGACGATACGTTTTTAAGCATTTAACAACGACCCTATGGCACCATTCTATGTTTTTGAAGCGTTGCGTTCAGTTGCACTAGTTCTTTGTCACATGCTGCTTTTAAGGGCATCCAGTTTTCCCCAGGTACTATGAAATGAAACTGGCTTAGAACTAAGGCTATTATTTTAGCTTAGCCTTAATTTTACACTTATTTTAAGCTGAAGTTTAGGCTAAAGCTTAGGAATACGATTACGCTGAGATACTGTTGGCCTCTAAAATAACACTGGCTATCTTTATTGATTTTCAACCGTTATTGTAGCCCAATAAAATTGTGAACGTACACGGGCAGACGCAAACATTTACACATAGATGACAGAAAATATGTAAAAATAAACCAATCAGTTCCATGGCAATTTACATAAATACAAACGATGGTTTCATTTTTTAAGTAAGAATGAAGACGGATGTCGAATTTATTGCTGGAGCCAGATATCCGGTCGCACCCTGATATATGTTATTTTATTCAGTTTTCACCCAAGAATGTTTGCTAGATTACAACTTCAAGCAGGGATGGGCGGTGTCGGTCTCGGTCTCGGCAAATCTCGGGATTTGGCTGGTCTCAGTCTCGCTTTTTAGTCTCAGTGGTTTGCAAATCGACATAAAACAATGAGAAAGCGATAAGTAATCACAAAAATTTTCCTTGGATGGCAGCTTTGGCCCGGAAATACTTGCGCATTTCGCCTACCAACACAGACAGCGAACGATTGTGGAGCACCGCTACCTGGTTATACAACGATTTGAGAAACAGAATGACCCCTCGCGGTTACCCAAAATTCTACTTTTTGAAAGGAAACCCTAAACACTTTGATTTTATTGTGACTAAGCGCAAATAGATGCATTTTGTGCTTAAAACATTTAAGGCATCGCGTAAAAAGTATGGGTCATCCGCATTTGTAACGTCTACGCTATGGTAAAAAATTCTCCAGTCTATTCGGTTTGTCTGGGATCAAAAAGAACACTATAGCTAGGAATTGCGATTTATTAGTTTTAATTGTATGAAACGGCATTCAGAGCAGATAAAAATAATCAAAACTTTTGTTAAAGAAATATTTTAATCGACCGACACCGAGGTTAAGCACTACAAACGATTAGACTTTTATGAGAATGGTTCATTTGTTTCCCTGATGTGACATACTGATATGCGTCAGGAAGTGAAATTGCTAGCATTCCAACTGACTATTATGTGTAAAAGTATCGGCAAAGAATCGGCAATTTTTCTGCAGTTCCCATGCCGATGCCGATACTCATGAGAAGTGCAGATTATCACAGATGCCGTTGCCGATTAATCAGTAGGTCCCTACTTCCAGCACGCTTTGAAATCTTTATAACTTAAACTACTTACAACCTCAAACTTCATAGAAATACGGCACCTCACTGAACATGTTGTACACCTTATATTATTACCGACACTATTGTCTCCAGAAAGGCACAATCGTTTTGCAAACTGAAGTCTCTCTACAACCTTTTGTCTCTCGTTCTCCTTCTCTAGACGTCGCGATTCTCTAAAGTCATTGATGACGCCTTTCGGCCCTAAAACAGCCAAGATTCAACATGTATAACATAGCATAAAGTATATATAACTAAAATTATGCAGATTTATAAGGATATTAATTTCGCACATTTGCAGGCTGCGATCGTCATTCAGATTCTTGTATATATTAAATCAGGTATTTTCACACCGGATTGGTCTTTATTCTCGTTATTGTTAATTTTGAATTTGAAAAGTTAAAAATATATTTCATGTTAGAACTACATAATTAGTAAAACCATGACGCTAGCGAAATCTAAACATTTCACAAACCTTTTATAAAACAGCGGTTTAACACTTTAATTTAAACAGTAAAACTTTGCTTATTAACGTGTTTGATGACAAATGCTAAGAAAGTAGTTGGTGATTGAATACTCATTGCGATGCATACATAGCAAGATTCGATAAAACAGAGTGACTGCATTACATACCAGTATTTAAAGAAGAACTCTTGGATGGGAGAGCATTCGATCTATTGGAGCTTGCTTGTCGTACTACTGGCTCGTCACCCTCAGCTTCATCGCTACTGCTGCTACAGTAATAGTCAAGCTTTTCACCGAGAATTCTATCCTCCAGTGTTGCCATTAGTTTATTTCTAAAATATATATATTAAGAAATCTGACGAACAAAATTATTAATTGCCTGTTGTTTTCGTTGTAACTTCGGTTAGCTGCGGCCCCAACTATTACTTGGTTTCACGCTGGCCCTCACCCATGGATTCCTCTTCCCTCTTTCCTTGCCCGGTGTTACCATGTTAGTCTCCAGCTTTATAAACACAAGCTGGACGTAATATCCCTATTAAAATGAGGTATATTGTGCCAAAACCATTGTGCTTTATTACATTTCTGTCAGTTCTCTTAAATTCATTTAATTTTCCGCCAAATTCCACATTATAATTTGTATCATATATTGTCTGCGTTTTCTGTTCTCCGTTCTTCAGTTCCGACTAATTATCATGCCATTTTCTGCCAATTCCGCCCCAAATACAACCATTGCGACATACGCTGTGCCAAACAAATTTTAGTTGCACCAAAATCTATATTGTCGAACGACGTTACAGAAAATTCAATTCTAGACCATACCCTCTTAGGTTGGTTGAATACGCCCGTTTTTAAATAGTCCAGACATAAAACTATAAGGTTTTGCTTGCCAGTCCATTACGGCATTCTATAGTGCAATGCCAGACAACAATGGCAACACATGTAATATTAACTTGGATACATTTTAATGATGTGTAAAATAAAACTGAGTTTCTTTTACTTATAAAAGGTCGAATTTGAAATTCAACGTGTTCATCTAATTTTACAATGAGTATTTTGCTAGTTTCATTTAGTTTTAAAAAATTACTTGCTTCACAGAATGACTTCGTTCTTTTTCGAGTAAAATCCACTAGCTATATCTTTGATTTAACTGCAAATTGTTACTACCTGTGTTTGCTATGACTCTAAATTTAACCCAGCAATTTACATCATTTCCTAGGATGCACAATTAATTATTCAAAACTAACTATGCTATTGCGTGTAACTGGAATAAGAATGAGAAACGAGAAGTGACGGACTCGAACAGTTTATCCTTAATTTTTTCAAAAGCACTACTAAAACACGTATTCAACACTCTTGGTACCAAAAGCTGAAAATGCTACGTTAAGTCAAATAGATACCCATTACGACCAAGGATAGACATTCTCTCTATTTTACGCTGACGTTAGGTGGTATTGGGTCCAAAATCCAAAAACTTAAATACAAGTTTTGTATTTTATAGTTAAGGTTCAAATAGTTACCTATTTTGAAGTATTAATAGTTCAAATGAGATTATAACCAACAAGTGTTGTCGTACTTGTCTGGCAATTGGCAGGACTATGTGAAAAACGTATGTACATTTTACCTGCAATTTTTTATCTCTCTGAGAAATTACAAAGATTAGCGTTCCTCAGTATTTGTTTAAAAAAATCTACCTTCATTACAAACACCAATTTAAACAGTTAGCTAGGTTTAGTGTGGTATTCTTTCGATTCTAAAGATCTGTTCACAAGTGCAAGTTTTTACTACGAGAACTTGCAGCTGCAGCGCAGAACATGCATTTTTTCATCAGCCAATGAGAATGCGGATGTAATAAGTTCATTGAACTTGCATTGTTATTCACACATGGGGGGGGGGGGGGGGGGTCCGCCGCCCCCTCCTGCGCCGCCGGGCGGCTTGCTTTTTTGCTGCCGGGTGTCTCGCGAACTGAATTCCTAGCTTTGGTTTTTCGAACGGGATTTTGAACAAAACTTGCAAGTGCAAGTTGCAGCTGCAAATTCTCTCAGAAAAAAGTTGCGCGCGTTAATAGGGTTTAAGGCTGCGTGGCTCAGTTGTTAGCTGATTTCCCTAAGAATCTATGGACCGCGGGCTAGAGACAGGTCGAATTCATAATATAATCAGCTCAGCTGCAAGCATTTCTAGTTTTAATCAACATATCGCGCAACTTAGAGGCTCTGCGTAGGAATCAACTGCGTTTTTTCTGTGTTCTTAAAAGGTATGAATCTTTTATATTATGGTCCCGTAAACAAACAAGCGAATAAAATTCATTTAGCGATGAAATATGCTATTCATAACAATGGGAAAGAACTACAATCAGTTATTTTAAATGACTGCTGATATGTGTTGGTTGTATGGTATCAAAAGAAAGAAACAGTCAAACAACGGGCGCACATTCTGTCTTATACTGGTTTATAAGTGTAACGAGTTTAATATTTGTGTTTTCTTTTTGTTTCTATGAAATTTAGATTAAGTTTTTTAATCTGAAACTTGTGATTTGTCTCGTCTCGATTTCGGTCTCGCTTTTCTTGAGTTGTTGTTGTTATAGCCAGTTTCTGATCTCTGGATCCTTCTAAAGTAGGGTATGTAGTCCAAGCGTTGTCGCGGCTGACTGGATGATACCGTAGGTTCAGCACCGTTGCATTCACCGATTTTGATATACAGTTGAACAGATGTGGCGTGTAGTGATGCGGAGCTTTTTGGGTCTCGCTGGTTTGCAAATCCAAGCCAAAGAGGTGAAAAAGTGATATACAATTGCCATTATCTGAGCTAGTTTTAGGTTGATGAAGGGATACAGCAATGTTTTGCTCGAATTTTGGACTAAGTGTATATGTGTGAACCAGGGTGCAACCGGAATTACAATTTACCGGAACCGGAATTTGAAAATTTTACCGGAACCGGAAAGTGAAAAATGCATTTCACCAAAAATTTCATTTTAATCGTATTTTTTGCTCTATTATTTGTGAAACAACCTTAGTCGAACATAGGTATTTATTTTATTTGTTGTATTTTAGATTTTCGTCGACTGAAGTTAAATCCACCATAATTGGCTTATATTCGGAGTACAAGTGGCTTTCAAAAGAAATTCTTAAAAATTAGCAAAGTTAAGAAAACGGCCAAATTATAACACCGGAATTTTTAAATCCGGTAAAAATTTACCGGAACCGGAAGGTGAAAAAATGCCGGAACCGGAATTCCGGTTGCACCCTGGTGTGAACCACAAACATTTGGGTAACTTGTTTGCTTCCCTCAGCAATATGACTGTTTTGCTAGGAGTCTCAAGTTCTCCGAAAGCTATTTCAGCGTAGGCATGGGCGTGTTAAAGTAAAGAAATAAATAAATTTGCACAGCACAAGCAAAGTGAATGAGCTTTTTGGAGTTGATCCGCAGGCACCGATGTATTAGATTAATTGTATGAATTAAACGGCAATTCTGAGAAGCCTGTCTAGATAGTTTGGGTCGCGGTCTCGGTCTTGCTCTCTTATCGAGAGCGCTCATCCTTAGCTCCTGGTTTTCGAAACTGGAGCGGAGCGGAAACCGTTTTAGAGTTTGGGACCAAGACAATAGTCAATGGCGTTTTTAATAAAAATTAGTTCATGTTTAGGTTTTCTTGTTTCTATGGAATGTAACGAAATTTTTAAGTCTTTGTTCATATGTTAAGTCAAAAAATTCAATATTTTGGTTGAAGTGGCGTTGAATCACGTCAGAACTTTGCTCAGACGTCCTTTGTCTCCAAACAGATGTAGTTGCCAAGATCCACACCAACTGAAGAGCCGGTTTACGTCTTGCGACCACAGAAGATGGTCTTCTATATTACAACAATGCGGAGGTTTAGTTCATTTCGTCTGCAGATTTAAAACTGACTTATTAACAACGTTAACTGATTTAACGACATCGCAATCTTTTTAAAATTTGTACCCAGAACATATACATACGTAGTTAAAATCTGTGCCCCATACATACGTCACTGACGATTTCAGTTTTCAACTAGCCGGCAAAATAAAGTTTTATTATTTCAGTTTTATTTATATACATCGGTATTGTAAACCATGCTATCACGTAGAATAATTCAGCGCATATACCATATTCCTTCAAATGGGTTAACGAAAATGATGTGCCAGAGCAGTGTCGCGAGTTGCAGCTATCGGACAGTTGTTAATAATCGACCGCCGCCGATTAAAAAACCAATGGTTGGCGTTGACCAGCATAATTTAAAATATGATAAGTTTTGGACAAAAGCCGAAGAACAGAATTATGGGCTACAGGTGCGTTATTTTTTATTGATTTATTCGCTGTGTCTCGTAAAGGTTGATCAAACGCTGGAAAGGCTGCAGGTGTGTTTAATACTTTATCAGTGCAATCGGAGCTCCTTGGTCGGCAAAAGACGCCATCTAAAGCGGATCTCTAGATTGCCAGATATTTATCGCTGAAAAGTACAACATGACCTTAGATTAAATCATTATATATCTTTGATTAAAATCACAATACGTATTTTTCTGGGGTTTCGCTAGCGGACGGCCTCCCACCACTACCAAATCCCATTCACTCGAAAAATTCTCTGTGTTCAGTTCCTGTACTCGAAAAATGCTCCCTGGTTCGAAATTTTACTTATAAAAGTAGAAAGCCAAAAACATAACATATGGTTCATATTGATATAAAATGATATCAACTGCACGAACAGTGTTGTTTGATTTATATTATGGAAAAGTATCAAGAAACGTTAGCATCCAAAACCGTCTCAAGTATTAATTGTTCAGAAACATATTGCGGACAGCAAACTATTTGTAATTCACACTGAGGTCTAAAATTCGACTAAAGCCGGAGGTTCGATATAAGTTGAGCTATTTTTAATGCTTCGATTGCGATTCCTTTCATGACAAGGCCTTTATCGAAGTACCTAACGGAATTGGTCAGAATTCCAAATCAGTAATTATGTCGCTATATATACAATGACCAATGTTACTTTAAGGGGCGTAACAGTAAATTATGCGTGTTCCTAAGTCTAAGCCTAAGCGTTGCAAAATGTGTTCGAAGGCCTAAGTCTAAGCCTATGCAAAAAATGCAATCTAGAATCTAATCCTACTGTTTTATAGATCCACGAGAAACCTGGACGCTCCTTAAAGTAACCTGGGCCTATACAATGGTGGTATATATTTCAATTAACGATGTTAACACAAAGTAAAAACATTAGTTTAGCACGCCTTTGAAAAACTAAACTTCAATATAATACATTCTTAACATGAAAACATTGTCCTTATAAACAATTTTTCAATTGGATCGAATCCAAGGCAAATTATTCACAATACAAAAATTATTTTAGTTTTTAATGAAATAAAACATCTCTTTCGTAAAAAAGAAATCTACAGCAATTTTGTTGGCCGCAATATTGTACGTTAATGTTACTTGATGCTTTTCCACGTCACGTACATCAAACGATACTGCTCAGTCATGTAGTTACCATTCTTTTGATGGGAATTTGAAACATTCCATGTTACTCTAGTGTTGAGCAATTTTTTTCTACTTTCAGCCGCTTTCTTAATCTAGCAATCTAAACCATGAACAATAAGAAGTCTGGTTAAACTAAGTACTGAAATAGAATAAATGGTTTGGTTTTTTTAATGAAACCAACCTTTGGGGTGGAAGCAATCGTTGGAGTGAAAGCACCGTTTCGGTAAAACCTACCTTTGGGGTGAAATTCTGAAGGACGACGCCGTACAGGTGACGAGTGGCGGACGTCGCCGGACATCGAGTATAGCGCAACCTTAAGTGTCGAAGTGAAACCAACCGTCGGGGTGAAACATAAAGCAGACCACTGCGGTTTAACCGAGTGTTGGGGTTAAACTACCCGTTAGGGTGAAAGCAACCATTAAGGTGAAAACAACCGTTAGGTCACAAAGTGTATTGAGTTTTTTAGTAACATTATAAATGACACAGTTTTGTGGCAAAGGTGCGGAATCGAAATAACACAATTCTTTCATTTTGTGTACACCTTTAGAGCTATAATGCTTGAAATCCACGCTCGTTTGTGAAATCTTTTGGCAAAACGTGCTGTAAACAGATCTGAAACGTGTTACCTGAGTGCCTTTACAATTGATCACCTATATTGTTTACAGCAGGGCGCGAACGGATATCTGGCGTCGACAAAAAACGACACCCGGTTCGTTATTTTAACTTGCCGGATGTTTTTTTAAAAACTTCAAAAAATTGAACCATCGTTTGTTTTTATGCCAACTACCGTGAAACTGAGTGACTCTGATAAAGATGACCAGTGTCACCTCTATTTTATAGTACCTACGGAAAACTGGATGCGCTTAAAATGAACATAAGCGAAACAAATACTGTAACTGAACGCAGCGCTACAAAAACAGAATAATGGAATAGGGTCATTATTGAAGTGTTAAAAATTGTATCGGTGTTAGGTGTTTAAAACTTTGTCACGTAATCACTTTGAATACCTTAAGCCATGGAAGAAATAATTGTATGCTGCGGTCTGAAATTTGGATGTAATCGATTATAAGATTTGAATTCATTGTCCGGCTCCGGCCGGACAGTAGATTATCCGGCTTCGTCGTTTTTTGGTATCCGGTCGCACTATGGTTTACAGTATTGTTCGTAATATTCTATAGTGCAACTGCAGCTCATATTAACAAATGTAACCTGGCATACGCTATTGTTATAATTACAGGGAACAAATCATTTGCTTCCTGGTACAGGAAAAGTAGCCAAACGCTTGCCAACAAAAGTAACTTTCCAAAAAGACAAGATTTACGCATGGTGCGCGTGTGGTTATAGCAATCACCAGCCTTTTTGCGACGGTAGTCATGGTCGTATTGAAGGGTGCAAACTTAGACCGGTCCGTTATATTTCCGCTCAAGATAAAGAAGTATGGTTGTGCAATTGTAAACAAACGAAAAATCGTCCGTTTTGTGATGGAACACATAAGACGTTGAAGGAAGAGGAAGTATTTGACGTGATTATACCGAAATTAAAGAAAAGATGAAATAGTAGTGTTGATAGTCGGCTCATGTATGCACTTCGTATATTCAATTCGAGTATGTTTTGTTGAAATAAAAGCTAAAAATGTCTTGATCTCTTTTGTCGCTTTCAGTCCAAAAATCTGACAGCGCTTAAAAATCTGATCGATTTTGTTTCGCAGATTTGTTAAGTACAAAGTTTATTTTAATCATTTGTGCTCTATGAAGAAGACTTTTTTAAAATTAAGATTTTTTGACATTTAAACATTTATAGACAAATTTAGTTTAAAACAGCAAAAGTTTCGACACAAATATTTCCTGTAAAAGCTGATGAAATTTCTTCTTATTTCCATTTATGCAGTCTTTGGTATAATCGTATTAACGTTTGGTTTGAGTGTGATTTTATTGCAGTCCTTTCGCCGTTGAAGTGACATGAGCCGTTTGCTTTATAGAAAACGAATAAACCGAGTAATATTTTGCTGGTTGTCCACTGTGTCCTCAGGTCGGTGTTGTGTTTTCAGACACTTTGATGGCTTTAGTATGTGCGGAAAAACTTATCTCCAGCGAACCACGGCACCGCCCTAAAGAACGTTTAAGGTAAACCGAAACACGCGAACAGTGCAAAATTATCTTGTTGCTGACTTGCCGGAGGGACCGGCAGTTTCGATAGTAAATGTTTTATATTTTTTAAAAAATTGCATTGTTTCGTGTGTTTGGTTATAACGAATTGCTACAATTTTGAGAACAAATTTTCTGGATTTCTTAAAAAATAAACCTAAAATCAAAATTTTGACAATGCTTTAATTAAAGATATATAATTTGCTAAAATTGACAAATTACACATTGTCTTACTTAACTACCAAATTTCACGTCACCTCTGGCTTCGCGAAGTTTTGTTGACCTCAGACTCTGGTATTTTTCACTTAAGTTTGCACCCTGTGTATAGTAGGGTACAGCCAAGATATAGAACATGGAGTAACAGCAGTATAAGCATATTCATAAGTCTAAAGCGTAAAAATGAGCTCATACCTATTAAGTGGCCTAAGCAAAAAATTTGTGTGAAAAAAGCTTATTTTATTGCTATTACGCCCTTCTTGATCTTTAATACATGGGCCCAGGATACAACGGAAGGTTTGGCGCGTAAGAAAATTGACATCCGACTCGACTGCGGTAGTATTTCTGCCGGAGGTTCCGGCGATTTCGGCACTTAAATTTTGTATAATTTACAAAATTGGTTTGGTGCGTTTCGTTTTAACTTTTGCTAAAATTTTAATGGAAAAATTGGCCAGGCCGTCCCATTTTTCCGGGACAGCAATGTACCAGGAGTACCCATCCCATTTTCCCGGGACAGCAATGTACCAGGAATACATTCAAAAAAATATAATTGGGACAGCGGGACAGATAGACAGTAGGACAGTTGGGACAGATATATATGTACATATAATATATATGTATATATTTATATATATCCTACGTAAATATATCTGCCTGTGCATATGTAATCAGGGGCGCATAAGTGTGCGCTGCTGGTATATTTGTGTTCCGGGAAATTGGGTCGGCCTTTACAGCAACATGGGCCGAAAAATTGATGAAATTCTGTGAATAATGAACCTAAACCAAAGTTTTTGACAAAACTTTAAAAGTGTGTACTGAAATTAACAAACTTGTCTAAACTGCCTAGTTTCGTGTCACCTCCGGCTCCAGCAAATAATGACTTATGGCTCCGGTATTTTTCACCTCCAGTTGCACACTGTAGTAGCACTGAAAAGAATTTTTCCGCATCGGTTCGATTACGTCTTAGAGTTTTCCAAAGATTAAGAGAACGTCATTTTATAAATGAACATTTCCCGTGGCGTAAACCGAAACTCAACGTTTAGTTACCGTTTCAATCAAAGTCCTTCAGACGATTTAGTCGTGCTTTACAATTTTTAACTTTTACACCCGGTACCCAAAATTAGGATTTTCATATAAATGGTTCATCCATGTTTACGCTGTCTCGAAGCATGATTCATTCAGCGATACAGTCAACAACGTCGAGTAAACAACTGAAACCACAAAAGCAACAGCAACAAAAAGTTGACGGATACGGTAATTTTACTATTTTTACAAAGTCTGTATGGACGTCATAGCATGCGTCATGTCGACTTTTTGCCGAGAGAGCAGCGGAAAATACTTTGTAAAACATGAAAAAATTACCAAACTCGTGTACTAAAACGAAAGAATATTAAACGTGGTAGTGGTGGTGGTAGATCGCCTCACGTCGACTGAGTTTTTACCGAAATTTTTGGTTTTACCTTGAATTTCAGCGTTATCTTTGTAAACTTCAAAGTTCCGACTCGAGGATTTCGAAGAGGTCTCTATGCAAAGTTCCGGTATATACCAACCCTTGTAGGAAAAACCAGATGTTGCATCGATATTAATGAATATAGCGAATATTAAACAAAAAATTTTCGCACACCAAAACAAAGTTACTAATTTTAAAAGTTTATCACTAACGACGTTTAGGCGAACAGTTGTTTTGTCGTATAAAAGGCGTGCAAGGTTAATCATTTCCAACGTATCTAAACAACTAAAACGAACTTGACATTTTTACTCGGTATTTCACAAGATTTTTTTCCGGGTTTCCATTTGGTTTCATCTATTAATTTGCCTAAATTCGCTAGCGCAAATATTAATGGCCCTACGCTATGGATTTGTTCTGCTAATATTGCATGCGGTATTTGCAATTGCTGTGCCGATAAACGACAAATCATCGCAAGAATGTCAGTAAGTAAATGTTGGCTGCTGGTACCTTGCTGTACTACGCCTCAGTTTTTGGCTCTTCTAAGTACCCACTAATACGGTAGTTGGCCAAAAACGATCGGATGTTGGAAAAGTTTTAATATATATGCGGTTCATGAACTCGCTAGTCGTTCGGATATGTATTTTTTAATATTAAGTACTTTTAAGTCCTCAGGTCGCCATTGGTACCAAAGCATATTTGTCAAAAAGTTAGATATCATATCCAAAACGCACAATTTGTAATCTGAAAATCTTTCTATTTGTTAAATTTTGAAAATATAAACGAGTCGCCGAAAAAAAATTTTAGCGAAACTGTTTGTAGAAGTTTATGGCGGATAAGAATAAGACTGAGCAAACTAATTTTTGGCAGCGCTTTTCGCCGATGTTTCTTTTAGGCCAGTAACAGTAGATAAAGCGTATTCCTAAGCCGAAGACTAAGCCTAAAAAGCGCTGCAAAAATGAGTACCTAAGCATAAGCCTAAGTTTAAACCTAAGCAAAAAATGTAATGTAGAACTACAACCTGGTCTTTCACAGACCTGCCCGAAACCTGGACGCCCCTTGGGCCGCTATTTTGATAGCATAACAAAAGAATCTAAATCAGCGTTTGGTTTTCCTCTTAGCTTACAAAACATTCGACTTAACGCGGGCCGGCAAGAACGGTTTTTAATTTTGCATCATCAAGCCACCGGTTTGCGACTTTGCTGCAAAACTGATTCACCGCTTTGCCGGCCATCTATTTAGAATTGCGTCGAGTAGTGTATTTCGACCACCATCATGTAAATCGTAGCTTGATAGTGAATTTCCGTTCATTGATTTCAACTCATGTTGAGAAAAACTTTCTTTTATTAACTTCCCAACACAGTTTTCGAAATTTCTAGCATTTGGTATAAAGCTAACACTTTAAGACAGCTTAAGCTTTGAAAAGGAGAAATGTACAATTACGAAAGAATGTAAAAAATGTTTGCTCGATTGAATTGAAATAAAGTGACTTTCAAAAAAATTTATTTAAATTAAAATAACTTCGTAGGAATATATTCTTAAATTATCAAGTCGGTAATGCTTCAGGGATCCAACTGGCTACCTGCCTGTGCCAAATACGATCAAAATGCCGGCACTCGGCCGCGATTTTACTCTTGGAGCGCTATACGATGCCGTCAATGATCGCTTGATCCCTGCGCCTCCAGCTGTTTGTGATCAAGACGATCTTCGAGCACTTTCTTCAGAAGAGCGTAACATTAAGCCTAAAATTAAGTTTAGCATGGCGAGCAAAATGGATTCGTTTGAAACGCGAGCAGGACCAGATGGACTAAATGTTCCGCGGAATCTTAGACAAAGCATCGCTGCGAATTTGGTTGAAAATCAAAGAGAAGGTAGCGAGCTTGTTCTTCATATTGATGCAAGTATAGAAGTCAATTTCTGTGCCACGGCCCTATATATATAGTAGTGACCCGAATAAGAGGGAGGAGGTAATAAGAAGGGGTCTCTATTTTAAGTCCCAATCAATAGTAGTCCGTATCCCTCATAAGAGTCCGTAAGCGGGTAGGGTCCATAAACCGTAATTAGGGTCGATAAATGTCGATTATTCCAAATCGTAGCGAATAAATGACTCCAAGACCAAATAAAGTTGAGTTCGAAACTTTAAAGCGTACTTAAGTTTTTAAAGCAACATTCCAAAACCTTGCATTATCGCTCAAGCTTTTGATGCAAGGCAAAAAAGGTTTAATTCAACGGATAGCTGCAATATATATCAGTAACGAAGGGTGGCGGAGGACGGGTAGGATGTAAATAACAGTCCGTAACCGAATAACAGGGGGTACCCGCTGGAGAGGCCAAATAAATATCAGTCCCCCTTCTTATTCGGGTCACTGCAGTATACTGTCTCATGTTTTTATTTTTGACAAAGGTCTTAAAGCTTGTGGTTAGCTCTCGGACTATGACAACCGCAAGAATTTACAAATTTAAGATACAAAGGAAGGTATGGGTTGGTGCCTATCCAATGACCATGACATGTACTTGTAGAACGGGCAGTTTATTTATTTTCGATACACAAACCTGAAATGTTAATATCTAGCTTGGTGCGTTTCCCATTGTGCTCCGCTGTTCACGTTTGCAATAATAGTATTTGACATCGGTAGACAAATTGTAAACTTTAGATGGTCAAGTCAAACTATTGAAAGCTAAATAGTGAACCTAGGCAAAGGTTATTTCTTCAATGTCAAATCTTGTGATCAGATACTTTTACCCAGAAGCTGACATTTGTATATTAACATAAAATTTAGTCAAAGTTTCGTATGCAAACCAAGTGTGCAACTGTCAGATAAACGCTTTCTGATTTTTTTTTTCATTTATAGGTTTGTGGCTCGTACAACCCACGCCTCATCGCAATCAAGCGCAAATCGCAATGATTCGACAACTGGAATGGCGACGTCAATACATGACAGATCTTAACCTGGACAATCGATGCATTCTACACTATCAACTGCTACCAATCATAACCGGTGCCACCCATTACGTTGCAGAAATATGGTACGGAGACATTCAGATTGCCGTTCTTGAACACAGAATACCCGCTGATTCTCAACAGTCTTCAGACGCTCAAATGACTCGATCGGAACTTGTTGATGCGTTGAAAAAAATTGGCAAAACAGTTGCAACGCGAACACAGTTTGAAACGTTCAGTTTAGTTCCAGGCAAATACAAGCAATTGCACCAACTGAACGCAACAATATTCGCATCGGATTTAGACAGCCCGATCCGAACTGAAACTTTGAGCGAGTTTGCTCGAATTTATCGAACAAGAACTGACAAAAAGGTTCAACTCAATGAACGAAACCGTCCGATACGCGTACGTCTCGAACGGTTTCCACTGCTTACTGATACAGAAGTTCGCTTTCCGCTGGTTTCGTTTAAATTTCGCCAAGATTTATCGCAGTCTCTGTCAGATTATGGCGAAGCTGTACGATTAGCTGAAATGCTCAACGAGCAAATTGGCAAAATGGACACGGCAAGCGACAGCTTAGCGTATCCAGCGTTGGCGAAGCGATTCCACAGTAACTTGGTAGCGTTCGCTGACAAATATTTGAGCGTAATCACGCAAGCGTTTGTGACGCTACGTCAAAACGTTCAAATTATCAACGAAAACGATCCGAAGTCTAAATCGGCCGAAAATAGTCGCACCTCAAATACCGAGTCTGAGTATCTTTGTAAGATTGCATCGCTCAAAGACGCCCGTCGCCGCTCACCGTTTTCAAATTACGTCATTCAAGTTTGGTCTGAAGTTTTGCATCGGCAACTCGAAACACTTAACGAACTTTTCGAATCCGTCACTGTCGCACAGCAAAATTCTGGCTGTCCAAACGATCTAAACGACGCACTGCCTTGTTACGTCGATATTACGTTGAGAAACCAAGTACTTCTCGATATGCAAGACCTGTTGCGATTGCAAGACGCGTATTTAGCGGCGTTTGAGCGTGGCATATCATGGGATAATGCGTTTTACTCAAACGAACGTCTTGTATCGAAGTTTAGCTCGGACATCGCACGACAAGACGGCGAACCGGCACCAGATGGAAAACGATTCATTGACAACGTTTGGGACCGACTGGGCGTTGAAGCTGGTCAAACTAAGCGACAAATTAAATTGCTCAAAAAACTGCAATCTACTTGCAGAGACAATTTACAATATCTGATAAATCCGCTCGCTGTAGACTTTGATCGTTTCGGCAAAACACCGACCACAGAACGACGGCAACAGCCTGAAAAGCAGGCGTTGGTTAATATTGTGCTGAGTGAAAACTGTTCAAAGGCTGCGAAAAATTATTTTGTATTTGATGCTTAAAATTTAAGCTATACGAAATCCGTTGAAGAAATGAGGGTTAACGCAAAATTTTCAGTTTGACACGAATGGCGTGGGCAATATACGGTATTAAATGTTAAAGTGACTGAAACAAATACGCGATAACGGCCGCCTATTTCTACACAACTATATATATTCAACTGAACGGATTTTGATAAACATTTTTTTGTTTTAAAGCCTATTAATATTCTGAGGTGTTAACTTTGTATTAAGGTTTAAAAGTTCTGGGGCAGCCGTTTACTAGCTACGGGTAAATTTGCGTAATTGGTTAAGCCAAATTGAAATGTTTTCACATTATTTCACTTATTATTAGCGTTACAAGCAATTTAAATTCAGTAGTAAAAGGTTTTTGGGTGCGAGGAATCTGGATTCTGAATAACCTGTTTATAAACCTGCAAAACCGATAAATCAAAAGTTTGCTACTAACTAATTAGCATATCGACTAATTTAGTTCATCCTAGATTAGACTTTTTACATTATTTCACTAGCTATTAGAATTCTATGCAGTTTCATTTCCGTACTAAATTTTTTGGGGTTTTTTTGCGTGTGAGAAATCTGAAAAAATAATTTACAATCCTGCAAAATAAATAAATAAATATGTACCTATACAGTATTTGTGCTTAGATATATGCTTATTTATAGGCATATCGTCACACTGAGTTTTAGGCTTAGGCGTAGGCTTTAGGAATACGCTTTTGCTATTGTTACGCCCTCTAAAATAACCTTGGCGTTTATTTCTATAAGTAATTTCATTAAAACATAAGCATTTACACGTAGACGTCCAGTCTAAAAAAAGACCGGAAAACAGTTTCAAATTTCGCTTGAAATCCAAAACTTTGCAGTATATTTCCGCTTTAATAAAATAAGTAATTCGACAAATTTTTCTCCCAATCGTTTTACCTGTAAAAGTTAAAATTGTGTTTTTAGTACAAAATGATTCAGCAATTAGTATAGTAATGTATAAGCTAAGCTAACTATACGATATGATGAATTTAAAGCTCACATTTTTACAATTTACCTTTGGAAAATGTTTCGGTTTGTCGTTATAAATTGTTTATTCAAATGTTATGTTTGTTTACTGCTTATTGTACAACAGTTTCTACCAGGGTGCAACTGGAAGTCGAAAATACCGGAGCTGGAAGTCAAAAAAATTTGTCAGTACCGGAGGTGAGGCGAAATTAGAATGTTGTTTAATTTACTAATTTTAGCAAATATTTGTAAAGTATTAATGTTAAATCTTTTGGTTTTACACTTATTTTTTACGAAATCGCCAATTTTTTTCTAAAAATCATACCAAAGTAATAAAGCAAAACGCACCCAAATAAATTAATTCTGTAAAACGATGCAAAATTTCATGAATACCCAAATTGTCGGAACCTCTGTTGAAAATTTACCAGAGCCGGATGCAAATCTCCGGTTGATGCCCTGGTTTCTAAATCTGGTACAAGTCGATGCTTCGTTTTAAATAACATTTGCCATTCGATTAAATATGGGGCACAGTGTCACGAATACAAACAGCTGTTTGCGGTTTGAAAAAATGCTTATACTTATAGTATTTTAAACGTTTCGCGAAATTTGAAAACCTTTGCGCTGTTATTCATAAGCCATATTTACTTGCATCGTATTTCTGTCAAGACTATTTTACGAGGCAAGTTTTAAAAACATCAACTGAATGAAATACGAATTGCAAAAGTGCAATTTTTACCATAGAATGGCTTAATTGTAATTTTTAAAGTTTAAGCTTTTTAAAAAAATGTTCATATTTTATGCAATACTATTGCTCGCAGCGATTCCGCTATGCTATTCTGATTACAATGGAGTAAACTATACATCGTACTGTGCGGCGTACAGATCGGAATGTCCGACATTTTTTGCGTGTTGCCACAAGACTTGTGGAAGGCAAAAATATGATGCATACTGCGATACTAAACGTGCTGATCCGCTTGGCTGCATTTGTGCTCACAGACGACGGGAACACATTGAAAAATTTCGACCAGAAGAAAGAGATCTTTACCCGCATCCGCCTCTTATATATCCCTCCGTTAGCTGGGTATGTAGTCTGACAATGTTTAGCCATTGTAAAGAACAGGGGCGGAATAGTATTATAAGCATATTTCTAATACTAAGTCTAAGCCTAAGCCGAAACCTAAGCGTAAGAACAAGCATATTCCTCAACCTAAGCCTACGCCTAAGCGTAAGCGTAAGAATAAGCATATTCCTAAGCCTAAGCGTAAGCGTAAGAATGAGCATATTCCTAAGCCTAAGCCTAAAACCTAAACCTAAGCCATGCAAGCAGAAAACTTATGTCACTCACACGTTACCGTTTGTAGGTTGCGCACAAATAAAGTCCACTCTGTTCTGCTGGAACGATATGGACGTCCATACCGTCTATCAGTCCTACGTTTTGTCCACTGGCGACATAGCTAATAAGCGGACATTTATGAGTTCAGCGCAACGGTGTGCGGACAAAATCTATGTGGCAATAATGGTGTAGCTAGCTAAAGATTTAAATGTTAGATCGAATTTTTAATGCACTTGGCTAGAGTAATGTTTTGGATTTTTCAATCTAAAATGCTGACATCTCAGTTTAGAGCACCAAAGATGCGTTTTACGTCGGCTAAAACATAATGCAACTTTAATCAATTTGAAAAATTTAGTATTGTATAAGTCGCATAAAAACACTGTACCGGACATACATTAGAAATATTGAT
Source organism: Enoplolaimus lenunculus (assembly GCA_030248215.1). Taxonomy (NCBI): domain Eukaryota; kingdom Metazoa; phylum Nematoda; class Enoplea; order Enoplida; family Thoracostomopsidae; genus Enoplolaimus; species Enoplolaimus lenunculus. Next base: position 709,481 of record JASANG010002509.1, on the reverse strand, counting down.
AGCTATGCGGACATTTTTCCCTCAGAACAACGGTATCGAAATGTCCGCTTTTATAGTTCAAGTAGCGGCGGACATTTATTTAGCTAACTATACTGTAGGACGTTGCTCGTGCGCAGAGTGCTTTTAGTAACGTGTGACTGACATTAGTCTAAAGCTTAAGCTTACTTGTTTCTAGTCCCACATAAAATCGTTCCGCCCCCGATCTTTACATGGGCCCAATGTTTCAAGTTCAGTTTAGTTTAGTACGATTTTTGTTAAAAGTTTAGTATAAAACTGAAAAAAATTTTAGTAGCGTCTTTAAAGTTAGCGTTATTGCTAATACACACGTGAACCCATGACTTCAACGAAATAGCTGCAATACAGTTAAGCATTTACTAATACCTTTTTGCACAACAATTGCTGTCAGATTGAAGTTTAAAGTTACCAAAACAACGAAACATGAAGGTACAGGCATTCTTATCCGATGGTATATGCTGAACGCCTAAGCTCAGCATTTGGATTTGGTTGTTTGCGTACAATTTTGCTCCGATATGAAAGAAGACAGACATCAAATTATTAACTCTGATTTTAGCATATTCACGGTAGAAAAACCAATAAAATTGCCAACAAATAACTGCGATTTTGCGTCGGAAAGATTTGTAAAGCAACATAACTGTTTACGAATTGACTATTTTTTGCGAGAATTATACGGCTGTTAAACGCTGATTATTCCACTGTTTGCAATCCAACATGGAATATGAGAACAAATTATAGAATTATTGTTTAACATCAAAACGAAAAAAAAAAACAGTTCCGATCTGTAAACAAAACAGCGATTCAAACTCGACACATCGTACCAATGTATAACCCGGTTTTCTTTTCAATTCCGCACAGTAGCAACGTGTTTCTTCGTTTGTGGTAAACTTCGGAAAGTGTCCAATTTCGTCAATTTCTCGACCAGCATTTTCCACTTCGTATAAGACTGTCCGCAACACTACATTGAAAATCCTGCAAACGTATTACCTTTGTGACGCCTTCTTGTTCGCATTTTCGTTTGCACAGTAGCCACGCATTTACGACTGTGACGTTTAGGCATAAAAACGACAACTTCATATATGGTTTTCCGTACCAGTTCGAATCCGATACGACCCGACCTATGATTATGTTTTGTCTACTTTCCCCATATGCAAGTTGTATTGCACAATCTTGGCCTTCGAATTGAAAGTAGCATCTTTTTGGTACCTGACCAGCGCCGGACAGCTTCATCCATTTCATTTTCCAAGTGCGTTAATACCAAATTCACTACTCCGTTATCGAGCCAGCGAACCACGCAAATAACTGAAATTACATCAGTTATAAAGTCTGCCGAACGTCTACCCTCATGCTCCAATTGTGTTGCGTTCTTAAGTAATCATGCAGCTCTATTCAGGCTGCTGGTTCTCAATGTACTTGCGGCCCAGAAAGTACTTGATTTAAAATGCTTCAGCAGCCATAGTAAACGTAAAATAGTTGTCTAAATACATGTTGTGCCCAACGTTGTGAGGTAATGTGTCACACATGCGGGGTTCTCGTTATAACCGGGGCAGGCGGGACACGGTTTGTCCCATGTTGATTCGACGTCAACTTTAAAATTTGACACTCGTATCGGGTGAACAGACAAAACTCGAATGTCATGTGACATTTACTTACAAACCACCACTCTCAGAAGATCAATGTGTACAAGAGTCGGTATGTCACGTGATACTGAGGGACATTTATGCGAATACCATATGATATTCCAAAATTACAACAAATGTCATATGATATTCAGCGGGACAGTGTAACTTTCGGGTGCGAATAAATTAATGGAAAGTCGGACTGCAGAGCCGCAGCTATGCTTAAAATACGTGTTAACGAGGTCATTTAGAAAACAGTCTTGTGATAGCTCTAGGGCTATCACTCTGCGCCTTCGTCGAAACTTGTGATGGACCTGGGCTATCGCAAAGATTTTGTCACATGTATTTATATTCACAACACACAATATTCATATGTTGGATATGAAACTTGAGACCACGAAGCAAGTTTCACGTGTGATGTTTGTGTGTATTAAACTCCATTGCGCTGGTTTGTGTTTTATGTAAACGGTCTGTGATATGTGGGCCTAAAACTGAGAAATTTCGCGATAACCCAGGGCTATGTCGAGTTTCGAGAAAGGCGCTGACACCTGATAGCCGGTTAAACTTAAATTTTAGAACGACATCGATCATGACGAAACTGGATTTTGCTTTCACAACCCAACTCAACAATGTTACACAGAAGCCTTGAACAATGTCAGCATTGCAAGGCCAAAGTGTACTACGTTCATGCTGTGTTGTACAAAACTTTGCGCTCAAGTTGGTTGTGATAAAGCCGAATCAACTTGTAGATATTATGATTTTGATGCCAATATTCAGGCGTATTACAAACAAGTCCCTCCTACCTCGACGTGTCGCTGCTTTATCGACAACTACAAGGCGGCGGTGAGTGAAAGTTTATTTGCAAAAACTCGGAAACTCGCCTGACTGCATAACAGCGAGTCTTACACCGTTGACCTAAACTCTAAGCGCAGTAAACTAACTCAAGCGAAGCTTTTATGATAACTTAAAGATACAGTTTGTACTATAATTATTGATCTTAACCCCTTCTCACATTGAGTTGCCTATAGGCAACTCAGCGCAATATATGTACGTTAAATAATATATATCGCACCGTGTTGAACAATTGTAACACGTATACATAGTACTAAATCACCGCTAGACGTGAGAGCCACCTCGGGGTCGAGCGTAAAGCTCCTATAGCTGAGTGGTGATGGTATACGCCTCTCACGCCAGTCACCCGAGTTCGAATCCTAGCATAAAAGTATGTCTCAGGGAAAATAGAAAATATTCATGTGAGAAAGGGTTAAGATCAGCTTTGTAAGACATATGGTCGTCTAAACGTATCATTCTTTAGTGCTTAAAATGCACAATGTGCGTCTAGACTTTGGTCAGCGGAAGGTGGTAAAATAAAACGGCTTATTGAGTGAATTCTCACATAGTGACAGACGAACTGCGTTATAAACTTGTATGCATCTAAGAAAAAGGCGCTATTAATACATTATCGCACTGCAAAACAACAATTACTACGAGGCTAAAGCTTTATACTATTGTTGCTCAAGGTTAGGCTTGCTTACGTAAACCCTTTTTCGAAACGCAATCTTCTGGTAGGCGGTGTTCAAACGCTAAACTCTTGAACTTTAATTTTCAAATTGTTGATGTTTCATGTGTTTCATTTTGGGGGTAAATATAAATAAATTCATTTTATTACACATTTCTAACAGAGGGACAATATCATTTTGTTTGTCAAAATTTTGTGACCTCTTCAATTTCCTGTTACGTGATTAAAACGTTGACCGAGTGGGAAAACTTCGAACTGTTTCAATTTCCCACTGCTACACTTTTTATTATATCAAGTAGGAAATTGGCTTAATATAGTCTAATCAATTTACCATGCGACATCGTACGCAAATAACTCACGTACGAAACCGTATGTCTAAAGATTCACTGCGTCAATCGCAGCGAGACGTACTAAGATGCGAGGCGACCGTAGTATTCGTATGATACACGATGCTAAATAGCCAACCTCAGCCCTGCACTCAGATCGTTGTCTGGATATAAGGGCCCATATTCTCAAATGCATATAGCACCTATTACCAGTTAGTAATAGGTTTTCAAACTAACGAACTGGTGCAATTACAGATCTCAAAATTGTACAGTAGCAGAGAAAATTAAAAGCAATATATGTGTTGAATTTCAAACCTCACTATTCCCTGCTTCGAAAGTTACAAAGCCTATCACCAACTGGTAATAGGTGCTACACACAGTTGAGAATACGAGCTCATGATATAGCTGATATAATGTTTAGTTCCACTTGTTTGCTTTTATTTTTATACGTTTAACATTTGAGTATTTCGAAAATTTAAATTGCAACTCTCAGAATGTATACAAGGCAAGCATTGTTGAACAAATTTTGTTTCAGGCCGCCACAACATCAGCAAAGTTGTCAGCCCTGCCCGTGATCGTATTATTATTTGTTACCAAGCTGGTTTTTAACGACATTAACTTTTTATATATCAAAACTGTAAATTGTTAATAATTGAATGGAAACAATATCAGGGGTATCATGTTATAATCACACCTGAAGTATGAGATATACCACCTCTCAGCAGCTCTGTTTATGCTAAAAGTTTCGCGACTAAATCGTCCTTATGAAGCATAAACCCTATTCATACGTGCAAGTTTCTTGCGGCCGATGTCTCATTGGCTGATGAAAAACTGCAAGTTCTGCTTGCAATTTGCAGCTGCATATTCTCGCAGCAAAAACTTGCACGTGTGTATAGGGATTTACGATGTTTTCTAGCCGTATATTTGCAAAATATATGACTAAAATTATAGGACGAGTTAAAATATTTGCGTTTTCTGCTTACTAATTTGCAAATCTTAAAATATCAAAAAAACATTTTTAAACAACTACCAATGGTTTGTCTTGGATAAAATTGCAGTAACATTTTTTAAATATATAACAGTCAGGGTATAACCGGATGTCTGCCTCCGGCTCCGGCTCCGGTAGAATTTTTGCCGGAGGTTCCGGCAATTTCGGTAGTAAAATTTTTCATAATTTTGCAAAATTTATCTGTTTAGCGCGTTTCGTTTTCCTTTTGTAACAATTTTCAAGAAAGAATTTTAAAATTTCACAGAAAATTAGCGTATAAAACCAAACAACTTAAAAACATATTGCAGATATTGGCTAAAATCAACTAATTAACCATCGTTTTACTGCTTAATTTCGCCTCACCGCTGGTTCCGGTTCCGGATCCGACAAGTTTCGTTGGGCTCCGGCTCCGGTATTTTTGACGTCCGGTTGCACCCAAATAACAAACAAAACTCAACAATGCGAATAAAGACTGCTTAAGCGCAAATATATATTTGCTCTAAAGTTGTTTACCGTAAAACCACGGCCGGAGCTGCCACCCCTATACCCTCAATTTGGGAGACCCCCACCCCTACAGCAACCCCCAACCGAACCGATTGAAGCAAAAACCGTCAAAGTTTTAAAATGCGTCGGGGTTTCTCGCTTGCTTTGTTCGCGAGTTTGGGGCCCTCATCCTGAAGTTTGGACGGAACCGTCATCCCTGACTGCTTCCGGCACTGACGTAAAAAAAGAGACCACACTAATGGCGTAAGTACTCTCAATAAAAGTCATCAAAGTTTGCAATCTGATTATATTTTGTTTATAAATTGAGCAGTTAAAATTTGATAAAAACACTTTTTTTCCACTCAGTGAAAAAATATTTTAAACTTTTTCTTAATCTGATTAATTTTCAACAGATCAAATTGCAAAAATCAAAATCGTCTCTGTTGAATATTTGATAGTTTGTTTCTTTATTGTTATATTCTTTTACCTTTTGCGTTATCCGCAGGACCGTAGCCAGCTCTCCTTGCTAGGAGGGGGCGCTAAAAATGTTTCAGCAGGGGCATTCTCACAGGGGTTTTCAATGAATTACAAGCAATAGTTGAAAATATTCTAAGGGAGGCCAAAATTTATCCAGAGGAGCTGAGGCCTCCTGGCTTCCCTTGGCTACGGGCCCTGTTATCCAATTAAATTACAGTAAATATTTTAATGTATGACATAAATATCAGGTACAGTATTTTACTTTTACAAGACTTAACCTAAAAGTGTTAGCTTTTGTTACTAATCCTAAATCTTAAGTAAAACATAAAACCTTATTAATACCCTTAACGTTACAAAAGCGTATTCCTAAGCCTAAGCCTAAGCCGAAATCTAAGCCTAAGCAATAAACGTGGCCTATAATGTAAGCCTTCTTTTTTACAGACCCACAAGAAACCGGGACGGCCCTAAAAGTAAACATGAGCCGAAATTAGTATCGACCGTAAGCCTACTCTATTGACGTTGTCGCTATTATGCATAAAGCGAAGCAACATTTTATTGCAAGGTGGAAATGAGTTTTCAAAGAACAAAGTATAATGCAACAAAGTTTAGGAACCGTATTCTCAAATGTGTCTTCTAGCACGAATCACCAGTTAATGATAGGGGTTGTAACTTTCAAATCAGCGCATGGCGAGATTCAAAACTGAGCACCATTTCCGTATTTGTTTTTTTCCTACTTCTGTACTAATTTTGAAATCCGCAATTGCAGAGGTTCGTCAGTTTGAAAACTAATCGCTAACTAGTGTTAGATGCTATTCGCATTTGAAAATACGGGCTTAGATTTAAGACTTTCGCTGTAGCAATGTACAGAAAAGACGTATACTGAATTCTTCACTCGTTTTTACACCGTATATTTTACAGTTCTCAAAGTTTGTTTTAAATTTGCTTTCAAATTTTTAGTTTATCGAATCCCTTTTTAACTGTTTCAACAATTTTCCACGTTACTTCAATTGATTTTATTTTCACTATTGCGTCAAAGTTGAAACATTTTAGCTGCAGCGACTTGTGTTTCTTAATATCTATGGCCAAATAAGGATGATCACAATCACTCCAGAGGCTACACGGTCGCAAGCGTTTGTCAGTATCATCATGCGAACTGTTTATACTATAAAGTCATTTAAAACTGCCACCTGTTTATGAAATTGAGTATCGTCCCAACTTTATATTTTACGGACATATCAGACTTTTTCTCCGGAATGTATGCTGTATTTACCTGCAACATGGTTGATATAAACCAGGAGTGCATAATCGCTATTTAACAAGATTGTGCAACTGGGTACGCTCTGTGTAGAAAAGAATGTACCCGGCACGCGTTGCGTAATTGCCCTACGCCCCTTTGTTTAGAGGATGGTACAACCGGCGCGAATCATGGCACTAGGGATACGGACTCCTATTGATTGGGAAACAAAATGGGGACCCCCTCTCATTCGGGTCACTACAGTATCAAATTCAAGTATTCCTTAAGTTGTGAATGAACAAGTGCGGCCCAAATAACTGGTGCTGTAATGAAAAATAACACAACCCGGCGTCGAATAGCCAAGAGTTGTTCACACCGGAGAGACGAAATAACTTATCAGTCACCCCCTTCTTATTCGGGTCACTACAGTAGAGGCCGATCTCGCAGCGTAATTTATCTATAAAATCGTATGACATTGCTTAATATATTATTGCTAGCGTTTCATCTGTTCATTCACCTTACACTTAACGTGTTCGTCGAAACTGTTACAGCACGAGGTATATATCGCTTCCTAATTTGCCGAATTTATACCATAATTGCACTCTGAAACATAAAACAAAGGCTTGTATTTCGAAACAGTTCACTTTGTTTAAATGTTATATTTTACGAAATTTAATGCGTGCTTCACAATATCTCGTGTACGCCGTATGGAAAAAATACATCGGCTATTGACGCTGCCTATTGCTCTGTTAAATCCGTGCGTTCTATTAAAAATAATACAAAAACTAGGCCAATGTAAAGAACCGGGGCTGAACAGTATTAAATGCATTGTTCAAGCGAAAAAAATCCTGCTGGGCAGACTTTTGGCGTGTAAAACCGCCTTTTTTCGTATCCTCCGATTTTTTTATAACGGAAATGTTTACACCTTCATTTTGTCGTGTACTTACCCCTTAAAATTTGGGGTCTCTTCGGTTATCCGCCCCCTAGCCGATATTTGCCGAAAAATGGTTTGATTTTGAAACCTTTTACATATTTGAACTTGTCATGATCTCTCCTGATTATTCCACGCGTAAATTTGAATTTATGAAAAATTCTATGTTTTAAAGCTCAAGGTTCCCTTTTGAGACTAAAAAATGTTTTTGTCGAAAAGTTACACACATATGCCATTTAACGCGCTGGTTACGGATCTGAGTCGAATGGTGTTAACGTTTCTGCAATCACAGACGACGGTAAATTGTGTGAAACTTTCTGACAAAAATTTTTTGGGTCCCAACGGGCGACATTGGCTTCTTAAATATCGAATTTTTTCAAAAATTCAAATTTGGGCGTGAAATCATCAGGGTGGGTCATGAGAAGCTCAAATATGTAAAACATTTTCAAAATCCAAACATATTTGGGCAAACGCCGGCTGGCGAGGGGAATCAAAAACGCCCAAACGTGCTTAAGAACAAGTCTATTTTTCTGATGCTCCAGTGAAAATGTGGTTTTGTATATAAAAGTTTGCAACTATGACTGTCTGTTTCAAAGATGAAAATTCAAGGTTCTGAAACCAGTTAATTTGGATGATACTTCCATCGCTATTAATGCAGTATAGCAAACCCACGAACTGACCCTGGTCCCAAACATTTCAGATGCATACATACACATGGCTCTGAATCTAAATATTCAAATATTCCAGTGGACCATGCATTAGGGTTGCGCTATACTCATACTGCGGCGTCGCCCGGCGCCGTATTTAAAAAATTTTTTGTTCACAAATTAATTTGCCCATGTATAGAACCGGGCCGGATCGTTTTCCGGTGGGGCTATAATAGAGGCAGTTTAAGCTTTAGACTAATTGTTTTGCTTAGGCTTAGGCTTAGGCTTAAGCCTAGGCTTAATAGGAATAGGCTCATCCATACGCTTAGGCTTAGGCTTAGACTTAAGCTTAGGCTTAGGAATAGGCTCACCAATACGCTTAGGCTTAGGCTTAGACTTAAGCTTAGGCTTTGGAATAGGCTCATCCATAAGCTTAGGCTTAGGCTTAGGCTTAGGCCTAGGCTTAGGAATATGCTTATCCGATAGGTTTTTGTAACTTTCGAGCTAGCGAATGCTGAAGCTCAAAATTTAGCACATTTTTCGCATATGATTCGCTCTACTGCTGACGCAATTTTGAGTTCAACAACTGCAATAGTTAGTGAGTTATACAAAACCTATTACTATCTGATGATTGTTGCAGCGCCTGAGCAGCCACCCCCATACCGTCATTTGGGAAGGCCTCCATCCCTAAACGGGACCCCACCCTAACCGGTTGAAACAAAAATCGCTTAAATGTTAAAATGCGTCTTGCTTCTCGCTCGCTTCGCTCGCGAGTTTGGGGGCAATCCCCACCCCTGCCTGCTCCGTCGCTGTATAGTTGCTATGCATTTTTGAGAATATCGGCCCTAGTTTCAAAGTTAATAGAATATTATCTATGCTCGCTTCAGGACTACACAAATACCAAACTCGACCTGATCGACCACTTACCAAGCGAGGCAACGAAGACAATGACGACGACGATGAAGCAACACATCATGACTTGACCCAAGTCCATTTACCTGGTCCTTGGATTCCGTATCCTCTACCACGCGGATATAATCGCGTGCTGTGGAAAAATCCCGACTCTCATGCGATGAATTTAGGCGTTCGTATGAACGACGGCGAAACTTCACTAATTTTTGGAAAACTGGAATTTCCGAAATTATTTCGACAAACCGATGTAACTTTCTCTCGAGTACTCTCCATTCTGCCTACATATCATTCGGTTAAGGGCCCATTACAGGGCATCCAGGTTTCTGGTCGGTCCTGTAAAAGACGATGGTTAAATTCTAGATTACAATATATTGCTTAGGCTTAGACTTAGGCTTATGCTTAGGAACACAATTTTGCAACGCTTGGACATAGGCTTAGGCTTTCGGAATACGCTTAAGCTACTGTTACGCCCATAAAAGTAACATTGGCTTGGTTAGCGTCAAATTTGGACGCATTAATTTTTTGCAAGGGGTTAAGGGATAGGCATACGCTCCCTAAATTTCTGAACACACGAGTAAAAAGCACTAGGGTTTGGAATTACATGTTTGATAATATAAAATGTCAAAAAAGTTTTTCACTCACTTGTAACAATTTTGCTTATACGCCCTTCCTATATACCACAGAAAGGTTACGTACTGTTGGACAAACGAGTTGTTGGCGTTGCATTTGGTATTTGATTCGTTTTTGCATTTTAGTTTCAACTTCAACCTTTTTAGCACGTTTCTAGATTTGACAAAATAGTCTAAAATCCAGTAATATTTAACATTTTACAAGTTTAACTTGATATGGCTAAGCCAATTTTCTAATCTTATTTGATAGTCGCACAAATCTAGTATAAAGCCCAATTCACATGTGCAAGTTTTTGCTGCGAGAAGTTGCAGCTGCAACTTGCACTTGCAAGGTTTGTCCAGAATCCCTTTCGCAAAAACTTGCAGCTGCAAATAATTCATTCAAAATGGCCCATGTTACGTTAAAAGGCGTCCAGATTTCTGCAATTTATTGTGAATAATCATGCAAGTTCACTGAATTTATTGCAGCCGCTTTCTCATTGGCTAGTGAAAAAATGCAAGTTCTGCGCTCTATTTCCAGCTGCACGTTCTCGCTCTACAACTTGCACGTGTGAATAGAGCTTTAATTTAAATCTGACCGTTATGGCCTATTTATACTTACTGAAGTGTATATTTAAATATTGCGCTGATTTTACATTTTTTAACAAATTAAATGATATAAATATTGGTCCATGATAATCACAAGTGACTATCGATTGTAATTTTCAATTTTAGACCTATATCCCATTCCGAGTATCAGGTGAACTGCTCAGCGGCTCCGAAGACCCCGTCATTACCTATGGTCACATTGTCAAAGGGCTAAATCCGTTACAGTTACCACTGGCTAATATTTATCCTTGTCTCGTTGGACTCTCGTGTATTAACCCGAGTTCAGTTCTTACATTTGACAGCGTATCGCGAGATCGAATGAAACGGAGAGATTTAAAGATACAAACGTTTCCACTCAACCATGTATCAAGGTTAAATTCGGATGTGAAGCTTAAAGAACTAAAGGTAACACAAACAGACGTGAGACAACGATATGGGAAAGCTTTTCAATCGTTTCTGAAGAGTTGGTCGATTGATTTACCATTTCAAACTTCCGTCTCGACAAAACAAAGGTCGGATGCTGCAGGAAGGTGACACTTTGTTTAATATTCAATGTATCATTAATAACACGCAATATGATTCGGGCCCATGTTACTTTTAGTGCCGTCACTGTTTCTGGTAGGTCTCTAAAAGACGAGGCTTACATTCTAGACTACATTTTGTTGCTCAGCCTTTTAGGCTTAGGAATAAGCTTAATCTACTGTTACGGCCCTAAAAATAACATAGGCCATAATTCGTATCGTATTTTTGGACGCAATTAACCTTAAAAGCATCCGATTTTGAAAATTTTGAATTTACGAGTATCCAGATTCTAGACGTGACACTTGTAAGAATCTGAACGAACCATGGTATAATGTGGATAAAATACCTATTTATTTACAGCAACTTAGCTCAGGTTTAAACAAGTCGTTAAGATCAAAAATTAAATATTTTTTGTCGCTTTCACAAAATCATTACTCAAAACCTGGTAAAATAAAATTTCAGTATTGAAGCAAGATGACCCCTAAACTAACGTTTTCACGTGCTTTTCAAAGCATCTTGGGCCAATGTTACTTTTAAGGCCGTAACAGTAGATTAAGCGTATTCCTGAGCCTAAGCCTAAACCTAAGCGTTGCAAGAGCGTATTCCTAAGCCTAAGCCTAAGCCAAAAAATTAGTCTAGAATGTAAAGTCTACTTGTGTTCCAGACTCTTCAGAAACCGGCTCGGCCCTAAAAGTAACATGAGCCGCACCTTGAATATTCGACGACCTTCACCTACAATTTAGAATCAAATCTGTTTTAGATTTTGGTTTTAGAAACCGTATTCTCAAACGTGTGTTGCATTTATCACTAACTTAGTAATAGGTTTTGAAACAAGACCACTGAATCAGCTACAACTTGCAACACTCTGCTCATAAGCCAAGTGGCCCATGTTATTTTATGGGGCGTCCAGGTTTCTGGTGGGTCTGTATAAGGGTAGGTTTAGATTCTATATTACATTTTTTGCTTAGACTTAGGCTTAGGCTTAGGAACACATTTTTGCAATGCTTTGGCTTAGGCTTAGGCTTAGGAACACATTTTTGCAACGCTTAGGCTTAGGCTTAGGCTTAGGAATACGCTTAATCTACTGTTACGCCCTTCAAAGTAACATTGGCCAGCCAAGTAATACGTGCGCAAAAATGCGGTCGAATTTGAAGCAGTTTATCGATGGGTTTGAAAGACTTATTGTCAACTGGTGACAGATGCTACGTACTTTTGAGAATATAGGCATAGCTTGCGATTGAAACAGTCAACATCATTAAATATCAATTTCAGTATTCTAAATTTAACAATTATCCTGTTGACATTTTAGACAGTTTCGTACTTACCTTTGGCTATTTTGACAAAAAATGTAACGAAGTGTGAATATAGCAAAAATTCTAATTTTCAATCAAAAATAGTCTCATGTTTTGCTTACTGGACCCATCTACAGTTGTCTACACTTCCTGCACTGCTAAAATCTATAAAGTCGCTGGCCCATGTAAAGGTCGGGTGCGGAACGTTTTTCTCTGTGCTCTATAAAAGAGTAAGCTTAAGCTTTAGACTAATTTTTTTGCTTAGCTTAGGCTTAGGCTTGAGAATATGCTCATTCTTACGCTCATTCTACGCTTAGGCTTAAGCTTAGGCTTAGGCTTAGGCTTAGCAATATGCTTATAATACTGCTCCGCCCCTGTTCTATACATGGGCCAAGTCGCTTATAGTTTATCTTGCACAATAAAGAGATGATGCAGTTATATGCAGAATAAATTTTGATAAGCTAAGCTCAAAGTGACACAGTTACAATTGCTGTTTAGTCACCAACTATAAAACAATACATATTGGTATACAATCGAATTTAACTAATCAGGCTGAAACAAATATTTCCATTCATAAATTAGTTTCAACTGTCACTTCAACTGCGGCAAGAAAGTTCGAAACGTAGCATTTCAAATTGCCGTCAAATAAACCTTCAGTTGCATTATATGCGTCCTTGCTCCAGACAAATCCAAACAGTTCCATCAACTGTCATTGCTCTGGTCGTAATGGGGCTGTGTAGACCATTACTTACGTCTTTACCAGGTCACCGTTTTCTATAAAAGGCATAGAAGACCAAGGCGGTAACATTCCGGTTCCACATGCAGTCCAACACATTTGGTCTGTATAAAGCGTTTGAGCAATCGTTGGTGTGAAACAAGTACAATTACTTGCAAAATACAATCGGTCCAAAAATGATGCCATTGTGAAAAAATTCATTTACCATTTGTACAAACTGCAATTAATTGCTAAACAGCAACTGCACTTGTGCGTACTGCGTTTAGTGTACTCAGTTCTGAACGCGCAATGACTGATATGATACCCGAATACAAATCAAAAATGTTGATAGATGATGCGGATTTAGCGGCGTATGACGGGTCTTATATCTCAGTGTAGGGTCGACGCTTGATCATCGCGTACATCAAGGGCAACTTCTTCCATACACTGAAATATAATAAACTTCCTGGCATCTTTTTGTATTTCAATATTTTCTCTGTTCATGCTATAGGACTTAGGACTGATAAGTCTCAAACTAAGATAGTCTCCCAACCGCCAAAGGTTTCGAAAATTCCTTCTTATTAGCCGTGTAAACGGTTGCTTTAACCAAGAGTCGATATGATCACTCGAACAAGAGTCTGCAACTATTGAAATTTGTGTGGTACAAAATGTACCATCGGGAGTTGCATTTTTGGCCGACCACCCTGTTTAGAACGGGGGTCACTATCACATGGATATTCTTAAATTAACCAATAAGGAGACCATGTTTGATGCAGCATACATAAAATACTATGGTTCGCAACGGTTGTACCCCCCTCTAATCAAAAGGGAGTTGAGCAAAAACGCAACGCGTGCCGGGTACATTATTTTCTACACAGAGTGTACGCAGTTGCATACGCTTGTAAATCGTCGTTATCGACTCTTGCATAAACTAAGGTCATTGTAAAGTTTGACCGCAAACGAGGATGCTGAACTAAAGGAATTTTTACAAGGTTGATAAAATTCAGTACTTTCTAATCTACAATTAACGAGACAAATGTCGGTTGAAATCTTATAAAATTTAGCCACGGAACAATAATATGGTTAACCTAAAGCCACTGAAATATTTCAATTGACACTTTTTTGAGTCTCAGTTATGTTTATATATTAAAAAAGTCGTATAAACGTTCAAATAAATCAATTTTTCAAGTTTAAATATATTCGAAGCTGAATTTCACACTAAAGTTCTGTTTGACCAGTTATATTTATTTCACTTTAAAATCGGTACAAATCAAGTATAAAGGCCCATATAAAGATCAGAGGCGGAGAGTTTGTCTGTAGGACTAGAATAGAGTAAGCTTAAGCTTTACACTATTTTTTTCTTGGCTTCGGCTTAGGCTTGGCTTAAGCTGATAAGTATGCTCATTCATACGCTTAGGTTTAGGCTTAGGCTTAGGAATATGCTTAATAATACTGTGTCATCCCTGTTTTTTACATTGACCAAGACAAACACCAGTTGCATCAATCCTCTTAGCACCGAGAATGTCGTAAAAAAATTTTTTAACCGAAATCACTATTGTAATGCAGTTTGTTCTAAGTCCGGTAACCCGTGATTGTTTTTAAACAGGGCACGAACTTTTCGACTGATACCAACCAATAATTATTTAGCTAACATAGAATTTTCAATTTCAGTGGAAGCTTATCATAGGCAGGAAGGGATGAAAATGCCTATCGGAGATGGTACGCTCTCCGTAGCCTCGGCTCTGTTTGCTGAGGCATTATGCTAATGTACCAGTTAGACGTTGTTAATTTACGCTGATTCTTTTGCATAAAAGTTTGTAAAGCCCTATTTACACGTGCAAGTTTTTGCTGCGAGAACTTGCAGCTGCAACTTGCGCGTGCAAGTTGTGTTCAAAATCGCGTTTGAAAAACTTGCAGCTGCAAATAGTTTATTAAAAATCGTAGCTAGAAATTTAGTTCACATGTGTGAATATTAACCATACAAGTTCACTGAATTTATTGCATACGCCTTTGCGTGCAATTTGCAGCTGCAAGTTCTCGCAGCAAAAACTTGCACGTGTGAATAGAGCTTAAGAATTTCAACGTAAGTTACCGTCCGGTATAATATAAACATATTAATGAATATTTTGAAACTACCCAGCTAAAGTCAGTTAATATTTTGATTTCGCGAATAAAATGGCAATAAACAATTAAGCGTTGAGCTGTTTGAAACCAAATCCATAGAAATAGAAGCAGGTTAACTTTAAAACCCGTTATTAGCAAATTAAGGGTAAGCGAAAAGTGACGTAAAAGCAATAGCAGAAACGTAAATAAAAACAAGGAAGTGGATAAAAAAGCTCCCATAAATATACCCTCACAATAGCCTGAGGCAACACAACAGGCCAGTAGTCAGCCCACATTTCTAGGAGAGGCTAAAAAATTTTCACAAAGGGCATTCAAGGGTATTTAACGACTTACAAGCAATGTTGAAAATTTACTAGGGGCGACCAAGCTTTTTCCAGGAGAGGCGGATCCAACCCTGGCTCACCCTTGGATACGGGCTCGAAAGGCAACGACTGAAATACATTTCGTAAGGGTATTATCAGCTCGTGCAAAAGTTTGTTGCGAGCGAGCAAAGTAAGCGACAATCGTTTACAGCCACAATTCAACAGGTACGAAAGCATAAATGGTTGTTTTTTGTTTGTGTCGAAATTTCGGGAAAAAGATTGATTTCCCTACCTTTTTCTTCTGGTCAAAAATTTGCAACGGTTTCAGGTTTTTAGGCGCGTTCATTTTGGCAAAATTCAGCTAAAAACATACTTGTTTAATTCAGCTGATCACACAATAGGTTTACAATAACAATTGCCAGGTGATAAACGTGTTTGCTCAACTCGTATATTTTTCGACGCAATTTATCAAAAGAAAGCTTCTATAGCTTATAACAAATCTGTACCCGTTAGTATAATTTGATAAAATGTTAAATCACTATAACCTCGGTTCAGTTATGCATGCACTGTGCAGCATGCACAACTTACCTAACAAAACTACTGGTTTATTATTATTTAATAAAGCGCTGTGTGTCGTTAATGGTTGTACCCGTTGTAATAAGATCTCGCATACGCGGCGAGAGCCTAAAAATTGTTGCATGACAAAAAACAATTAATCAGTTAATTTTGCATAATTTCCTCGTTTTTCACAAAAACTAAAATCATTTTGTCATTTTTTTTTTAAATATTTTGGTTGTTTTAGATCTTTTGAAGAGTAACCCAACAACACGAGAATTTTGGCCAATGTTACTTGTAGGGCCGTAGCAGTAGATTAAGCGTATTCCTAAGCCGAAGCCTAAGCATTGCAAATGCGTTTTCCTAAGCATAAGCCTAAGTCTAAGCAAAAAAATGTAATCTAGAATGTAAACCTACTCTTTTATAGACCAACCAGAAACCAGGACACCCCTTAAAGTAACATGGGCCAGAATTTTCATAAGTTTTAAGAAGGCAGGTTCCGAACGTAGATACATCCCTCATATCAACCAACTGGATCGACAACTGTGTCTTGCCAGATAATATGATGTTAAAACAGTGTTCAGTTGTTTACAAACAAGCTTAATAAGCCAATCGTCGTTTACTAAAGGTATCCGTATTCTCAAATGTGTATATGTGGCACGTATCATCAATTGGTAATAGGTTTTCAAACGAGAATGCTATTGCAGCTACGAATGGTAAACCCATGACTAATAAGCATAGCATCAGTCAAAAATGTTTCATTTTTTGGCAAATGTATAAAACAGGGCCGGATCGTTTTCCGGACGGGATATAATAGAGTCAGTTTAAGCTTTAGACGAAAATTTTTTGCTTAGGCTTAGGTTTAGGCTTAGGCTTAGGCTTAGAAATAGGCTCATTCATACGCTCAGTCTTAGGCTTAAGCTTAGGCTTAGGAATATGCTTATACTACTCTTCCGGCCCTGTTCTATACATGGGCCCAATTTTTGAAGCCTTTGACCGTTTGAAATTTACAGAATCTCTCACCAACTGGTGATTAGTGTCAGGCGCATTTGAGAATATTGGCACTTGAAGCTTTTCAAGGAGTATACTTATAGCAAACCAGGTTACAGCGTACGTACCCTTTCGTCAGGAGGTGGCAGTCCATTTGTTGTTGCACCAGCGAACGCATAATTGGCATAAGCTGCAGCTGCATGATTTGCCGGATGAGGCGTAACCCCCATATGGCTTGTTGCGTACGGCCCATGCGGCCCCATCACTAACGGCGGAGGCAACGGTTCTTTGAGCTCGTACATACCCGGATGTGGCCCGTTGGTTATTTGTGGATACGCGGATAACTGCGGATCGCTACGCCAGCTTCGTCCCGTCACCTGAAACCGCATTTCAATTTTATAGTAAACAAATACTAAATTCAGTAATACTTTTAGCGGCCTCTGTAAAGATCAGGGGCGGAACGTTTTTCTGTGGAACTGCAATAGAGTCAGCTTAAGCTTTAGACTAATTTTTTGCTTAGCTTATGCTCAGGCGTAGGCTTAGGCTTAGGAATGAGCTCATTCTTACGCTTAGGCTTATGCTTATGCTTAAGGCTTTAGGCTTAGACTTAAACTTAGGAACGTATTTTTGCAACGCTTAGGCTTAGGCTCAGGCTTAGAAATACGCTTAATCTACTGTTACGCCCCTTAAAGTAACACTGACCGAACAAGTTTCAAACTTAGCCCATTTAGGCCAGTCTTTTCAAGTTTTTATAATTAGAATTCACTATGGATTTTTGGTTAAAAACCAATTTCTACATCTTGCCTAATACGAGTTCTATGACGTCAGAAACAAAGCCAAACGGTGTATTTTTGAAATTTAAATTTTTAAGCGATGTCTTATTGATTTGAAAACAAATTTAAAACGTCTCCTTACCGATCCGTTAGTAGTAAAAGCGTCATCCATGTATTCTTGTTCTTCTCGCAATCTTCGGGATACATTTCGTTGCCTTACGGTGTACTGAAAAAGAAACAAGCATTAGGTTGTGAACTAGTCATAATTCGAAGCTAATTCTACGTTTATGCAATACCATATTGAGTCTTTGACGTAAATTTTGTTTCGGCGTATGCGGTTAGGCTCGAACTCATGGCATACAGATTACAGGTTCGCTGCTCTACGTTTGGGTGTTTTCCGTTATGCGCCCGTTCGCGTTTGCCCAAAAATGGTTTGATTTAAAAATGTTTGCATATTTTAACGTTCACATGACTTTCCATCATCATTCCACGCCTAAATTTGAATTTTTAAAAAATTCCATTTTTAACGTCCCAAAATCCACCCTAGGGACCCAAAAAATTTTTTTTGTCAAAAAGTTTAACAATTTTTATATCATTCGATGCAGCTTGCTGAACGGAGTCCAATGGTGTTAAGTTTTCCGCAAGCAGACTATTGGTTAACGAGCTGGTGTCAAAAAACTGATTTGGTGCGCTGCAAACGATTTGGGACGGCGCCAAATCAGTTATTCGACCATAATTTGTTAACCAATCGTCTATAAAAATTGTTAAAATTTTTGACAAAAAAATTTTTTTGGGTCCCTAGTTGGATTATGATACCTTGAAAATATAATTTTTCAAAAATTCAAATTTAGGCGTAAAATGATACATGGAGGTAACGAGAAGCTCAAATTTGCAAAAATTTTCAAAATCGATCCATTTTTGGGCAAACGTGGGCTGGGGCGAGTATGGTAAACACCACTATCTTTAACCATGCGTTATATTCTTTGGCCAAGGTAAAGAACACGGGCGGGACAGTATTATAAGCATCTTTCTAAGCCTAAGCCTAAGTGTAAGAATGACCATATTCCTAAACTTAAGCCTAAGCCTAAACCAAGCAAAAAATAGTCTAAAGCTTAAAACGTTCCGTACCTGATCTTTACATGGACGCATTCTTTTAATGCTGACACGTTATCAATAATCCCTAACCCAAGACCGTGCGCAACTAATTTATTTTAGTAACCTGCAATGAGTCTGGCTTAATTTTTCAGTTTTACTCAATACTCAAGCTTCAATTTTGAATATTGTATATCACATGAACGAAGTTGCTTGTTGAAATGCGTCAAATGACTTTAAGACGATTCAAATTTTTTCTTCACTCACCATAATTAAGCTGACAGCAACTAACGCTAGCAACAACAGGCAAATTGCTATAATCACACCGACCGCCCATCGTGGGAGCCGACCAGGACTCGACGGTGACGCTCCGTTGACCGTTGACACTCCACTGCTCCGTTTTTGACTCACTCCTTTAATATCTAAAAACCCGAAACCGGTAGTAGCCTAACACTAATCCGTATGCCAATTTGTTTGGGCATAAACCTTAATAGGCTGTGTGATTTTAGAACGATCACAATCCTTTAGCCTACTCAACAAGCTGAGGGCGAAAATTTCACGACGATCACACGCCAGACGGAGGTTTCGTCTGACTGATGAGCGGCTTTAACACTGGTCAAGAACGACTCAAATTCTTCCACCTGGAGGATGATTCCACTGGAGCGGACGGTTATGGTCTCACGAATGCTACTATACAGCTGTGAAACGTCGCACAACAAATTTTGCTCGCTAAAATAACTTATAAATTTGTCAATATATACGTACGGCGCAAAGATATTATTTGCCTTACGATAAAATACGCTTATTCACAATAAGTAAACGTATATCGGCCTTCCATTAGTGTATTAACCCGTTCTCACATTGAGTTGCCTATGGGCAACTTAGCGCAGTGTATATGTGTTAAATAATATATATCGCACCGTGTTGAACAATTGCAACACGTATACATAGTACTAAATCGCCACAAGACGTGAGAGCGCCCTCGGGCTCGAGCGTCAAGCTCCTATAGCTGAGTGGTGATGGTATACGCGTCCCACTCCAGTCACCGGAGTTCGAATCCTAGCATAAAAGTAGGTCTCAGGGGAAATAGAAAATATTCATGTGAGAAAGGGTTAATTATGTGTGCTAAATTAAGCTATGTGATCTTATAGCACGCCAGAGCCAGCAGTAGGTCCGCAGCCAGCTCAACACGCACGGGTTGCCTTAGATTAGAAGGGGGTATTAAGGTATTTTAAACTACTTACTAGTAAATCTAAATTTTGTCCAGAGGGGGCGCAAATTTTTCAATCGAGGACTTAACCCTTCTGCACTGCAAAAAATAGTGAGTCAAATTGAGTCTCTCCAAAATAGGCTTCGTGGACTGCACAAACTGAGTCAAATTCGACTCCACCCCTGAGTCAAATTCGACTCACCCGAGTCGCTCAGCGAGTTGAATTTGAGCGGAGTCGAATTTGACTCGGTTTGTGTAGTCCGGAGACGCTTATTTCGGAGAGAGTCAATTTGACTCACCATTTTTCACAGTGTGGCTGAGGGCTCTGTCAGCATGATGACAGTCCACCCATAACCTTATACGTCTATGTGCTCCCCAATAGGGCAAGATCAGCTTAATACCTCCTATTATTAAGCTTCTCGGATCGACTTTGTACGGTCCAATTCGATTATGATTTGTCGTGAGTACATCGTAAAAATTGTCCAGCACTTGCTGATACTCAATATCCGATTCAGTAGCCAGACTCCCGTGTACGTTGACGCTGCCTTTGCTGAAATTTTTGGATTGCAAAAAAAGTTAGCAAAATTCTGATTCTCAATACAATTTGCAGTAAAGATTGCTGTGTATTTATTGTCAAATATGTAAAGCACCTGTTAACTAGTTGGCGATATATTTTTGTATACAGGGCCGGAGCAGCCACCCCCCCATTACCACCCATTTCGGGGGCCCCTCAGCCCTAAAGCGGCCCCCACACCCTAACTAGTTGAATCAAAAACCGTTTAAGTTTTAAAATGCGTCTGGCTTCTGGTTCGCTTCGCTCGCGAGTTTGGGGGCCGCCACCCTGAAATTTGAGGGGAGTCTCAACCACTGCCTGCTCCGGCACTGTTTGTATAACTTTCGAATCAGCAAATGGTGAGCTTAGAAATTGAACATATTTTTTAGCAGTGAGCTTAGAAATTGGACATATTTTTTAGCACTGGATTTGTTCTACTTCTGATCAAATTTTAACATCTGAAACGCAGCTGTACGTCCGTTAGAAAACCTAGCGCTAACTGCTGATAGGTGCTATACGTATTTCGCATTTAGTCAAACGAACTTCAACCATTTTTTTAAACAAAACCCACAAATACGTGAACAAAAATTTCGTAAACTTGAAACGTATAAAACAGGTCAAGTAAGCAAGTACACTGGAAAAAATGGTGAGTCAAATTGACACTCTCGGAAATAGGCTTTTCCTGATTACACAAACTGAGTCAAATTCGACACCGCCAAAGTCAAACGTGCGACATTGTGAATCGAATTTGACTCTGGTGGAGTCGAATTTGACTCAGTTTGTGCAGTCAGGAAACGCCTATTTCCGATAGAGTCAATTTGACTCACCATTTTTTGCAGTGTACTGTTTGAAGGGAATATACGCGGCACTGATATATGACGCAGAACCAACTTTTTTAAAGTGACGGGTTAAATTTGAACCCAAATTTCGAAAACGTTTCCCAGTCTGTCAGTAAAAATAATCATATGGAGGGTTTGACTAATTAAACCCCGACTGGCTACGCTGTTGCATTGATTAATCAGGTTCCATCTAGAAACTTGCTTAAATTTCAACGTACGTAAAGTATTCGATTTTCTGGTACATCAGGTTCTTGCCAAGAATTTTGCTGAACATTTGTGTTAACTGAAATTATAATCATTAATCTTTGCAACGAATTATCAGTTCAGTATGAATTGGTACTGGATAAAATATGCAAGCCTAAATACGAATATGGAAACATTATCCAATCAAATAATAACCTACAATTGTGTTCATACAAGCCCACAGCCAGGGCACTCGGATAAGTTGGCTAAATATTTTTCTGGAGGGGCATATAAAGATTTTCGATGACGTACAAGCAAGGGTGATAAAAAATTTATAGGGAGGGGCAAAATTGTTCAATGGGGGTTGAGATCCCTTCTGGTTTCCCATTGGCTATACGCGCTCATGTTGCAAACCAAATATTCAATGTTTAATTTGCTAAAGTTGTGAACCCGAACCTCCGTTCGAAATTAGATTTCAGATGAAATTGAATATATTCATGTGGGAAAGGATCAATATCAAAATAATTTTGCGTTTTAAATATTGACCAATAACCAGTAGGTATTTGCTCTTTACCAGAGGCTCAAGTGTGCCACTAAGCTTGGTGAATTGCCATTGGCTGCGGTCGCCCATTGCGTCATCCCATTCGAGACTTATGATTTTAATTTGATACGGCGTCGAATAAGCGTTTCTCGTCGATGTGGCTGTCTCATTGGTCGAAACTGGCTCCTCAGTGAACTCTATTGGCTGCTGCGGCGATAATGTTGATGTATGTTCGGGCTCCGGTTGGATTTCATTGGCTGTATCTGTGGCTGTTTGCAATGGATCGATTGGTGCAGTTGTTGGTGTTACCTGGTCAGGATACCTGAAACGCGACTTAGCGATTTATAGAAATTTCTTAGTTCCCTAACAATTGTTCAAAACAGTCGCGGATCCAGGTGGGACGGGGGGATGCATCCCCCCACCGGATCCCGAGTGTAAACTTTTTTAATGGGTTAAAACCAACGTAAGCTATAATGGCGCTTATGGTGATTTTTGAAAATACGGGAAAAACAAAAAACCTCTTCGTCCTAGTAACAACCAAAATATCATAGGCTAGAAATTTATGCAACATCCGCTTTAATGAGGACATTGCATCATATATATGTACATATAAATATATGCCGATACTTAACGTTTTCCACTTGTGCATCTGCTCAACCAGGACTCTTTGGATCCACAACTGGTTCAAAGTTGGCATTGAATTGAAGGAAAATTTAAAATTACAAGTTGAAATGATGATTGCTGTTTGAGTGAAAAGACGAATAGAAATTAAGCCTGGACATTGCAAAGTAAATTTGGTGGCAGGTGGGATTCTGAGCCAGCTGCAAATAAAAAAACTGTTAAAAACACACTTACAAAAATAATTTTGTTCTATACAGGCCGGCGGTTAGCTAGTGATAGGCGGGAAGCGTCCTGTATCCGGTTGAGGTTTAACATCCGGCACAAAACCCGTATCCGTATGACAAGTATACGTTTTATATTAACAGTTGTGAGGCCGAATATTATAAAACGCGCCTTTGAAAGTGGATTAACGAAACATTAAGGGGAGCACACTATACTTGACGTCCGGCGCCGGATGCGTCATTCATAGCGCCGTTACGTCGCCCGTTCGGCGCCGTCTATTACCGTCCGTCACTTGTACGGCTCCAGCCCCGTCACCGTCCGTCATCATACGTTATAGTACGTGAACGGTGACGGACGTTAACGGACGGCCCCGCACTGTAACGGACGGCGCCGCACGCTGACGGATGGCGCCGCACGCTGACGGACGGCGCCGCACGCTGACGGACGGCGCCGCACGCTGACGGACGGCGCCGCACGCTGACGGACGGCGCCGCACGCTGACGGACGGCGCCGCACGCTGACGGACGACTCCGAACGCTGACGGACTGCGCCGCACGCTAACGGACAACGCCGCACGCTGACGGACGGCGCCGCACGCTGACGGACGACTCCGAACGCTGACGGACGGCGCCGCACGCTAACGGACAACGCCGCACGCTGACGGACGGCGCCGCACGCTGACGGACGGCACCGCACGCTGACGGACAACGCCGCACGCTGACGGACGGCGCCGCACGCTGACGGACGGCGCCGCACGCTGACGGACGGCGCCGCACGCTGACGGACGGCACCGCACGCTGACGGACGGAACCGCACGCTGACGGACGGCGCCGCACGCTGACGGACGACTCCGAACGCTGACGGACGGCGCCGCACGCTGACTGACGGCGCCGCACGCTGACGTACGGCGCCGCACGCTGACGGACGGCGCCGCACGCTGACGGACGGCGCCGCACGCTGACTGACGGCGACGCACGCTGACGGACGGCGACGGATGGCGAGCCGTACGGGTGGCGGACGGCGCCATGCGGGCGACAGATGGCGCCGAATGGCGCCCACGTCAACAAAACTATATCGCAACTCTAAAGTGACAATGTATTTTAATTCCGCAAACGCGCATTTACGCGAACCAAAAACCCATCAAATCGCACAATTTATTTATACGCTATATCGGCTATATCGGGTTATCACGATGTTCAAGTGTCGGGCAAATTAATATTAGGCCACATTCTGGTGATTGCGTATTAAGCGTTTTGCCAGGTTAATGAAAGATCACGGGGCATTGATATTTTAAGGCGTTAGGTTTAATTATCCACAACCAGAAATATACACTAATGTTGACCCGTCTACGAAACCAGTGTTTCAATTCACATGCTAACCTTTCCGTTTTTTCGATCTCTTTTGTTTGTTGCTGTTGGTCTGATGCAGCGCTTTCCGGGACAGAAGTCGTCACCCAGACCTGGCCAGGACCCGCAGTGCTTTCCGCTTCAGGTTGCGGTTCTTGCACCGGTGGCCAACCATCGCTGGAGTTGACCGACCTGGTTGGCTCAGGCTCTGGTTCCGGGGTTGCAATTTCTAATTGGTTAACTTTTTCGTCGATGATTTGATGTTCTCGTTGCGTTGCTGTCGCATTTGCATTTGCAATAAATTCCCATTCTGCGTTTCCTCCATGGCCCGCAGCGGCCGACGTCGTAGGGTGAGCAGTTGGTTCCGGTTCCGCGACCGCGTCAATTGCGACCGTTGGTTCACTTTCCGGTTCTGGAGAGCTTATTCCGGTCAAAATTTCAGCATCGGGAAATCCACCGCCACGATGCAGCTGACTGAGTTGTTCGTTGATTTCTGCAGTTTTTAGTGTATCCTGTGCTATCTGAGCTTCTCGTCCTATTGCGCTCTGATTTGCAGCTGACAAAAATGCGCTTTCTTCTTTTGATTTGACGCCTGAAAAGACCGTAACATCCAGCCAATGGCTGGTCGTTTCTGCGGTCGGCTCCGGTTCCACGGTTTCAAACGGTACCTGATTGGTTCTTCCGTCCGTTTGTGGATGCCATGGCTGTAGATGCGTTCCTGGCATATCACTATCGAATGGATATTCACGCTCGTCCAGACGTGGTGGTGGCTGGGTAATAGGAGGTAACTCACTGCTAAATAAATGAGCAACCGGTGTTACCGATGTTACCGGAACAGAGTTGTCAATCACTTCAACGGGTTTCCAGCTTGACTGGTGATCACCGATTGTTGGTGAAACATATCCTGTAAGATCAGGCGGTGGTTCCGGTATCGCGAAAGTCGTCTGGCTGCTAGGTTCTGCTATCGCAATTGTTTCCGGCTCCGCTTTCGAAATTATTTCCGGTTCCGTTTCCGGGTAACTGCTTGCATCGATAGCGCTGGCGTTAATTCGTGTCGAACTTTGTGCTCTGTCGACAACGCCGACTGCTTCCAACGCTGAAATCGTGGTATACTGTAGTTCGCCGGTCAGCGGTTGTTCTGAACGTGGCTCAGTACCAGGGTTAACCTCAGGCGGTTGAGAAAACGAGTCTCTAGGATGACTTAGTGGTTCAACTACCGAATCAACTCCTGAGTCGATCGGGGCAAAAGTTTCGCCGGGTTCAATGTGAGGAGGCTGCGACGTTGACTGCACCGATGTCACTCCTGGAAAATCTACTAAATAATTCGCCGGAGCACGGCTGTTAGACGAGTCCAGATTCGTGGTGGTCCCTGATTCAAACGAGCCCAATTCTGTCGTTAAGCCAGATTGGGACCGGACGTCGATTACAGCTTCATTTCCTCGCGTACGGCTTGTTTGACCTGCTCGCGTATTACTGGAAACAGAATCGCTCGAATGATCTTCTTCACCAATTCTACCAGTGATACCGAACCGAGTTACTCCGTCACGTGGCTGCGTTGGCGGCCAGCTTTGCCCGAATGTCCCGTTTACCACAGAGTCGACGCCTCCTGCTGCTATAGGTGGAATAGTCGAGTTAAAATAACGATTGGGCGACGGGTAAGAAATTTCGCTGCCGTCCGATACGTCAAACCTTGTTACAGGATCGGTTACCGATCTAAGACCAAGTAAAATTGATTTTTCGAGTTGATCAGACTCTGGTTCAGCATTTGGATAGGGTGATGACATTTCGTCGCGCTGATCTTGGCCAGGTATAACACCTAAACCAGTTTCGAATTTTGGATTGCGTTCCATGTGACCAGTTTCAATTTCAGTCGGTTGTTTGGAATTTCGCAACGTTGCCGTCAAACGCAACGTAGGTGTGCTGAGAGATTTGAGTTTTTCGGCGATTTCAGTACGATTCACCGGGCCGCTATGTTGCGGTCTTTCTGTTATCGCATCCGGTTCTTGAGGCAGCTCTAAGATGTCGGATCGATCAACGCTACTGGGATTGTGGTACCCAACGAGTGACGGTGGTTTTTGTTCTTCGCCTGGTATCATTTTCACAGCTTCAAGCTTTGTCTGACCAGCCGCCGCCGTGTTTCCATTGTTAGCCTGTTTTTCGGGCTCAATTTCGCCAGATGTCGGACTGCTTTGGTAGTGCATTGGTAGTTTGGTTCGATCTTGTGGACCAACCCAGTGTACAGGACCGTCTTCTATGCCCGGAACTCGTTGGACTGTTCCTTCGCGAAGGATTTCCGATGTAACCCCGCTGTGGCCTGCAACAGCTCCGTTTGGACCGACTAGAACTTTGTCAACAGAATCCAGGTTTTCCGAGTCCATCGGTATGCCAACCAGCTTAGTGACTCCTGTCGCATCAACACCTTCATCGACTCCAGCATCATCTAGCGGATGATAAGGCATATTCGTGTACTCGTCAGAACTCAAACCGTCATGGGATAGCTGAGATGCCCGAGATTCTACTTGTTCGCCTTGATCAAAATTTACCACTGCAGGATCTAAAGAAAACAAGGCTGATGACGGTGCCTGATTAATATAGTCAGGCCTCATTGGCGTATTTTGAGTTCCTCGTTTTTGATTGGTCGATTCAGTTTTGCGATGACGTGGCTTAATTCGGGCCGTTGCTGCCAGTCGATTTCGATAAGCAATATTATTACCACGCGATGGGACAACGTTTGGATCGTCGTTTTGCACCAGTTGGTCGTTGTTGTGTTCTTGGTCATTTTGACCAGTTGCCAATACAGCGGGCAGTCCTATAATAAATCTGTATAATTAATGCGAGAACGTTTAACATACCTAACTATGGCAAAATGACCGCTGGCTGACATACGTACACTGCAGAATTGCATAAAAACAAATGTATGCAAGTCAGTGTTTTCTGCAATATATTGCTTTTTTGACCAGTGTGGCGAATTGCTAATAAAATTGTCAGTTTCTACACCACATTTAATAAACACTAAGCACTAAGGGTTGCGCTATACTTTTATTAGCGTACGACGCCATCGGGTGCCGTCCGTCACCCGGACGCCGCCATCACCCGTACGGCGCCGTCAGTCACCCGTACGGCGCCGTCCGTCAGTCACCCGTACGGCGCCGTCCGTCACCGTGCGGTATCGTACGGAAATAACTCACGTACGATAATGTATGGTGAGGCGAACGGTGAAACGGCGTCGCACGGGTGACGAACGGTGACGGACGGCGCTGTACGGGGGGGCGGCGCGTCGGGTGGGTGGGGCGGCGCGGGGTGGGGGTGGGGGCGGCGTGGTGACGCACGGTGACGGACGCCGCCGCACGGGTGACGCACAGTGACGGACGCCGCCGTACGGGTGACGCACGGTGACGGACGCCGCCGTACGGTTGATGCACGGTGACGGACGGCGGCGGACGTCAAGTATAGCGCAACGCTAAATCTTTCTTGTCTTTAAAAAAAGCAAACTGCTCACTAAAATTCGGGTAAATATTTCTTCATTAAATTTGGTTCAATGTTAATTATACGAGTCTGCCCGCTGGAATAAATTGAAATTGACGCATTTAGAGACTGTCAGACTTGGTTTAGTTTTAAGTTTCGGTTCAGTGTCCAAGCTGCTATTGCAGTTAACATTGGTCAAATGGTAGTATTGTCATTGAAAAAAAATTTAAAATTCGCTACGATTTATTTACCGCACCTTCGGTAGCTTTCAACTTACCTGTCAGAATAAACAAGCAAACAGCCGTGGTAAAATGCGTTTTCAACCGATTTTCTACTCGAACAGACATCTTTTAACGGGTAATCGGTATGGTTGAAACAGTGAAGCATTCACACTGTACAATAATGAATGCAGTTTGCGGTGATATTTGCACGGAAATTAAGTGTCGTTAAAGTTTATATTGTATTAATTTCGTTAATTCAGTAGTTTCATCAGATCATGGCTTAAAATTGAAATTATTGTATTGAACTGGGTTTGATATATCAAATTCCTAAAATAAATTATAAAAATTAGGGCCTATGTATAGAATAGGGACGGATTGTTTTCCGGAGGGGCTACAATAGATTCAGTTTAAGTTTTGACTAATTTCTTTGCTTAGGCTTATGCTTATGCTTAGGCTTAGGCTTAGGCTTAGGAATAGGCTCAGCCATACGCTTAAGCTTATGTTTAGGCTTAGGCTTAGGAATATGCTTATACTACTGTTGCGGCCGTGTTCTATACATGGGCCAAAATTACTATAAAATGTTAAACCAAATACTGAAAATACCAGCCAAGAATGTAACATATTCGAGTCTTTGGAAACATTTCAGCTACGTTGTAAGAACCATATTATTAACCAAGTAGGGCTGATTGTGATCTCGACTTTTGTACGTTAATTTCCACTGAAAATTTTATCAAATGAAATATTGTCATCATTGCACTATCTTGGAATGCTTATTTCGAAACGGTTCCGTTAGCTACGATTCGGATACGATCAAAGCTAAACTACTATCGTTTTCAATCAGTAAACTGACGTCATAGAGCGTAAAAAGAAATAAAAAGTAAAAAAAAATAATCAATCTTGGGACGTCTCGATCACTTAATATTTATTTTGTGCGATGCTTGTCTTCAGCAAATATTAAGCGAAACTTTTTTTTCTAAAAGTATATTCTAAACACCTGAAATATGTGTAATAATAATAATAATAATAATAATAATACAAAACAAAACAGATAAATGAAAAAACTTTGTGGCACTTTCAGTAATTTGTGACGGGGGCCGCGTGAGATGGATATAATAGTGAAAATTAATATCGAACAAGAAGCCAAATGCAATTTTAGAAATATATTATGTAATTAATGTACAATATTCGTTTTCATCACCGCTGGCCGACCATATCCGGTTTGGCGAACCCTGGTATCCGGAAATCGAGAAACTAGTAACGTTTCGATGCTCTCAAACTGTACAGTAAAGCGTATAATGTCGCCCACACAAGTTTTAAAAGAACGAAAAACAAATAAGTGATAGTAGCGGCTGTGAGTCAGTGTGTTCTATAACTGTTAACAGGTTCTAATATTCTTTAAATGAGTAAGTTAAAAATATTAAAAATACAGAACCGTTATTGGACGGGTCGTTGCGAATGGATTAAAATTCAAACCAACCTTAATATTAATAGTCTAAAAACGAGATAATGAGAGAAAAATATACACCGAAGCGCATATAAAGAGCGTTAATAGTAAATACAACGTCGTAAATTGTGACGAAACGAGGAAAACACTTTTGCAACCTATTACAGTTAAACCGCCAGGGTAGGAAGATCATGAAAATAAATAAACGGAGCGCATACAAACAAGCAGTGTTTCAATACACATTTTCCACAGGGCGGATGCAAGATAAAGTGGACGATGCATAAACTTTCAATCATATCCACAATATTGTATCACACAAAAAGTATTTCTGAATTTATTCAGAAAAGTGTTTTCTGTGGCAAATCTGAAAAGTTTTGCTGACATTTAAGACACTTTTTCTAAAAATAACTGGAAAACGTTTATTTTCAGACTTTATTTCAAAACGTTTTTGAAAACATTTCTGTTATAACAGAAATACTTTTCAAGTACACCTTGCTAATCATATTTCTCAAATGTAAGAAATTTTTTCTTAAATACCAGAAATATTATTTTGAGTGTAGGAAATGCCTTCTGAACTAACTGAACTCTTCACGCAACAATCTGGTATTTTTATTGTAGACATGAATTTTTCGGCAAAATCTAAACGCCGTACAGAGTTGATTCTGGTCATCTGGTTCGATTTTAAAAAACCTAAACCTAAAACAGTTTTAACTGAGAAAAATTAAAACAGTAAACGCTCTAAAATCACTCAAGATATGTAACCGAATTCAAGAATACAACTTTTAACCTTTTCACTCATACAGTATACTATGAGCAACAAAATACAAGTAATATACCTATGAGCAACAGCAGTGTTTATAAGTAACATATATGTGCAGTGCAAAATCTCTACAAGACGTGAGAGTCCTCTCGAGCTCGAATGTCAAGCTCCTACAGCTGAGTGGTCATCGTAGACGCCTCCAACCCGAGAGAGACTGGGGATCGAATAGTACCTTGAAAGTGCATCTTATATGAAATTGAAAATATTCAGATGAGAAAGATTTAAAGGAAAAATTCTCAGTTAGTATCTTTAATCGAAAAATTTTCAGTTAGTATTTTTCAGGGTAGCAGACGACCAAATTGAACTGTAATCTGTTGGTTAAGCGATAGTAATTGAAATCTTTTTCATTAATCCTACACCCAGCTATTAAGACGAACGAAACCTTCTGGCCAAATTGAACGTTTAAAGCTTCTAACGAGTGCTTGTATTTGGAAACAGTTTGATCCAGATCTGGCGTTCGTATCATGCCTTATCTCGAGGCTAAAACCATTTACAATAGCCACATTTGAACGTTTTGCACTTGCAGTATGGGCAAAATTTTCAATTTTCAAATTGCAAAAACTGCAATCGTATATATATAAATGTATAGATATCGCAGCGGATAAAAACAACAAATTTGTACATTCATGTGAAAACGCGCAATATATTTGCATATACACGTCAGGTCACAAACTCGACTACAAAAAAACAAAACAGTCTGCCTCTACCTTACTCTCTCATCTCGTTCAATAAAGGCCAAAAAATAGTTATAAGTAGTAGAAATTTGAAAAGTATCGAAATGTTTGGCACGAACTTTCACTTTTTTTCTCTTTACAATTCTGTCTTTTTTAATACATTTTTCTATCGAACAAATTTGTCATTTTTGTATAGAGATTTGAGCGAGAGACAGAAAATTTTGTTTGGTGCCAAAAAATTAATTTTTGCCATTAAAACTGTATGATCGACGTTTAACAGTAAACATTTGTGGAACAGTGACAATAAACCCGAATTGTGGAAAACGGAACGAGTGGGATTTTAGGTTCCATAAAATTTCAGCCAATGTTACTTTTAGGAGCGTAACAGTAGATTAGGCGTATTCCAAAGCGTAATAACAGCCTACGCCTAAGCGTTGCAAAAATGTGTTGCTAAGCTTAAGCCTTAGAGTAAGCCTAAGCAAAAAAATGTTATCTAGAATCAAAAATGTACTCTTTTATAGACCTACCAGAAACCTGGACGCCCCGTGCGAATACAGGCATACATGGCAGATGTTATAGGTACAAGCACGTATAATAGGGCTAATTGCCGATCCTTGATGCACTACGCTGTAATAATTAGCTCATTTTCAAGTGGACCAGCAAGTTTTATTTTATTGTTCTATGCGTACGGCACACTTTTATAGAGCCCGTACCTAGAAGTGTGTCTGGGGATATTCAGCTGTACCTTGCAAAATTTTGCCCCTCCTAGTAACATTTTTTAATCTCGCCTGTAAGTTTAGTTATTTCAACCTCTTGTGGCTCCTATATTTATTGTGGCCAGCTTATCAAATTGCGCTGGCTTGCCTGCAGGACCGTAGTCAACTCGCCTTGCTGGGAGGGTTAAATATTTTTCAGCAGGGTGATTCAAGGGTTTTCAATGAGTTACAGGCAAGGTTGAAAAGTTTCTGGAGGTGGAAGTTTGTCAGGGACACTGAACCTCCACTGGCCCCGTCTTGACTACGGGCCCGTGCCTGACCATTAGTATAAGTTTTCTTGGTTTTTTCAGTGGGCATCAACTCAGATAGTTCCTTGGCTTAGCAAAAGTAACGGGTAACTATCAGCAAACGCGTAATAGGCCCCAAATATGTCAACTAAGGCTGCTAAGGAATTGAATTCGAGCACAAGGATGAGTTCAAGCTAACAACCGCGAATTTTTATCACCAACTGATGCTAGGATGCTACACACATGTGAGAATACTGGCACAAAAACCAAAAACGGATTTAGCCGAAAAAACTAATGATAGCATTTGCAGTTTAGACAGCCGTAAATATGTTTCTAAAATTTATTCAAGAGGCGGATATATTTGATTTTAGCGAGATGTCCGTATACATAAAATGCAATGTTTTACAATTTATACAGATTTCTATGAGCAAAAAGAAGTAAACTTAAAATTAAGTCAAACAACATCAAACTGATTAAAAATTAATAAAAAACAATTCTTGACCTAATAAAAGTATTAAAGCTAACCAACATATAATTTTAACTGCAATATTTTCACAGGCCTGTAGCCAGCTCGACATGGTTGGAGGTGGGGCTAAAAAATTTCCCAGGTTGTATGCAGGAATTTCGCATGCCTTACAATCGAGGTTGAAACTTTTCTGGGGAAAGTAAGAGGTTTTCCAAGGGTGCTACACCATCCAAGCTCACCCTCTGGCTCACGGTCATATTAACGCGCAAAAGTCATTAGCGTCATGCATCAATGGAGAAAATTATTCTCAACCCACATTACAAGATACGTTTTTGTACTTAAGATATGAATACAAATTCATGTTTTACCATGGCTCACAGTACCTGCTCGCATCTAAAGAAAGCCGATGGGATCATCGTCTTAGAATAATTTAGAAGATTTTTCTAACTCATAAAAACCACCATGTTCAAAATTTTGGCCCAGGTAAAGATCAGGTGCGGAACGTTTTTCTTTGAGACTATATATAGAGTAAAATGTAAGCTTTTGACTAATTTTTTTGCTTGGCTTAGGCTTAGGCTTAGGCTTAGGATTAGGCTTAGGCTTAGGCTTAGGCTTAGGCTTAGGCTTAAGGCGTTAGGCTTAGATAGTAATATTCTTATAATACAGTTCCGCCCCTGTTGTTTACATTGGCCGAAATATTTATTGAAGGGTTAAACCCAATTTTAAAATGCTGAATTCACCAGAAAGTTTTACAATTTTACATTCAACTGTACTGTAAACACATCTTATACAAATTGTTGATTTTTGTTGAATCATAGTTTAAAAATTGTCAAATTTCCGTTTTTTACACACTGAGAGTCGATTTTAAAATTTGTTGTCAAACGGAAAATATTTCATTCGATTAGTTACACCGTTAATCATAACTGTCACAATGCTGACTGGTGCATTCAAAGCGATAAATTACACTTTTGTTTTAAATTTCAAAAATTCATTTTCTGGCGAAAACTCCACATTGATGCTGTAATTTGGACATTGATAGGGTTTCTTATACAATTACCGTTAAAGACGCTTTGGCTTGGGCTCAGACCTAGGATGAGGTAAAGGATTATGCAAATGTTAGGCTTAGGTAAGGCTTTTGGTGAACCTAAGCCTCTGATTTCAACTCAGAATGATTTAAACCTACTCAGTGGTCTGAGCTCTGAATTAGGTGTTTCAAAACTTAGAATTCGGAATTTA
This sequence comes from Enoplolaimus lenunculus, assembly GCA_030248215.1. Lineage (NCBI taxonomy): Eukaryota > Metazoa > Nematoda > Enoplea > Enoplida > Thoracostomopsidae > Enoplolaimus > Enoplolaimus lenunculus. The sequence goes on along the minus strand of JASANG010002509.1, from coordinate 675,904 downwards.
TTTAACTCATTCTGAGTTATTTACTCAACAAATCAAGAAATACATTAACTCCGGGCACCAATGTTGGCCAGCACATTTACGCCATATTGTCGGATGTTGTGCTGTACACGGTAAATTCCATTGAGTTGATTTTAGCTCAGAATGCATTGAATCAACTCAGAAGCCTGAGCTCTGCATTATGACTTTCAGAACTCAGAATTCTGAATTGATTTAATCTCGTTCTGAGTTAATTAATCAACTCACTCGGAATTAAATCGGCTCACAGTGAATTGATATTTACTGTTATTAACTCAGAAATAACCAAAAAATTGACTGGCTAACTTAGATTGATTGACCAACTCATCAAAGTTTATAGTGTTGCCAAAAATTCCAATCTTATACAGTATTATTTAAAAAAGTTATTTAAAAAAATTAACTCATTCTTAATATTTTCTCAATTGGAGAAGTCCAAATTGAAATTTTGAACCAATTATAACAAATATTTGCAAAAATTGATTGGATCCATTTTCCGACAATTTAAAACACAATTAATATCGCATATTTTGGGAGGAAAAACGTTTTTATTTTCATAAATTTATTTGATTTTAAATATTCAAATCATTTTATACCATACTATATTGTATTGCCATGTTTTAACGTATCGGCAACTACCACCGCCCCGCAAGGCATATACAGCGATGTCGAGGGTGTACTCAATAGTCGCCCAGGGGACAGATTTAGGGTGAGTTCATTGGGATACCGTGAACCTTCCTCTTCGTTCCGTATTTTACAAAAAAATTTTGTCAAATATAACAGTGAGAAATAACCTAGAGCTGGGACAGCGTCAGTCAAGTGTAGGTGTCAAAGTATCGTACTGGTTCCATGTATGCCAACTTGCAAACCCTGTTAAATTTTTCCTGAATCCTCCGCTGTCATTTTATAGTAAATGTGTTACAATAGAACGCTACTGCCGCTAAAAGTGAAACTATACTTGTACATTTTAAACGAAAGTATACGAAATGTTCCAATTTTGGAGTGTCTGAATAGCTTAACAATAGGATTAGGCTTGGACTTATCATTAGGCTTAGGCTTGGGCTTAGGCGTCCGCGTGGGAGTGAACAACTGCCATAACGACGAACATTTCGAAACAAAATAATACAGCCAAAAAACTGACAAAAAAATAAACAAGGCGAGTAGAAAGAGAAAAATAGAAATAAATATCATTTCAAAATACAAAAAATATTTTTCAAAGATTTTTCTATGTTTTACTCGTAAACGAGTGTTCTTTAAATAGTTTTTAGTTTTTAACTCATTCTTAAACGTCTAATAGAAGCCATTGTTACACCCACCCGCTCATCTAAGTTGAGCAAAGATGTTACACAATGCAATACTGCTATATTGTTTATCGCTCTACTAAATACAAGCGAAAACAAATATAAGTTTTCAAGCTTGTTGCAGGTATATCGGCTAATAAATCTGTTAGCGTCGCTAATATTACAGTTCAAATAAATTCATGTCACGATTCAGAATGAAAATGATGTTTTCGTTGCAAACGCATGCAGCTGCAAGTAGTTCGTGCACTAATTCATACAGCGCTTACGGCCCGTGTTACTTTAACGGGCGTCCAGGTTTCTGGTACGTCCATAAAAGAGTAGGTTTAGATTCAAGATTACACCTTTTTGCTTAGGCTTAGGCTTAGGCTTAGGAACACATTTTTGCAACACTTAGGATTAGGCTTAGGCCTAGGAACACATTTTTGCACCGCTTAGGGTTAGGCTTAGGCTTAGCAATACGCTTAATCTGCTGTTACGCCCCTTAAAGTAACATTGGCCGCGCTTATATACAGTGAAAAAAGACCGAAAAGCAAAATGTTCTATTTCCACAAGATAATAAAAACATTTTCACGCTTAAATTAAGGTTTTTTTATATGAATAAACATGGAAACCGGCAGTGTTTCAATTTGAAACGGGTTTGAAGTCAACATTTTGCACAAATTTTGAAAACAATCCGCTAATTATCTGAATTATTAATGGAAAATTCTCAGTATCTGGGGGGGGGGGGGTACAACCTGTGCGAACCATGACAGTTTATGTACCCGGCAACAAAAATTGCTCCGCCTATAAATTAATTTAGGGTTATTGCATGCGACAGCGACCCCCCTCTAAACAAAAGGGGGTCGGTCAAAAACGCAACGCCCGGTTGTACATTTTGTATCATGTGGAACCGAAAGAGTTGCACACTGTTGCATTATACACTCTTGGTAAACAACTTAAATTTCCGGTACACTTTAAAATAAAAAATAAACGAAATTTGACAAATTAGACGGAATATGCTTAACAAATTAGAAAATGTTTTTTTTTCTGCAATATCTGTCATATTATAAACGAACATACGAAATGTTTGGCGAAATAAACCTAAACCACAATATATCAATTTGAAATTGTGATTATACATCGCGAATTTCGCTACCGTTTGAAGACTCAACGAATGAAGTTGTTGAAGAGACTTAAACAAATTTCAAAGAAGTGTTTCAAGTGTTCGTTGTTTCATGCTTACGCTGCTATATTTACGCCACAAAACCTACTTTTTACCCAAGATACAATACGGTAAAAATATTAAACTGCTACAAACTGCTTACAATATCGGTTAACGCATCGGGCCCATGTATAGAACAGGGCCGGAACAGTATTATGAAGCATATTCCTAAGCCTAAGCCTAACCCTAAGCCTAAGCGTAAGAATGAGCCCATTCGGAAGCCTAAGCCTAAGCCTAAGCCTAAGCCTAAGCCTAAGCCTAAGCAAAAACGTTAGTATAAACCTTAAACTGACTCTATTACAGCCCATCCGGAAAACGATCCGGCCCTGTTCTATACATGGAGCCAGGCACCGTGTAAATGTTGAACCAGCATTAAAATGTGAATTGTGTACCGCTCAGAATAGCGAATGCGTCTAATACGGCTATTTTAACATTTCTTTGTATAAAACCGCAGCCAATATTTTGCCCTAAAAACGTACTTACAAAGCTCAGATGTGAATGCAAAATGCAACGCGTTAGTAGCGTTATTCTTTCAATACATCAATTGAAGTTGATTAGCTTGTCGCGTCAATTAAACAATGCTATCAAGGTGTTAAAGCAACACTTTTTTGTACTAAAAAACTCATAAAAATTGTTTTAAGTCGCTGCAAAAATTGGTTTGAAATTTATTTGAATTCGAGTGTGAAGAATTCAAACAATTTATAAGAAAAAATGTATTAACAAGCATTGTTTTCAATATAGACACTAAAGGCGGCGTTTTAAATAACACTTCAATAGGGCCGTAACAGTATATATATTTACGCACATTTGTCAGCCTACGCTTAAGTTTCGTCAAAAAATAGCGTAAAGCTTAAGCTTACTCTATGGCATTTCTGCGAAAATAAAATCCGCCACTGAGTTATACTAGGGGCATTTTGCAATATTCGTACATGTGCAATTAAGTCGACTGCACCAACATAAAAGAAACATCTGAAGCCGAATGCCTTTGTCTAAACTGCTGCTAAAAATTGTCCATATTTCGCGCTCGCTGGCAATTTTATTGGTGTGGTGTAACCGGATATCCGTTTCAGTTTTCCGGAATAATTTAATGTCCGTTTTGCGGGTTCGTTGTGAAAATACGGTAAACTCATGTTATACTTATAATTAACTGTAGACTACTTAACCGCCGATTAGTGATTCGCCAATCCGATGCATTGCAACAAAATTTCGACTCGTAACAAAACCCACCAAAACCATTTGGACATGATTGCCTCGCAGATAAAATCCAGTGCGATACGACGAAAGACAAATATATAAGTTGTTTTTGATAAGAGTAAAAATACACGAGACGAAGTTTTCAAGAGGGGATATTGAAATAAAAACAATACGGAAGTAAAGTCCGACCTACATCTGCAGTTGAAATCAGTTGCTCGTGGTTGCGTTTTGCACACAACTTTGTATCAAATAATCACAATCGATCTTAAAGTAAATCTCTTTAATCGGTTAAATCGCTGCGATTCGTATGTAGTAAAAAACAGAAAAACAGCATCACTGACGGATCTAAGCAGAACGTTACACTGCAAAAAATGTTGAGTCAAATTGAGTCTCTCCGAAATAGGCTCTACTGGACTCTACACAAACTGAGTCAAATTCGGCTCCGCGCAAATCAAACGTGTCAACTTCAGGGAATCGAATTCGACTGTGGTGGAGTCAAATTGAACTCAGACTCACCATTTTTTGCAGTGTACCTATCGCCAATCGTAACCTACAAAAGGAATCAAAACGGAAAATTTTGTCGCTAGTTTCGTTTGCTAGCGTCTTTACTATTATTTATTCGTTTCCGCCATTTGAAATTTCTGGATCCGCCGCTGAACCGCAACATTATCTGCCAACAAAACTGACAGTTAGAGTGGCACACTTACAAATAATAGAGACACAATTAACTATTAATCTTCTATTTTAGCAATTTGCAATAAACTGGTCTAATTAATACAAACTTGAAGATACTAACACTTCAAAAGTCAAAGCTGACAAGCAGTGCATCTTTAACAAATGAAATTTCGAGATTTCACCACAGACAGTGGCTAAAATTTGCAAAGCTTAAAACAAAAACTCTCTAATGCAGATTAATACTTTTGAACATTATTGCATAAATTGCAATTTCGTGCAATGTACAATAATTGCAGCTTGCGTTTCGGAGCGCAACCCACTTTAATATTGCGCTAGTACCACGCTGGTACACACGTATCGTTTGGTGAACAAGAAGAGAAATGTTTAGAAAATTTGCAAAGTTTTCTTATTTTAAGCATAGTTGAAGCATTATTAGTTTTTAGCAATTTGTGTTCTGCTTAACTGTCGAAAGGTAATCTTTAATAGTGCACAAAAGTACGTGATTTTACAATTCAAGATTGTATTGGAGGACACATAATTTAAAGTTGAAAACTTGAAAACATGTATCCGATTGAACATTTTGGAGTCCGAAACGAATTTTAACAGCTGAAACATTTTACAAATATTCGAGGTGCACACATCCGTCAACGGAAAAACGCATACAGCTCAGGCCCATAGCCAGCTCACCTTGCTAGGGGGTGCTGAAAATTTTCCAATAGGGGCATTCAATAGTTTTCAATTGGTCACAAGTAAGGTTGAAAATTCTGTAGGGGGGGCCAAAATTTTGTCAGGGAGGCTAAGCCTACCTGCCCACCCCTTGGCTACGGGCCCGATATACAGCTATAATGTCAACCTATTTCTGCAAGCATAAGTTGCTTCAAACATGGAAATTTTAACTGAAGCAGTTCAAAAATCAGGATCGGACAATGGTTAAGCAGACGGCCTGCAATTATGCAAATCAAATCAGCCTCTCCGCTGGCTTTTAACATCGACAGCATGACGAGGCTAAGTTGTCAGATAGCATGCAATATGTAAAGTAAAATGGCAGTGAAAAATTACTATATTTTAGTATAAAATCCGCTCCTTGAACTGCTTATGACAGTCTTAATTTAGCAGTTGGATGGCATGGCGCTCTAAATGTTATACTAAGACGTGAACCCATGTAAAAATCAGGGACAGAACGTTTTTGTGTGGAACTGCAATCGAGTAAAGATTAAGCATTAGACTAATATTTTTGCTTGGCTTAGGCTTATGCTGAGGCTTCGAAAAATAATCATTCTTACGCTTAGACTTAGGCTTAAGAATACGCTTATAATACTGTGCCGCCCTTGTTCTTTACATTGGCCAAGATGTGTATACAGATAGTAACACAATAAATCCGCTATAGAACTAATCGTTAGTATTGTAAGTAACTGCAATTTCGAACAATGAAAGAAAACGTGATTCGCTTTTGTGTTTCGAAAGCGAACCTGTAACAATGCGAAAAAGTTGCTCGTATTTAAAGTATGAAGTTATGAAAGTACAAAAAGAACGATAATCATTTTTGCAGTAAATAATATTCTCAGAAGTCGTTGTTTGAGCTAATCGAATTCATTAAATTCTTTTTTCAACGAAGCAAAAACGTGGCAAGCTTGTTGCTGTCGCCATTTCCATAGTATAATCTCGGCCAATGGTACTTTTAAGGGCGCTACAGTAGATTAAGCGTATTCTTAAGCCTAAGCCTAATGTTACCTTTAGGGGCGTAACAGTAGATTAAGCGTATTCGTAAGCCTAATGTTACTTTTTAGGGGCGTAACAGTAGGTTAAGCGTATTCCTAAAGCCTAAGCCTAATGTTACTTTTTAGGGGCGTAACAGTAGATAAAGCGTATTCCTAAGCCTAAGCCTAATGTTGCTTTAAGGGGCGTAACAGTAGATTAAGCGTATTCCTAAGCCTAAGCCTAATGTTACTTTTTAGGGGCGTAACAGTAGATTAAGCGTATGCCTAAAGCCTAAGCCTAATGTTACTTTTAGGGGCGTAACAGTAGATTAAGCGTATTCCTAAGCCGAAGCCTAATGTTACTTTTAGGGGCGTAACAGTAGATTAAGCGTATTCCTAAGCCGAAGCCTAATGTTACTTTTAGGGGCGTAACAGTAGATTAAGCGTATTCCTAAGCCTAAGCCTAATCATTGCAAAAAATGTGTTCCTAAACCTAAGCCTAAGCCTAAGCATATGCAAAAAATGCAATATACAATCTAAACATACTCTTTTACACACCCACCAGAAACTTGGACGCCGCTAAAAGTAACATGGGCTGTACCAAACACCAGATGGTAAACCAAAATGTTCAAATCAAGTATTTTACAGCCGCAGTGTTGCGATGCTGAAACTCAGTACTGATAGATTGACATGATTGGGGCTCAATCCAAAAGGACTCGATGAGTCTATGACGGCTTTTTAGCTAAAATTTTCTTTGCTCGTTCGTAAATCAGTTCGAACACCTGAACATTGCTTGCTTACCAGCCACGAGCGTTCTTAGCAGTAAGTAGACACCGGGTGGCGACCGGTGTAACAAAATGTTTCAAAGGCTTTTATTGGGTATTTGGCTATTGATGATACTCAATACTGTATTGACCCGAATAAAAGGGGGGACTGATATTTATTTGGCCTCTCCATAGGGTACCCCCCTTGTTATTCGGTTACGGACTGTTATTTATTTTTAACCCACGCTCCACTGGCCTTCGTTACTGATATATATCCGGTACTGCAATTATCCGTTGAATTAAACATTTATTTCTCGTGTGTCACTAGCTTGAGCGATAATACAAGGTAATAATTATGAATGTACTTTCAAAATTTATACGCATTAAAGTTTCAAACTCAAATTATTTGGTCCTGGAGTCATTTATGCGCTAAAATTAAGGGCTAATTGACATTTATGGACTCTTACTAGGGTTTAGGGACGCTATCCGCTTACGGACTATTTATAAGGATACGGACACCTATTGATTTGGACTCAAAATGGGGACCCCCTCTTATTACCCCTCTTATCCGGGTCAATACAGTATTAACCCTTTAACTCATAGAATATACTATGAGCAACTAAATACAAGTAATATACGAGCAACACAGACACTGTCTGCAGTGTTTAACATTTCTAACATATATGCGCATTGCACAATTGCTACAAGACGAGGGAGCCGCCTCGGGCTGGAGCGTCAAGCTCCTGTAGCACAGTGGTCTTCGTAAACGCCTCCTACCCTCGAGACTGAAAATCGTATGCCACCTTGACATTACGCCTCATACGAAATTGAAAATATTCGTTGGAGAAAGGGTTAAAATTAAAACTCATTTCACCTGTGAGATTACCCGTCTGAAGTTTGCTCAAACGAATTCATTTTTTGTCAACTTTTCCTTGTTTGCTATTAAAACGACGAACGAAAAAATACATTTAAATAAAAAACAGTTCAAATGAGCATGAGACAGCCCTTCATCGTACAAGATATTTTGAATTTGACCTTGAAACAAACGGCCATTCCCGTCACAGTTTTGTTTGGCTACAATGCGAAGTAGTAAAAATTCTCACAAATTTTCTAACTACGCAATTATGTATAGTTAAAAAGTTTAAAATTTCAAAAAATTCGTTAAAAGTTAAATGTTTAAGTTTTAAAGTCACCGTAGTTTCGATCAGGAACCTGGCCAATGTTTTGTTTCGGGCCGTAACAGTAGATCCAGCGCATTCCTAAGTCTAAGCCTAAGCCTAAGCAAAACAATGTAGTCTAGAATGTAAGCCTACTCATTTACGACCCACCAGAAACCGGGACGACCCTAATAGTAACATTTTTCGGGTTCGTATATCCTGATATTTCTGCAATTATTCCTGTTTTGGTTATATAATTAGGCCAGGTACCAGATATCCGAAATCGAAAATTAAACTTTGGTTATTATTTGGATATCCCGAAATGAATTTCTAATTTCGGAAAAAACAGCTAATTGCATAATTTGTTTTTGATTTTGATTACTTTACTTCAGCCACGAAAAGCTTTGAAAGCCAAGCCCCAGTCACATGGGAAAGTGTTTGCTGTGAGAACTTGCAGCTGCAATTTGCACGCAGAACTTGCCGTTTTTCATTCGCTAATAAGAAAGCGGCCGCAATAAATTCAGTGAACTTGCACGGTTATTGACACATGTGAAATTCGTCGCTATGATTTTTAATGAATTATTTGCAGCTACAAGTTTTTCGAGCGGGATTTTGAATAAAACTTGCAAGTGTTAAAGTTGCAGTTGCAATTTCGCGCAGCAAAAACTTGCACGTGTGAATATGGCGTTTAGCTTTATTTATAATTTGTTCCAATGAAACTTTAAACTATGAACAACTTTAAATCGAAAGCCTGTGTTAATACACAGATTTTAGTACACTTTCATGAATAAAATTTTGAAAATACGACGTCTTAACCGCTCAAGCGGTTGTATAAAAACCTTGGATCAGACTAAAATAAGTTACACTGCAAGGTCCCTGGCACTTGTCAAAATACATAAGATTGATCCCGCCAAATTCGCTGCTTGATCATACAATACGCAATCGAAACGCATCGCAATATCCACCGCAGTACCCACCTGCGCAGCAAATTTGTTAGTAAATCAAAATGTGTAATATTTGCAATACTTTGATGCTCAATGAAGGTGGCGTACCTTGAAAACAGCTACGGGTCTAAACACTCTCTAACCAACTACTATCACTATCGCGTTATTTTTAATCGCTAACGATTCGCTTCTGCTAACCCAATATCTTAGCCATTTTTGGTGTTAGTGCGAACCGTAACCAAGCCAAATTGCAACCCACTCCAGTGCAAACCTCAACGCTGCGTATGCGTGCGAATGAACGCAACCACAAACGCGTATATTTCTTGCGTATAAAACGCATATGTATCATGTTACACGGCGAATTGTAACGAAACTTTTTACGCAATTTTTTTTCGCACGATCATATTTATTTGATTTTGCGTCGATCAGTGGTCGATTCAAAGGAATAAATAATTTTCACAAGGTCGATATCGTCGAAAAAAAGCCTCCCCCCAATATAAATACCAACGCTTTAGTTATCGTTATTTTGTTTCCATTGAGACGACGAGATTACACCGCGTTACAACTATACTCAAATTTTGCACAAATATTGAAATTTATAATTATATATATACTCAGGCGATTTGTGGTGATGGGCGGATTTTAAACTCAACGCGTTGAAATGTTTCATTTTTACACCAGAATTTGTACAGGTACGTCTATGAATGGTTGAAACAAAAAATTACAGACCTTTTTCGTGGTTTTTTAATCAATTATATTAGCAATGAACGTTTTATAGTCTATGGGAGGGCGCCAATTTCCATTGAAATGCCATTTGTTTTAGTTTTTCTTAATGTTAATTCGATACAAGGCAAAAGTTTGCCTCACGCTACTGCTTATGATTTTTGTAAGCCTAAGCTGTTGAGTTCACGTTTAGCTATAAGCCACAAACTAAGCCTATTAAGCTGTTGAGAGTTTAGTGGTAGACTTAGGCTTAGGTTGTGGCTTAGGCTAAACGTGAGCCTAAGTCTGATAATATTTTATTGGTACAGTCATTATTTATAGGACCGGAAAACTTTTACAAGATAGTAATTAGGTATAAATTTTTGAAAAATTGGTGCAAAATTATTGCGTACATTTCGAAAAATTTTTTTTTATACATCCTTAACCTGTTCGCTCAATTTGTACACTATGAACAACTAAATACATTAATGTACGACGTGACAGCCCCCTCGGGCTCGAGCGTCAAGATCCTATCGCTCAGTAGTCATCGCAAACGCCTCCAACCCGAGAGAGACTGGGGATCAGATCTTACCTTGAAATTACATCTCACTTGAAATTGAAAATATTCATGTGAGAAAGGGTTAAGCAATGTGGTAAAATTTGAAATATGTTGTCTATTCTGAGCACTGAATTGAAATAGAATAGACAACAAAACGCAAATGCCTGCAATGGCATAATCGTTACAGTGTAGTTTTGTAGTAAAAAACTACTAATCGCAACAATTACGCGTCAAACTACGGTATCACGGGTAAAACTAGTTCGACGCTGTATATGAGTTTCGAGTTAATGTTGAAAAGTTCTGTCGAACAGATGTTATACATTCGAAAACTATTTTACATTTGCCCATATTTTCTGTATAATTTCGTAAACGAAATTTCTCTCGGTTGACTTTCAGGTTCAAGTTGGTTCTCTTGTGGAACCAGAAAATGGGCGCTTTTAACCTTCGGATCGTTGCTTATACCAGGCAAGCCCATAACCAGAGGAGGGTGGTGATGGGGAGGCGATGGGGCGCTGCTTCTTTTCTACGAACAGGTTTGCTCCATGGCCAGAAAGTTTTTAACCTGTATTTGAAGAATTGTTTGTTAGGAAAATATTTCTTGCTTTGACGAGAAATATTCTTCCCCATCTGAAGCGGATATAAAAATTTTTGACGGCGAGGCGGGCTGATAAATGCTATAAAACAAAAAATTGTACCGTAGGGACCTTAACCTTTTATCACAAACAAATTCTGCAGAAAAATTGTTTACAAAAAATTTTCACGCTCTTGTCTGATAGCAAATTCTAAGCCATTGCGGTTCGTGGTTATAGTTGAACAAATTCAAAATATACTTTGTACATCAAGTTTTTCCTCAACAAAACTGCCCTAAAGCTTTCAAAACGTATCATAAGACCAGGTGACTTGTTAAACAGTACTCATAGTACGAGGCGAAATCGCATTAAAACAAACAACCCAATGCGTAACCACAAGAGTACCGGTCACAAGGGCAGTGTGAGGCACCATCATCTCATGTTCAAAAAGGACTTGTGCCGTGTCCGGCAAACCCAATTTTTCCGAAAAAGTTGTCATTTTTCTTTCAAATGCAAATAATTTACTTTTCGGTCAAAAATGGTTTACCTCCAATGACCCGTACGCTTGTGGCATAAAGTCACTCGAAACGTATGTCGGCCAGGAAAAACGCATTATGCTCAAAGCCAAAACATGAACTCTCAGTGGCAGTTTCAGGAGCTTAAAACGAAGGGTCGCGCCAGATATGACTGTAAAAAAACCTCGTAAGGGAAGCGACTACAGACGCCTATTGTAATTTTAGGGCTAAACCTTAAAAGTGTCGCTTTGATTCATGCTGGGACCCATGGCCGGGGTAGCCTACCCTTGGATCCAACTATGCATTCACTGATTACATAAAATGGTTACTATGGTGATATTCATGCAACCCAAACTAAATAATCAAAACAGCATGGACTGACGAAAAATAGCAAAAGTGTGACGATAAAAGGGCAATACAGCTTTAGGGTATGTATCAGTCGCAAGATGCCGCTCTATACTAATCAAAGGTTGGGTTTATATTCAAAAGGTTAAACTGGGTCATGCTAACATATTTGATATTGTCACGAACAAATAACAAAGTAAATTTAATAGCAAAAAATTAATAATATCGGATGCGGTTTATTGCTGAGAGCACACGGTAAATTCCAGTGAGTTGATTTTAACGCAAAATAGAGTTGAATCCACTCAGAAGTGTGAGTTGTGGAATTAGGCCTTTCAGAAGTCAGAACTCTGAATTGAATTAATTCATTCTGAGCTTAATTAATTAACTCACCTGGAATATAAGTGTGTAATTTGCGTACGGCAACGCCCGGTGACGGGCGTCACGCGAGTGACGGACGGTGCCGTACAGGTTACAGACGGTGCCGGACGTATGACGGATTGGCGCCCAAGACGGGTGACAGACGGCGCCGAACGTCAACAAAAGTATAGCGTAACCCTAACAGTCTCAGACAGTATGACTCCGGATACACAGTAGGTATTCCTTATCAAAAGCATCAATAATATTTCTCAGCCACGTTCAATTGTAATCAGCGAACGCAATAGATTACAGGCTAAAGTTTGTATCGGGTTGCGCAGCTCACGACTTATTTACGAAATTAATCAAATTAATGTTTCATTCTGATTTGTGTAAGCGACACAATTTGTTTAAGATAACAGTTTTTGCTTTATAAACACTTACTCATATTCGTAAACTGTGCTTATTGTTCGATACAAAATTTTAATCTTGTGAGGGGTCTAGTGGGCGGATCGAGCCCGGATCCCGTTTAATTCGGCGTTCTTGGTGTAAATTATTTCCGTTTTGTCACAAACGTTTTTGTATTTGAAGAAAAAAACGACTTTTTTTCGTTTCGAAAATCAAAACCAATTTTATTTAACTTTAGTCTAAATTTAATGCTTAAAGTCGCATTCACACGTGCAAGTTTTTGAAGCAAGAACTCGCAGCTGCAACTTGCACGAAATACATGCAACTGCAATTATTTTCAAAGAAACATTACGATTGACCGATCAAGCTGCATGCGCAAGAAATTCCAGTGGCTTGCAACTGCATTCACAGCTGCGAATTTAATTCAATAGCATAAATTCCAGTGAATAATTTGCAGCAGCAAAAACTTCAAAGCTGTTTTGTGACCAAACTTGTACATGCATGTTGCACGTGCAAGATTTTGCTGCAAAAATTTGCACGTGTGAATAGGACGTAAGTCGTTGGCTAATGTTTCATTGTAAGCAACCATGTCCTGGTCTGGTGGGAGTTCAATCCCGGAATCCTTCCTAATTCGTGTCTTTAACCTCATTCATCAATCACACTTTCTCACAAACGTTATTTTTTATTTTAAAAAAATGAGTTTTCTTCTCAAAAATTCAATAAATTTTATACTCAACTTGTATAAGCATTTAAACAGCTTAGGACCATTTCAATGCTAAAGACACTGACAAATGTTTCAAATGTAAACACTAAATCTGCAATTTTGTTTGCAGATTGCAATATAAAATGCAAACTCTGTTCAAATACTACCAAAAAGCGCAGTTTTGCGCACAGTTTAACGATGCAATTAAGCTTTGAACGCAAGCTATGGCGGTGAACGTGAGAAAATGTCTGATTAAACACCGCTCCGACGTTGATTCGTTTAATATGTTTAGATAAAAGCTAGAAAGACAAATCTGAATTTAAAGCCGCGTGGTTGTTTTTACGAACGAATCTACGCGCGAAATGCGCTTATCTATATATTTAACTGGAATACCTCACATACGTATTTTGGGCAAGTTTCCATTTTTACAGTAGTTTCATAATACGTAAACGCGATTGTTGTATGATTAGAAAAGTTGCATACAGACATTTTTGAGTTCGCTAACACTTGCGCAATGCGCAAATTTAGGCGAATTGTATACATAAAAGCGAATAATATTCCAAACAGTAACGGATACAAACGAAAAGAGACAATTTATAACGTACTGTGATATATGTCCGCTGGCGATTGCACAGTTTAGCCTACAAGCTTAGGCTTTACGCTCAGGCCTAGGGCAAGGTTTAGAGATTGGTTTGCCTTTTCGAAACGTAAGCCTGTGCCCAAACGTAAGCCTTAAAGTTAAACGTTGCAAAAGTGCACAAAAACGTATCTGCCCTTTCAACATATGCATGTCTACATGATACAAGCATATATAAACTGGAACTGCAACATTTGAAGTCTAACTCAGGTTGAAACACCAGATACGAACGATACGTCATCAACAATAGCAAGAATAAATATATATTGTTTAAGAAAGCCTGGGACGGTGCATTGCAATGCCCCCTGCGTATACATGTCGTCTCGTCACCCATGAAACGTATCCCCGTCAATATTGAGACAAGCCAGCGTCGATTGTTGTACAGATTTCACTGTACCCAGCGCGTCTGAATCTTAACAGAATTTAGTAGGATAATAATAGCTGGGATCACATATTTTATTACCTAAATGGGCTGTTGGAACAGCCACGATCAAGGTTTAACCACCGACCTGAGGGCGAACACAAGTAAGCATTGTTTTCCCCCCCCGGTTCTGCAATTTCATTAAATGGGTCGTTTCGCGTTAATGCTGTTGAAGCTGTTGTACAATGTCCAAGATTTTAGCGACAACAATGCCTAGATATATATATTCTTTCGAGCATAACAAAAATTAAAGTTTTACCTCAAAAGTGAGCCAAACTAGTTTTGATTTAAGCAAATTGGGCCAGATTGACATACCAAATACGAAAAAAAAACAATTATAAAACGCAACCACAATGCGACTTGAAACCTCATGTTGACCGTATTGTTTTTACCGAAGTCGGCCCATGTATAGAACAGGGCCGGAACGTTTTTCCGGCGGACTGTAAGTGAGTAAGCGTAACCTCTAGATTAACTATATTTAATTTTTTTTAATTTTTTTTTGGGCGATTAAAAAAAATTTGCACCTGCGACTTGAAACCTCTGTGCCTTTTCAAGTGCCCATGTATAGAACAGGGCCGGAACGTTTTTCCGGCGGACTGTAAGTGAGTAAGCGTAACCTCTAGATTAACTCGTTAAGATTTTAGCGACAACAATGCCTAGATAAATATATTCTTTCGAGCATAACAAAAATTAAAGTTTTACCTCAAAAGTGAGCCAAACTATTTTTGATTTAAGCAAATTGGGCCAGATTGACATACCAAATACGAAAAAAAAACAATTATAAAACGCAACCACAATGCGACTTGAAACCTCATGTTGACCGTATTGTTTTTACCGAAGTCGGCCCATGTATAGAACAGGGCCGGAACGTTTTTCCGGCGGACTGTAAGTGAGTAAGCGTAACCTCTAGATTAACTCGTTTTTTGCTAAGGTTTAGTCTTAGGAATATGCTTATACTACTGTTCCGGCGCTGTTGTATACATTGGCCCCGAAGTAATACAAATCGATCCTCGATGGCTATACTTACAACCTAAAGTCGATGCTAAAAGCTTTCAGTGTCTTGTGTTTAGGCTTTACACTTCTTTATACAAGTCTAAGTTCGTGCTAAATACACAGGCACCTGTGAACGCCCTCATAAACACCTTAGCAACACCATGGCATTTGTACTATGTGTTACAATGCTATGATTGTTTAGACAGAGTTATGTGCCAAACGATCTATTTTCAAGTAAGATTATATGATTGTGTCTTGGAACCGATAAGTAAAACAACTGATTGGCTGCGTTTCTGAAACGATACTTAAGTAAGCTAAACATGAACCTAATCCAAAGCATACGCCTTACAGCTTCTAAGTTGGGAAGTTCCCAATCTGTCTCTTTTCCGGTCAGAAGGTCCCTATAATTAAAACGGGCCTAGCAAACTTTTGAAATATTTCTTCGTATAATGCGCGTATATTGAAAAAACAGGGCACTCCATCTCCCTATAGGGATCACACCTAACGTTCTGTATTAAGGCGATGAAATTGCGTTCGGCTTCAACTCCATTACGCTCATGACCCTTTGTCACTATTAATATACTTATGTCGGAGGGACTCTGTGATAAATTTTTCGCTCCGCTACTGCTAACATTAATATGAAGTTACAAAACATTCAGCTTTAGCAATACAAACAGCTAAAGCTTATAGGGTCCATGCAAAGATCAGTGGCGGAACGTTTTGCTGTAGGACTGCAATAGAGTAAGCTTAAGGTTTACGCTAATTTTTTTGCTTGGCTTAGGCTTACGCCCAGGAATATGCTCATTCTTACGCTTAGGCTACAGCTTTGGGCTTAGGAATATAATTATAATAATGTTCCGCCCCTGTTCTTTTACAAAGTACAAAAAAAGAAACGAAAAAATTATCTCGAGTCCAAAAATTTTATAAAACCATGCATACTTCAAAATTTGAGCTTGAGTTCAAAACTATTTAATTTAAACTTAAAAAAGCCCAGTTTTTTTATACCTGTGTTGAATTCGACGTTTTTTAAAAATTGAAACTAAAAGTTTAACAATAGAACAGCTTAAAGTATTGCTGAAACGATAAACTTCGGATTCATTTTTGAAGGATAAAAACATTCAAATTGAACATATACTGAATGGGCGTTCACAGGCGAATCCGAGTGACATGGATGAAATTGAAATTTTGGCATTAATATTTAGTACTAAAATGCGCGTTTGTTCTGTTGCTTGCACGCTAAGCGTTCTTCTGTATTTGATATCGCACGACTACCGATACCAATTTCTGGATTCGCCGCAGTGGACGTTTATTTTATGTTGTCGTAAAAGGTCTATTCACTGGTTATAAAGTAACATCAAACATCAAACGAAATGAAAAATGTACTGTGGTATTTCATCGACAGACGAACATCAGAGTGCGACCGGATGTGTGCCTGTGGTTCCGGCACAAAATAGACATCGGCTCTTGTCAAGTAGAATATGTGCCCGCAAAATTCCGACATCTTCAGCGGCGAAATTTTGGATGGTGTTAAAAAAATTATTCTGTCACTTCGTGCGTCTATGGGTTTTAGCAAGTAAGTAGTATAATTGTAATAGTTAAATTTTCCAAATTTTTATAAAACAAGCGTTTGACCAAAACTTTTGACAACACAAGATAAACGTTTGTTCAAATTAGCAAATTTACCATCATCATTTTAACAAGAAATTTTGCGTCACCCCCAGAAAATTTTGTTAATCTTCGGCTGCGGTATTTTTCACCGCCGGATGTACGCCTATTAGACTGAGTCAAAACTTATTTTTGCAGTTCAAAAGTCACATTTTAGTTTTGCAAATGAAGGCTCATGTGTAGAACAGGGCTGGAACATTTTCCTGCGGGGCTGTAATAGAATCAGCAAGATTTTACGCCTACATTTTGCTTAGCCTTAGGCTTAGGAATACGTTGAGGTATATATTATTGTTCCGGCCCTGTGTAAAATTTCGCCGACTTGTTGACAGTGGCTGTCCCACGTTTGCATTTTCAAATAAATTTGGACGCCTCCAGCAAGTTCTGGAGAATATATAGTGCGTTTCGAGATAAGCTAGATCAGTTGCAATAACTAACTTGTGCAGAGATGCAAATTTGAAATTTTATTAATGTAGTAAAATGCATCCTTGACAGGTTACAACCACTCTGTTTCCATCTCCGTCATAAAATCGACCTCCAGTTCCGGTAGAATTTTTGCCGGAGGTTCCGGCAGCGAAGTTCTGTAGTTTTGCAGAAATTGGCGCGTTTCGTTTTAACGTTGGCTCAACTTTGAGGGAAGAATTGCCGAGATTTCTTAAAAAATAAGAGTGCAACTAAACGACTTTACAATACATAATTGCTAAAATTTGTCATTTTAACCACCTAATTTCGCCTCACCTCTGGCAGGTTTCGTTGACATCCGGCTCCAGTATTTTTCACCTCCGGTTGTATCCGGCATCTGGCCCATGTATAGAACAGGGCCGGATCGTTTTCCGTAGGGGCTATAATAGAGTCAGTTTAAGCTTGGCTAATTTTTTTGCTTAGGCTTAGGAATAGGCTCATCCATACCCTTAGGCTTAGGAACATGCTTCTACTACTGTTCCGACCCTGTTCTATACATGCACCCAGCTAGCCCATGTCAGTTTAAGGGGCGTAATGGTTTCTGGTGGGTCTATAAAAGAGTAAGTTTACATTCTAGATTACATTGTTTTGCTTAGGCTTAGGAACACCCTTTTGTAACGCTTAGGCTTAGGAATACGCTACATTAAAAGTAACATTGACCACATAGGTTTACGCCAGTTATTGTGAAAACATTTTTTAAAGCAAGTTGCTCCGTACTATAACAAATGCGGTTAAATATTTATTCCAGCAACACGGCCTCACGGCTTGCAACATCGCAAAAGCGCACAATAAAGCAATTCCAAACAATATACAAAATGATAGAAAACCGCCGGGGTCTACAATTCAGTAGACTCATTTTGAGGGCGAACCATATTTCACGGAACTATAACAGAGTAGCTTAAACTTTAAACTAATTTTTTGTTTAGCTTTAGGCTTAGGAATATGCATATACTACGGCACCTGTTTGTATTAAACAAAAACTGGCGACTTCTACTAATTTTCATTGCACAAATCACAAAGCCTTGAAATTCAGAACTCCACAATCCAAATTGGCCTACGACTTGTACACCCCGGTAGCTAACGGCTGCACGAGAACAGTGCATATTTACGGAGAATATAATTATGGAGATTACAGCAATAATATGCCAGCTTTAAGAGTTACGGGCTGGGTTTCCAAAACCTTACTTAAAACTTAGTACTTAAGTACGTGCTAAATCATTCCTTAACATTTTCTCGTTTTAAAAGCGTACTTAAGTTAAGTAAAAAGGTAAGTCGCTGAAATTTGATCTATTACAAAGTAACCATTGAGGCATACTAACCTTGGTTTAATTGAAATTGTACACTCATGGAATCTGCTTAATATAAAGCGAAACCATTACTTCCTTGATATGACAATAGCTCACATACGCGTGTGTTTGTTTTTGTTCAAAAAGTTAAGCAATTACTTAACTCGGTGACTTAAGTAATCACTTAAGTATAACTTAATTAAATACTTAAGTAACTGTTCATAAAACCCAGCCACTGTATTCGTTTTTCCGAAACTTAACACACTTTGATTTATTAGATCGAAAGTTTTTCGACCTGCACTATCTAATAACTGTTAGTTTGTTGTAGTTTCTCCATACCCTTAAACTTTAAACTAATTTTGTCCTTAGGTTTACGTGTAAGCGCATTCTAAGCTTAGGCTTAAGAATATGCCTAGCTTATACTACTTTTACGACCCTATTCTTTACATTGACCGTGGATGGTCGGTTCTTTCGTTTCTTTTTTTTTTTTTTTTTTTTTCTTTTTTTTTTTTGGTTTTTTTTTGTTTTTTGGGTTTTTTTTTTCGTGTTTTTTTGTTGTGTTTCCGTTGCCTGCTTACCGAGCTAAAGTTTGATAGGTAAACCAGAATACTGACAAGAAAACAATTACAACGAATGTAACTGCCCGAAAATAATAAACTGTAAAAATAAAACATTTCAATCATACAAACAATATTATTTCATTAGAGAGATTTCCAAAGTGTAAACCTAAACATACAAAACCATTAAAATTCAATATACAACAATTCCTTGTGTTTAACTTAGCGTATTGCAGTTGCGGGTTTTCCAAAAAACGCATAACCTTCTTTAGCAAATCTCAAGCATTTTCATTCGTTAGTAATTTCAATTAAGGTCTTGACGCTTTCGGCTATTGTAGTAAACAATGCTTTCTTTATTTTGCTTTTGAATTGTCAGATTAAAATATGTGGTGGATTTTTGTATTAAGAGGGGCGGGCTGCAATTCTTATTTTTTGTGGGGGGGGCACCGTTTTGAAAGTTTAATTTTCCATTACGTCTAAACAACACTCACATTTTTAAGAATTAAAAATTCAGAAATACAAATAAATAAATTGTCACGCATTCTATCTTATAAGCAATATGACGGCCATGCAATCATTTTTTGCGAAAATGGGTGATCTATTATTCTTACTAACTATATCTAACTATAACTTAACTGAATTCTAGTTTTCAAAGTTATTTTTCACTAATTTCATTGTTAAAAACCAACTTTTTAAAGAATGTATAAAAGCCGAACGAAATTATGATGTTATCCATAATTTTGATGATGATTCAATATCTATACTGAAACAAATACCAGCCAGCAGGTCAAACTAAACGGGTTTGCTTACCGGTTCAGTCGCTATATAATGCTTTTTCATGCTGATCACAACGCTTGCCAATCAGGTTGACGGTTGCAATAAAATTCCAAAAATATGCTTATTGATATACATGCGCAGATTGATTCAAAACACAAAGACACACTTCTAAGGTAAAACTAAAATAAATTATCAATACAAAATGACACACGCTAAAGCTATCCTCTGTGTACGATAATAATATTACAATTATTGCAAAGCAATCAAACTAAAACATACGTAATTATGCAGCACATAGTTTAAGACTAAATCTAACAACAAATGATGCCTAAATTCAAACACTAACCGTATTCTATTCTTCTCTTGAGTCGAATATACGTGTACGCTTTCTAGGCTGGACGCTTTGAAAACCTGCGCTGCACTACACAGGAGCATAAAACGAAAATTTAAAATAGTACTATAACAAAATAGAACAAAACAATGATTGTGTCTTGTCTGCTATAAACCACAGCTTAACCATACCATAGCTAACTCTCAGGACCAGTCTTTTACGATGTAGCAACAAATATCATACGACAAGTGAATAAATTTTAAGCAAAAAAATCGACATCAGATTCAAATGTAAACTCTCAAAATCCCAAGTTTGGTCTACAAAAGTTGGATACCGTTACAACTCACTCAGCATCAAAATTGGAAATACGTCTTCCTGCAAGACGACATATTATATACTTGCACCACATATTACTATGCAACAAGTCGCCAGTCTGTATCGATGACTGTGTACCTCAAAATAGCACGAATAATAAAAAAACATCAACATAATATATTACACGTCAACATAATATATTATTGAATAGCCACAAGGCAGTGAGCACAATAAGCGCTGTTCAACAAACACTATAACAATGACAAAGCCATAATACAATATACATCGACACGAAGTTTTAGCAACATTTAAATCGACCAGATTCAACAACGCAGCTATTTCACACGCCAAGAACAAGTAGTATGAACTAACCTGATTTATATAAATTTGACAATCACAATCCGAAAACGCGTGTATAACTACGGTTTCGGACAGTGCTCTTGTTTTCGAAGCGTAAAGCTGCCAGAAAAAGCACAATTAAACGAACCGAATAGCGTAAAACAGGTTCATAGCTTTGCACTTTAATTGTATTATCAATATTGTTAATGTTGCAAAATTGTAACTTTTTGCTCACATATTTCGTTTCAACAGTTGCTGACAAAAGTTGGGATTGAACTTGGACTCCTGGTTTTACGCTATTAAGCAATAAACTTGAAAAGAATTACAATTATCGCATTTCAAGGCTTTTCCTTGTTTTTCTTCTTGAAGAATCCAAACTTCTTTTTCTTTTTGGTTTTATCAGCGGTCTGAAACAGTCACAATTATACAATCAAAAGTCGACAGCAAAACGTGTAAATCATTTTGCAAAATCAGTAATCAGGATTTTCGAAAGGTAGGGTACGTTCTATAAAAATTTAAAAATTTCAAACAGCGAGGTTTGTTGTGCTACCAACAAAACGAACCGTTCCTAAAATCCCTGAACAAAAATGCAGAAAAGGAAGGTTTGATCCCTAACACTCCTTGCTACGCCGTTGGTTCAATAATGTATATTATATGCATAATAAGTTAGATTTCTGATACAAGACAACAACCATGTTCTAAGTCAAAAACAAACGACTAAAATATACTTACATGGCCGCCTTTAATATCAGATCCAGCTTCTCCGACAGCGCCTTCGTCATCGCTGACTGCACCTCGAATTGTTTCAAGTTCTTTAACAGGATGAGCTGAAATAAACAAACTGGATAACTCTTATAAATGCGTTGATAACAATTTGCCAGTAATAAGCAATCATTGAACACAGCAACGCTTCAAAATCAGTTTTATAGTCTGCTTGATCATTCAAACCGAAAACTGTCAAATCTGAAACGTTTACGCTGGCACTACTAAGCTAAAACAATGCCTGTACAAGAAAGAAGACCATAAAGCTATCCTGATCCAAGGACAAAATGAGAATGCCAATCGCCGTAAATAATTTTGAAACATGTACAAATAATATCATTGTTGCTTCTCCAAACCTTAGTTGCATCAACAAAAGGCAGAAACCGTAAAATCAGAGACCACAACAACCGTAAAAGCAGAGACCAAGATAATACGTTAAAATTACCATGGTCGTAGTCATGACGCGATCTTAGAAAAATGGGAGTTACGTTCATAAAAATCCGAAGACGCTTTCTTGTACTACTACTCTTACCGGAAAATGTTCCTAACAAGTAACACGAGGATTTGATGCTTAAACCCCACCTCTGACTATGCGTTTGAAAATTACCGTTTTAAATCGGAATTTGGGTTTCTTAATTTAACACAACAACTTCAATATGTATCGTTCCCGTTGATGTAACCGCAGTTGTTCACACAGGTTTGTTGAAAACGAAAAATGCATACAAAAGTTTGCTACACACCAAACAGCCAACAAACACTTAACAACATTAATACAAACCTTTGCGATAAAACTATAATACGTATTCATGCCATTTACTGCTAGCTTATTGCCGCAGTTTACATACAACATATTTATTACCTTCATGCAAAAATACATCCGAGTAAAGTCCAAAATAAATATAACAAAAAAATAACACAGTGATTTGCTGAAACGCACAACCAATAGATACATAGGAAACGAGTGCTCATAGCGAGCAAATTTAGCTTCAGTGGCTAGAAAAATATATTTTAAAACCTCACGTTACGTGATGGTAACTGAGTACATTTTTGTAAACTTAGTTAGCAAGCAACTTTGCCAAACAAATCTTACAAAATCAACAAACAGTAAAAATTGCCTGCTAGCACCATAGTCCATACCGCTTATAAAATAACTCGTTTCCAAGTGCTAACCATAATCCAAAACTAATTCCTAATTGGTAATGTTTATGGATGCTGACGTGTATGTCAAGTAGCGAATCCAGACTATCAATCTAACGAAAATGACAACAGCCAATCCTAGTGGCAAATATGTTGAGCACAATACTGCCAGAACAGGTTAGGTAGACTTGAATTGAATAGAATAAATTTTATGACATCTAACAATCCTAAACCCTCGGCTACACCCTTGCCATGGATCACTTACACACAGGGCGGCGAAAAAATCTATCAGATCGGGATCGTTGAAAAAACGACGTTGAAGGCCTTTGTTGAACTGGTTCCGGGTGACGACGGCCCACGTTATCGATTGTAGCCACGTTTAATCGTTCAGGCAATTTATGTCCAGGCCGATGCTCGCGTAACACAGGGGATACTGCTAAACGAAAATTATTGCAAAACATAGAATGTCTACATATCGAAAAACAATAATTATTGCTCAAAGAATAAACATATACACGCTGCAGGCAAAATAATAAATATTACGTTAAACAAAGAAACTCTACTAACACAATTCGCACAAAATTAATATCGCAACGCATTCCACTGCGACCATTCAAATATATCTTATCATTGACAACGTCGCAAATTCTTATTAAGCCCTTATTAAGCAACTCTAACTTAAGAGTACCATAGAGCAATTTATGAGAAACTTTTTTGCAGATGCGGTGTGGCTCGAATCCACGACCTTCAAATTACCGAGGCGCTGCTCTAACCACTGAGATAAACAGCTACACGAACTTTTCGCTACAATCACTCTTCATATCGCAGCGCTTCCCAATATGCATTCACACAGTTTTATCGCTGACACCGCAATAAATCCTTATTAAAATGTTTTTTATATAAAACCCTTAAGCATCGTATATATGTGTCAAAAAGTTCAAATGAACTAAATTACTACGTTGGAATACCGCAGTCAAAATTAGGCTGGTCAGATCATTTCAATTACTTTACCTACAGAATTATTCACCGAGATTCGATAATATATGTCAGCAGACGTCCTTGGCTGTACACGCCGTAAACCAGGTACAACCAAGATGCAAAACACACATCACAGCAACACAGCACAAAAGCAAATTGTAAACTCATTGCTACTAAGCTACAACATTACTAAGCTAATTCGGGCAATAACTGCACACTGTTATTTGGGGGGGAAAGGCAGAGCATGCAAACTGGAGGAAATGCACAGTCTAATAATGGTTGCTTGCATACAATTCCAACCTTCAGGCCGTTCCATCTGTGGCTGTGTAGTATCTTGCGAATCCGACTTTGCTGCTTCGACGTTAGGTTTAATTTGCATTAGCGAGCAAGATTCTCCAAAAACGACAAGTTAGTTTAAGACACAATACTATGATGCAACCAGAATTCCGGCTCGGATGTGGAAATGCGCTATATTTACCCATTCCGATCCGGTATTAAATCCGGTGTTTTTCTTAGGATTTTCCGGTGTTTTTGGTGACGAAAATTTCGTAATTTAAATGTTGAATTTAAACTTTTAGAGCAATATTTAACTTTGAAACCGATTTGCTGCAAAACGACGCTATAGAAATCTATAATGTCGCCAAAAGTTTTTAAAATTAAACAGCGCTATAATAGAGCTTAAATTTGCGAAATAAATAAACATATTTCGCAGTTCAAATTGATCGAAAAACTAGTTTTACGGCAATAGTTTTTCGAAATTTGAGATCGGTAAAAAACTAGTATGCTTTCGACTTTCCGTTTTAGTATTTCTAAAACTGGTATTGTAGGAACCGAAACATAAATTAATAGATAATTAAAGAAACAGCACTCAAACTAAGGTGTCATTTGAAATAATGACCGTCTAAAATGCGTTAATGTCACTATCCAAGTTATGGTAGCTCTGAGGGCCTGGAATATTTGGGTTAGTCACCAAAACAAATACATAAATTGTTAATATTTCTACCACATTGGCTTACCGGGTAAGCTAATTTCAACAGTCGAATCTTGTGGATAATGTGCATCTTGTGTATAACTAACGGCTGTATGCGGTTGGCTTTTCTTTGGTGAACTTTGTATATCTTAAATAAAAAATATTATGCAAAACAGACCAAACAGCGTTCGTAAAATATCTTTCTACTATCCCAGACAGATGACGCTCTTAACAGAAACTAATATCAAAATCTGAAGAATGACATACCTGTTTCATAACCCAGCTACTATATAATTATAGCAAAAGTAACTTCTCCATATTTTGAACCATCTCGCTGCCGGGCCCGGGCATATGATTTGCTCAAAATGTGAGCAACAGCCATAAAAGTTAAAGTTGGGCTCAACGGAAACAAATACCCCATATCGTAAGAAGTGAATACCATATATTACTATGAGTGTGATAACTTAACCGACCCCCGGTGACACGTCATGCTACGTTATACACCGTTTTCTATGCACGTTACTCAAATTTAGCGTTGGGAAACAATAGAAATGATGGGTTTAATGCAAATGCACAACAAAATGCTAAAATCAGCCGACCTATCATTACCTTGTATTCCATGTCTCGCAACGTCCCCGTTTCTGTGATGGACGCTGCCAACGGCGTCAGCCTCGTCCTTGACTACTCCATTCACAATGGCACCCATGCCATGATCACCGGACCCAAGCGCCGTGTCTACACTTGTGTGTTTCAACTTCGCTTCAACATCACGTCGATAGCGTTCAAGTTCTTCATCTGTTTCTACTGCGAACGGATTCGGTTGAAACAGACGTGTGTAGACTTGCGCTGAGTCGCGGTGATCACGTGCAATTATGCCTTTGGACGCAGTGCCAATGCCACCAGGGCCCAGGCCGCCACCACCAGAAAGTACCGCAGCCCCAGCGGCACCTGGACTCGCACCAGGTGACGATTTCACATGATACAATCCAGCACCTGCTGCTGTTGTTGAAGCACTTACTGCCTCCTACAAAATCACAATATTATCATCATGTGGAAGCGTACACGAGTATTCTTACAAACATGAAAACAGAAAGAACATGGTGTATTACATTACACTAAGACAACCGCCA
Organism: Enoplolaimus lenunculus; assembly: GCA_030248215.1. Lineage (NCBI taxonomy): Eukaryota > Metazoa > Nematoda > Enoplea > Enoplida > Thoracostomopsidae > Enoplolaimus > Enoplolaimus lenunculus. The sequence goes on along the minus strand of JASANG010002509.1, from coordinate 650,047 downwards.
ATCCGAATAAACGATTTCGCGAACATTGGTGAGATATTCAGAAACACAGAATTTAAAATTATATCAAAGCAATGTCCAACAATAATTAGTTCAAAACAAAACTACCCAACATATCTGACGGCGTAATAGATAGATAGACAGATAGATATGAATTAAAAGAGACCTCAAGGTGTTTAGACACAGTTGGTCAGTTACACAGTCTCTGAAACCTTGAACATCTACACTAAAATCTTAATGACTCTGTTATGCACATATTATTAAGTGTCGTTAACTTATTTTATACAATATAATATGCTTATTTAGGTGACAATGGCTGGGCTTCTAAAATCTTACTTAAGTATTTACTTAAGCTATACTTAAGTAATTAATTAAGTCGCTGACTTAAGTAAATACTTGACTTTTCGAACAAAACTGGTAAACGACAAACGTGAGCCACAATCATAACAAAAAAGTGGTTAGCTTGTAATCTGTCAGATTTAGCCCGCGGCTTAAGTATTTACTTAACTTAAGTACCAAGTCATACTTATGTAGGGTTTCAGAAATTCAGCCAATGTCCAGTAACTATTTGTGCTAGCAATCTAACTCTAGTTCTATTAAGTCGCACGATAAAACTAGTAAACCATTAACCACGTTTTACCTTAATGCGCGATGCTTCTTCCCAACCGCTACATTCTAAAATATGAGATTGTGGACCTGCACTGACATGATCTTTTTGCCGAGCATCTTTGATCTGAAACATAACGAACATCCAGATCATTCTTATAAAGCTTAGTATTCAGCAAGTAAGGTATTAGGATAAAGCCAGAAATAAATCTTATGGAAATGGAAACTATATGAACGTTGGTAAGAATTCACGCAGCAACACAATTCAACAATTACAATATTTTAGGAATCGGCATATTAATTTGAGTTTTCATAATCACAATCTGACTGGTTGAGAGCTGCAAGGATGGAAGTCTCGGTCTCGGAAAGTCTCGGTATTTGGCAGGTCTCGGTCTCGGTCTCCGCATCGGTCTTACTTTTTTGAGTCTCGGTGGTTTGAAACCGACAACTTAAATTTCAGTTACGCAATAATTACGAGCAGATATTGTGAAAAAATATAAAAGCCTATAAAAAGTACAGAAACGTCTAAAACACAAAAAACTACGACAAAGCATTAGGAGGTGTTTATTTTGAAAATAGTAACTTTTTTCTGTGATGACTGAAAATTAACCGAAACCGAGACTTTGCGTGGCCAGTCTCGGTAATCAAGTCTCGGTCTCGGTCTTGATTTTTATCCGATACTGCCCATCCCTGGATTTCTGAACACGAATCCAACCGCTTCAGACAGCATCACAGTGCAAAACGAGGTCGTGATTGCGCTCGTCTATAACAGATTTTGCGGTACTGTTGGCAAAATTATTGTGAACGGCTTATAAACGAATATGTTATAATGACCAATGAACCTGTTGCTGTCGTTCCTTGAATTCTTTCGTATTAACCAGTGGTTGCGGAGGTACGGGCTTGTCTTGCGATTTGGTGCCAGCTAACATATTTGCAAAAGCACCACTGCTACTTCCACCTGTCGCCACATGGCTTGGACTTGAAGATTCTACCCACTGAAATAAATTTTAAACCGATATATCATAAAAAACGGGCTGAAGTATTTAATTACGTTAGCATAACCGAGATTTGAGGCGTCAGCTTAGTTTGAAGAAAGAAACACATGCCACTAAACAAAATAATTAGTTAACCTTAGTTATTTTCTTGGAAGCCCCAACGCCACCTGGACCCGATTCAACAATCTCCACTTTTTGATACGAATTTCGGACCTGTGCAAGTCGCAATTTTTCTTGCGCAGCTCGAATTGTAGATAGTTTATTCGGAGAGCTAAAATAAAAGATGACCCAATAAAACAAAGTTTAACTGGTTGTCGCTAAGGAGACAAATCAAAGAACACTGTATTTCGAACATCAAAAATTCAGTGAAATTCAATATTTTCAACCCGTCAAGCGGTTATGCATTTTTCATGTTAAAAACTACGCAAAAAGCAGACTGTTTCACTGACACTTAGCTAATCAAAATTGATAAAGCCTAACGCCAAGTGTACTTTCGAAAAACATAGCCGTCGTTTCAGTTTAGTTTTGCAGTAATCCGCATAATCAAACACTATACGCCGAGATATTGCACTTTGCAAAGGTGTTCAGGTTTTGAGTTTTCAAGGTTTTTCCGGGCTGCAGCGAGACAGCATTTTCAACAATCTTCCGCCAAGGAAGACTTTGAGGTAACCGTGCAACAAGTAATAGACTCATCCCGCGTTATTTCCGTCAACTAAACGTATAATCGGATGACGGTTAACTTAGCAACGAAGCGGGTTTAACAATTTTAAATATCTTACGTTGTGTCTAGTATATCTAACGGAGCACCATCTGTTTCAGTTTTCCCCGTTATCAACGCTTTACCGCGGTATACATGTCCTGTTTTGTAGCCCTGAAAATAAGCAATTGCATTTATTATACAGCTTAAAATAAACAGTTGTTCAAGAGTTTAAAACAGACCCACAATAGCTTTCCAGCGATTAAATACAAATTGTTACCTTTCATAAAACTAAAGTCAGTGCAATTTATTGATAAATAACTTAATCAATGCTACTCTAAAGCTCAAAATAGTGCTGCTACAAGCTAAATTTCCTTCACACAGTCGTCTAAAATAGTACGCCATTATAAATAAAATGACCATTTGTTAAGGTCACCTTGCAATTTGTTTTAGAGCCAACTTTAACGCTTGCAGCGAAAACAATAAAAATTCTGATATTTTGAATCCAAAAATGCCAGAAAACCTGACTAAGTTAAGGCATTTAACTTATGTAAGGATGTACCAAATGTGCAAACGTGAAAACTTGTGAAGCCACACCGATTTATTACAGTTTGCACTGTATATTTATTACCGTACTGTCTGTAAGTCGATGAGTTACTATCTGCAAATGTGTTTTCCGCGCTTTATTGGCCCATGATAAGTAATTATATCAAAATCAACAGCAATTGTAGTTCTATCTGGCTTTTGTACATTTCCTCCACATTCAGGCTTAGGCTTAGGATAAAGGTTTACGAATGCCTAAGCGTAAACCTTTCATAAGTTTTAGCATAATTCTAAGCCTAAGCGTACACTTTAAGCTTAAATGTGTGGTAGTAAGTGTACATGGACCATCAATCTTTAGGAATATTGTTCAAACTAAACCGCTTCAACGAGCAGCCTCAGCATAAGCCATTTGCTAGACTTAACCTTTAATTTAATGAAAACTGCAAAAGACACCCTCAATCATTAGAAATTTTGCATAGAACATATCGCATTATCACACAACATAAGCATAAAGCATTTTTCTAAACATTTGCATAATTCTAAGCCCTTAACCTAACATGTGAGGAAAGTGTTCGAGAAACCTCAATCTACAGGCCTACTACTCAAATTATACCGCATTATCGAGCACCCGCATCCAAGCTTCCCATTCCAATTCGCCCGGACGCCATTGTTTTTGCAGTTGAGCGCCGACAGCGTTTGCGGCTTGCGCTGCTTCATACGCGGACCGCTGGACTTGTTCAGAGGGGATTTTTAAGTTTTCAATACCAGCACGCGCGGCGCGAACCTGCAAGAAAAAATGAAAAGTTTATCGCCAACTTCGGATTAGCGCCGGATTCAAATATGCAACTCCAAAGGGATTATTTTCGAATCCATTACGTAGCAATGTAACACAACGGCGTTATATCTGCACGCTGTATTAGGTTTTATGCAGCCTTGAGCATGGCAACCCGAAACAATATCTTTCTGTTCCTTGTTAATACAAATAATTTTGAGCCAGGGTGATTTTTTCCGCAAGGGCAAACCTAAAAAAATACGTTATCTAACGCAAATTGACGTTTAGAACGTCAGCCCTAATAAGTACTACTGTGCAGAATGCTTCGCAGTGATACGTATTCACCGAGCTGCACTATCAATATTTAAACATAGAAAACAACCGTTACTTACAAGAACCAAAAAAACTTAAAATAAATATTACCGAAGCAGGGAGGGTGCAACCGCAATTACAATTTACCGGAACCGAAATTTGAAAAATTACCGAAACCGGAATCGGAAAATCAAATAAAAATATATTGCAACCGAAAAAATCATTTTAATTTTCATTTTTGCCACCTTATTGGTGAAATAACCCTAGTTGGAGATAGGTATTTACTTTAATTGCTGTATTTTAGATTTTTATAATCCAAAGAAGCGAAATCTACCTTCGATGGTTTATTTTCGATGACTGTCAAGGTTTGCATACTATAATAATGAAATCTATGAAATCTATTTAATTTTTATCGTCATTTTTTGTTAAATATCTTAAATTCCACCGAGCAATATTTAATACCGAAATTTTTAATTAGGGTAAAAATTTACTTACCGGGAGGTAAAAATGCCGGAACCAGAATTTCGGTTGTACCCTGGACCGAAGGTATGCAAATAAAAGCAGGCATTTACTTAACGTTCGTTGCAAAAAGACTAAGAAGCAAATAACATAATGCAGATAATGAAAATTACCCAACGTTAGCTTGATGTTAAACTTGAAAACCCGGGTAAGTTTTGTTGAAAAACTACGCTAAAGATAGTTGCCATAAAGGTCCACGAGGAAGTCCAAGTTCCTGCTGAAAACTTCTGAACTAACAGTTCAATAGATGGGTCACCGAAAGAAACAGAACATAGAGAGCTTACAACTTAAAATACAGTGTCGCATGTGATTATAGTTGGTTACCCTTTACTAGAGAAATATAAGAAATCAAACAAGAAATGTTGCAATCAGAAAGCTTGGCGAGTATTACTAACAGCGAGCATTAGACCCATCTCAAATCAAGCAACAATATAGCGAACAAAATCAAGTCAAAACAGCAAATAATTTCCATTCAATACCCTCAGGACACAACATATTGTGTTGAACTCTAAGATCTGCTTTTAAACAGTTTCACCAGCATCCGGTCTAGCACCATACGACACTTAAGTACCTGTGCTTCGCAAGCATTAATTAAACCAGACGTTAAATTGAATGTTTCTTCAGGACCAGCACCACATACGAGTACACCTGCGCTTTGCAGAAACATTACCTGTAGACATTTCAATTGAATAATACAATAAGTTAAAATATAGCATAGGTTAGTTTTAATAAACACGTTGACCGCATTGTTAGTAAGCTCCTATCCTATTAGTTAGCATAATTTAATCACTGTCGGCTGCAAAATTTATTAGTCTGTTAGTATTGTTTTGGTGCACATTGTTACCTGTGTTTCACACGCAAGACTTAATATACGCGCAAGGCGAAATACTTCTTCAGGGCCGCTACCACAAATCACAAATCCATTATTACGATAACACATTATCTGTAAACAGTGCCATATATTGGCTAGAAATACAAACCATTTCAAAACATGTATTCACTTAATATAAATTCTTAAAACCATCCTATAGCGCTGAAAGTGAACAAAAAGTTTCGTTAAAACTAGATTTAATAATAGCAAATAAGACATAGTGCTGCTAGCAAAAGACCATACTAAGAATATGTTACTTTATCAACCATGTCCCAACGCACTGAACGATTAGATGCATTACATAAGTTTTGCTACAACAATACCTTGTTTTCAGTTCCCAAATCACGCGCAAGTGCGTCTTGTTCCGTTTTATCAGAGGCAGGGCCACAAAAATCGTGACTGGATACTGGACCCAGCTGTAACGCTTCTTGGCTGATTGGAAGAAGGCCACATTTCATTGCTGCCACCTGTAATATATACTAGTTGTTCAATTAGCGTAATAGATGTCATACTCATAAGAAATTGCTCACACATATATTGCAATAAATATAAGTTTCTGAGGTATAGTAGTACAAACCGACCCCGTTCTGTAAAAACTAAAAAGCAATCACAACGTACTAAAACGAAAATAGCTCAGTAAGTCTTAAAAGGTTCCAACTGTGGCAAGCATGTACTAAGATCATCTTTGCAAGCCAACTTAATATCTACCAATTCAAAACATGCAAGCAAATATCTACGCAAATAAATACCTCCCTGTTATTCATTACATTCGTTTTAAACAATAAAGCTGCGTAATAAGAGCGCAAACTGACCGCATCAACAACAGGATTGTGCAAATGCAAAATACACCGAATGTCACGTCGCCCGTTATACAACGCACAATGAAGATGCATACCATTTGCGTCAACGCTGAGCCCCGAATTACCACAGTCGTGTACGGTTCCCTAACATAAAAAAGTTTTTAAATGTATATACAATAATTTTGAGACACTATGCTAACATTTGCATATTATTAAGCAATCAACCAGTTCCCGTAGACATAATTAAAAGCACTGTGAACTACACATTGCGAGGTTTTTGGTTTGCCGTTTCCTACATGTCAAAATTCCTCAACTACATGACGAAATTAACCTTCAGTTCAGTTATGGTTAAATCAGATAATTAGGTGTCGCGATGATGCAAATTATTAAGATTGTGCTAAAAACTGCTATAGCTAAATTTATGCAACTAGAGACAAATCTTTAGTCTTTAACAACAAAACTTTAGTCTTTAACAACAGACCTGTTATTTCCAACAATTTTCAACCACCTAAATGTTCGTAAAGTGTCCAATCTAAAAATCAGGTGTCATTCAGTCAACCGCGTGGTAAAAACATTTCTATATACTCTTTCACGCTTTTATTTTTCACAAACATTAAATTCCGAACTCACCGTCAGATCGAGTTTAATTAGCGAACTGGCAGTGATTTCGTGAAAGAGAAGACCAAATGGGTTCATTAATATTTCGCTTGATTCATCGCTGACACGTAGCTAAAAATAATACGTGCTACAGATCTTCTGCGCAAACACAAAACAACACATACCTACCAGCCTCGGTTACTTACTTAGTAACAGAATAAAGATTATAGCCGTTGCCGAAGGTCAGTAAAATACGCATAACTAAATACTTAATAACAAGTGGGTTTCATGTCTTCAGGTGCCAAGTTCAATAATGTCAACAAAAACGAAAAGTTTTATTTCTTACAGAAACATTATTGTTGATACCCTGGGACCACCGAAACAGATCAACCAAGCGGCACATTGCTGCCAGTTTATTGCGTGCAAAACGTTCCTGTTTTGAATACTTAGCGGCATCTGATCCCTTTAGATCAGCGACTGGAATGACGGTTTTTGTCCCTGAAAGCGCAGGAAATAAGCTAAGTCGCAAATAGGCTAAAAGTAAAAGTCACATAAACTTCACTCACCAAACGTTTATGTTTTGTGCTTGCTCGGGCGTTGAAAGGTGAATGACCGTCTGTCCGTCAGTCAAACACGAATCTCGGGAATCGTGGAACGGGTTTGACGAACTTTTTTATTTGACAACTTATTAATTTGAGGATTAAATGCTAACTTTGCAATCGGGTCTTAAAATTTAAAACAGCTGATTGGCTACACCCTAATTTGCGTATTTATGTAAGTTTAAAGACATTTCACATTATATCGCAGAATTATTACGTTTATAAACGATCTGATTTCAGTATTAAAAGGTTTTGAAGACCAGGCATTTGTATAAAGTGTTTATTAATCTATAAAACGGATATTTGTTTGTTTTAGCTCATCATTAATTAGCATATCAGCTAGGGTTTTCAAGCACGGGAAACACAAAAGCGTCCAACTTTGGAATGTAAAAGTAGGCGAGTTTTGCTCAAGAAACGTAATTACCCTACGACTGGCAACAAACAACTGATTTACTGTGCCGAAAAAACGTAACAATTGAGTGTAGGTGGGAAACAATTTTTTCAAACAAATGAAAAAATTCTATTTACCAGCAGTATTTGCAGCGGTTACAGCGGCGACTTGTGACGGCGGTAAAATTAACTCCGATAACTGTTGTAATGCTTTCAGAGAAGCTAAACCGCCACTTTTAGCAACAGCAGAACCAACCGCTTGTTGTTGCTGTAGATGCAACAACTCTTCCCCAACTTGCTTGTCAGTAAGCACCAAGTCCTCAAGTTCCTCTCTAAACGACGCAGACTCAAGGATTTGACGCACTCGTTGACGGCGTTCCATTTCACTCAGATCCTCCTTAAATGAAAACACCACACATGCTTTGAAACTCAAAAAGTATACTGGTATATATTATACATATATCTTGACACAAAATTAATTTTGATCGTCATTTTTCAGTAAAATATATTAATTTTAACCGACCAAATTTTAATAGCGGAATTTATAGTTCCGGTAAAAATGTACCGGAACCAGAAGGAGAAAAAATGCCGGAACCAGGATTACGGTTGCACCCCAGTGAATACATATCACTTGTGCTACGTATAGTACGTATTTATTTAGTTATTGAAACAAAAGTCAAGAGTCCACATAGAGATTCCATACTTTAAAAATAAAAATGCAAACGCTGAAATGAATGTCGTTACAAGAAAAGTAACCATTCATACTGAACTAACTTTTATAGCGACAGGGCGCTGCAGCTCCTTTTGATACTCCGGGTCCTCAGGATCTAAACTTTCCATGCCGGGTAGCAGCGACTGGTCGTTTGCAACGCCGTTTTCTTTTACAGGCATTGTTGCGATAAGCGCAAATCTATTAGCTCTGTTTTAGAAAAACACGTCTTTAAAACAAATACTAGTAGGCCACTCGACTAATCAGTTCTTTTTTACTGTACTTGCTAAACCCTAAACAAAACAATTGAAACTGTCAATAAAGCAAACAGAACAAAATTAGGAGTTGGGATGCGGAGTAGGGATGACCCGATTAATCAACATCGGTATAGCCACACTTTTCATTAGTACCGGCGTCGGCACTGGAAAAAATAGCCAATTCTTTGTCGATACTTTTTGTTCATAGGTAACAATGAGTTGGAATGCTATCAGTTTATCTGTTGGTACATACTGGTGCGTCTGATCTGACACTTTTATATCTCTGGCGTCTGTGTAAAAAAATTGAAATGAGTCGTTCTCATGAAATTATGTTTCATGGTTGTTTCGGGTTTAAGTGTTAGCATTTATAACGATGTAATGTTGTATCGCATCTGTTTCTAAGCATCATTAAACTTGGAATCAGCGTCGGCTTTGCCATCGGCATATTTTGAAAATAAAAATAGGCATCGGTATCGGCAAAAATTTTGATAGTCACATCGCTAATGGAGCCAAAGAAAACTGCACTTATTTGTTACAATATCACTTAAATAGATATTTTTGAACTATCAGCGCAAACACATTCTAATCTTGAAGCGTTTTTGTGGTTATACAACAGGTAACGTGCGATAACGCTAATTCTGTACACTTAGCAACGACTTTGATTCAGGGCCTGAAAACATTTATGGCAACCAGGAATTGCGCGACAATACCTCACCCTGCCTGGAACTGTCGGTCACACTGCGCAACTAGCGTAACATTCCTATTCATCCTTAAATATATTCTTCCATAATTTCTTGCAAAGAAACCTTGATTGTTTAGCTTAGCGATTAATGTGTACAACATTAAAAGAAAGCAAGGGTAGGAATGGCTATAAGTTGTCACTTTTCCTCATTGTATTATACTTTTGCTTTGCGGGAAATAAGCGCATTACTTAATCGTTGCAACATGACAATGTATTTTTCTAGAATATAAATGATTTAACTTGCACAATTCCGTAAATTATGTTTAGTTACAAAATTCAGTAAATCTTGTTTAATAGAAATTGATACTTGTATGCACAACAACTTAAAAACTCTGTTTACGTTAAGTATAGCGTAGGTTTGTTTACTATTAGTTTTGGTTATTCAAAATGTGTGGATAGCAGGTCCACAGATATCATGATCAGTTAAAATTAAAAGGTCGCATACAGACATATAACGGTATTTACTTAGCCAGTAATAATTTATGTACGAGATGGCAGTTTCGTTAATTTATGCACAAAATAGCAGTTTCGTTTTTTGCAATGTTTTGTAGCAACTTTGTTACGGGCGGTTGTAGCAGTACTTAGCGCCCCCGAATCCTCCGGTTGGGAAGCGGTGTTAGAAAACAAAATCAATAGCAAACTAAAAAATTTGAAAAAAGGATTTTGGCCCCTGTCATGATCGTTCGCTTTCTTACGAATATTGTTGATTACGTAAAAATTGTAAAGGAACCTGTATATATTGTGATAAGTTTGGGTAGTTTAGGATACGACAGTTTTTCAGTTTTTTAGTTCGGATCGACAGATTTTCAGTCCAGCGCGCTATCCACTGAGCCACGCCGCCTCACAATCAACTGCTCAGTTTTTCTGTTTTTATGCCTTATAAGAACCTCAACATTATACACCTGTATCTTGGTTCTTCAATGTTTTACTGCTGCTGCATATGAAGGCACTACATATGCAGCAGTGTTTTTACCGATGTACAGCATCAGCATGAGGTTATTATTTGCCTCCATGCATCCGCATGTCACATCCCCCGGTTTTTCTACAAGGTCGTCCCTTGACCGCCAACTTATGTATGCAGCAGTGTTTTTACCGGGCAGTTTGCGTGCATAAGGTTGGGTAGTTTCATGCATCCGATGTCAGTTTTCCAGTTTTTCTAAAGGTCGTCCCTTGATCGCCACTTTGATTGTTCGAGTCCAGCGCGCTATCCACTGAGCCACGCCGCCTCACAATCAACTGCTCAGTTTTTCTGTTTTTATGCCTTATAAGAACCTCAACATTATACACCTGTATCTTGGTTCTTCAATGCAGCAGTGTTTTTACCGATGTACAGCATCAGCATGAGGTTATTATTTGCCTCCATGCATCCGCATGTCACATCCCCCGGTTTTTCTACAAGGTCGTCCCTTGACCGCCAACTTATGTATTGGGTTCTACCGCGGCAGTTTGCCATTGCGGTCCCATCGTGGTCACCATGTGATAAGTTGGGTAGTTTAGGATACGACAGTTTTTCAGTTTTTTAGTTCTCAGCAGCTGAAAATGAGGGACGCTCCCAATTGGTTTCGAACTCGGATCGACAGATTTTCAGTCCAGCGCGCTATCCACTGAGCCACGCCGCCTCACAATCAACTGCTCAGTTTTTCTGTTTTTATGCCTTATAAGAACCTCAACATTATACACCTGTATCTTGGTTCTTCAATGTTTTACTGCTGCTGCATATGAAGGCACTACATGTGCAGCAGTGTTTTTACCGATGTACAGCATCAGCATGAGGTTATTATTTTCCTCCATGCATCCGCATGTCACATATATAATCCATATTGAAGTAATTTAATTGAGGAAGACAGTTGTGTGGCTAGCTTCTTCAGATTATGCTCAGTAGCGGACGACTTGGTCCATGTAAGCATGTGAAACATGCTTGTCCTGGTGCATATGCAACATATGCAATGCAGACTTTGTAGTATGCTCGCCGGTAGCATACGGTCGACACATATAGTTGAACAGGCAGGCTGCGTGGCGCAGTGGTAGAGTGATCGCTTAAGGATCATAGGCTGAGAGCTTGATCCCCACTTTGCAGGCCCGCTTTTCCACCTGCTTGGTTAAGGGTCTGAAGTCCCGGTTCCTACTTAGACTAACAGTCCGTTTCATGCATTCTATCAGCAAAAATTTAGACGGCGTTGATGATAACTGTAAAGGTAGACCTCGGAATCAAACCGCGAGAATGAAGCTTGACCAAGCACGGATTCACCATCAAAAACGAGTAATTCGCCACTTCTAAGGGCCCGTTGTTTGGTTTTCATAAAGGGTCCGGATGCCCTAGCACGACGGAGGTTCCAGCGGAGAAATGCCGAACTGAATGGTATCCAATCACGAAATCTAGTTTTTGAAGAAAAATATAATCCTGGTTATTTTTAAACAGCGTTAAATTTGCTTGCGAAATGCATATTGCACACAGAAAAAATAAAGGTGTAAGCTTGTGAAAAAGCTTGATACATTGGACTATATAGTATGCTTTTCGCTTTTGGCTGTGTATATGCGTGTCTACTTAGCTACAAGCAGCTGCAAGGCTTAGTGGTAGAGCGCTTGCCTAAAGATCCATAGCTTGAAAAGCTGAACCCACCCCACCTCGACTTTTCCAGCTAGACAAATGGTTAGATCGCCTGATCGAACCTAACCGGACTGTCAAAAACCGTGCATCAAGGTCACTACGGTAACTATCATTTTCATCCTGTTTGTTCTTTAGTCTTCTCCATGGCGTAAAGACAAACCTACGTATTTTTGCTATTACTTTATATCAATACTACTAGAATGATCTTTAGCAGTATATTGTCTCACAGCTGCGGTCCTTAATCGTTATTTATACAACAAAGAATCCCTCTAAGTATGTAACAAGCGTTACTATTTTTAAATTGCGACCGATATACAATGCCAAACGCTTGTTCTTGCTAATATAAACACTGGCCGGCTATTTAGTGCTTTTAAAATGGCACGAGTAGTGAGAGGTAAGTTAGTCTTCACTGTTCTTCAGAAATATATATTTCATAAAACGCGCTAGTTTGTTAGAGCTATTATTGCATACCTACTTGATAAACAATTCTGGCTTTTTTGTGATGTTTTTTCTTTTGAGACCCGGTGAAAATTTACGGGAAAATCGCTGCACATTTCTGAAAGCCCGCTCCAGTATTGATAGTTACACTCGCAGTTATGCTGAAATTACTCAATTGTTTTCATTTTGTAATTAATTTTATCATTTTGTGTTTTCATTTTTAATTTTCACGGTGTCCAATCGAAATATAATGGTGTTGTTAAATTAACAAAGATTTTTTGACATTGGTTGTTTGTAAGCTTTGTAGCTACAAGTATCTAGCCTTGCATGCACAAAAGTACATTTATAGGCTAATTTTTACTATAAAATTTTGTATCATTCGCGTGACTCACGATTTTTGAGCGAAGCGAAACTCCGAGCGAAGCTCGGAGTTTCGCGAAGCGTTTTATGTTTTGAAATTGGGGTCGAAAGGTGGATGTCCGTCCGAAAAGAATCTCAGGAACGGCTGAACCGATTTTGGTACACTTTTTTTGTTTGAAAGCCAATTATCCTGGGGTGATAACCTCGCATTGGGGTTTTAAAATTTTAAGCCGTTTATTAGCTAGAGGCTAATTTCCATAATTAATTAAGCCTAAATTAGGACTTTCCACAATATTTCACTGATTATTACAGTTTTAAGCAATCTAATTTTAGCATTAAAGGGTTTTTGGTGCGAGAAACCTGCGTAGACTATTTACAAACCTCCAAAACCGATAATTGAGCAGTTAGCTAATAGATAATTTGCATATTAGCATAGTTTATAAGCCTAAATTAGGACTTTTTACAATATTTCACTAATTATTAAGGTTAAAAGCAATATAATTTCAGCACTAAAGGGTTTTTTGGTGCGAAGAATCTGAATAAATTGTTTACAAACCTCCAAAACCGATAATCGAATAGTTAGCTAATAACTAATTTGCATATTAGCTTAATTGACAAGACAAAATTAGGACTTTTTAAATTATTCCAAAAATTATAGAGTGGCTGAAGGGTTTTTGGGTGCGAGGAATCTGAGGAAATTGCTTACAAACCTCCAAAACCGATAAATGAATAATTAGCTAACAACTAATTTGCATATTACCTTAATTGCTTACGTGCGTTCGAGTTTCGCTCAATAAATGTAGTCCCACTACGACTGGTGATAAACAATACGCTGGTTTACTATTCTAGTTTGACGGATATTAGTCGCAGGAAAGTATACGTACCTTTGTATATTAAGCAGGGTGGCACCGAATTTACGACTTGACCGACTCTGAATCCATTGCTAATTTGCCGAATCCAAATCCGAATCTTGCATGATGCAGTCAAATTGAGCAGACGCCGATAGAAACATAGCAGGCAGGGTGCAACCGGAATTCCGGTTTCGACATTTTTTCACCTTCCGGTTCCGGTAAATTTTCACCCGAATTAAAAATTCCAGTATTAAAATTTGGTAGGTGGAAATTAAGATATTTTACTAAAATTGACTATAAAAATTAAATAGATTTCATTCGCATAATATATAAACCTTGACAATCGCCGAAAACAAACCATCGAAGGTAAATTTTGCCTCCGTGGATTATGAAAGTGTAAAATACAGCAGATAAAGTGAATATCTATCTCCAACTAGGGTTATTTCACCAATAATATTGCAAAACAGAAAACTGAAATGAATTTTTCAGTGACATGTGTGGTGCGACCGGATATCCAGCTCCGGCAAGAGAGTTCTGACTTCTGTATTTTAACTTTTGGTCCTTTTGGATGTTTTATAAAACTTCAACCATCTCATTTGTATTTGTGTCAAGTAACCTGGGCCAAGCAAAAAATATTGCTACTTAACGCAACATATGAAAGAATTTCCTATGCATTCATAACGTCAGGTGTTTATACTTCAGCATGCTGGGTGTATAAACGCAACACCAAACATGAATTTCCTATTCCTTCAACGAAACGGGAATTCGATTACGCTAGTCGACGTGCAGAGCCCAAAGATTTTCCGTTCAAAATTGACCAGAAGTTCATGACGGATGGTGAACCTCCGAAAATTTGGGCTGTTTGGACAATCAAAAATACGACAACTCAGCCTCGCTGGATTACAAAACATGTTAAGTTGGTGTTCGGTGAAACTAATCCAAAGGTATTTAAGACAAGGTCACTTCTATAGTGTCTTAACACGATCAAAATCAATAGCCAAGAGTCGTATACTTTATCAAGTTAGTAACGGTGTAAATATATGCAGTTTTGGACATAACCTGATGTGCTTGTCAGTTGGTTGTATCTCTGGAATGTTTAAGCATAGCAATAGGCGCATCGTATAAAATATATTAAGCTTTACTTCGAACAAATGTCAACACGTATTATGATGCGGTTTTGGAGAACGCGTGTTACTATGCTGTATTAAGTAAAGATGTTTTACAGCTTTTGATTAATTTCTAATATCAGGCGTATGATATTCGTGTCTTGGCAAACACGCCAGCCAACAATGGTATTCTGTGGCGCATCAAACATTTAATCAAAGTAGTACCGTTAACGTTTCCAAACGGTGAACCCACTATTGAAGACATTGATCGAATTAAAGTTGGATTCGATGGGATTGTTCGTTTCGAGCCAATGCTTAGCAATTCAGAAGCAACTAATGAACTGAGTAGTGCTGTAGTATCCGAGGAAAATTGTGCGTTAGATGCAAAAACAAAGTCTGAAACTATTAAAACGTCAGCAGCAAGTGAGTACTCTATGCATGAAAATGACAATGTCAATAAGCCTGCTTCACAAAGCCCTGCTGATGACGTTAATAATAACCAAAAAGCTGGCCGGTTTACTGTTGGTCGACAGCAACATCTAAAACAGACCAATGAGCCACATCCTTTTCGGTTTATTTTAGCCGGGCCTGAGGAGTATGATCCATGGATTATGACAGGAAAGGAGGCTTCGAGGGTGGCACTGGTTCGTTTCCAGAAATGTTATGATATTCATGAAGATCAAACTTGGACGCCAGAAAATATAAGTAGATTTTAATTTAGACGTTGTGTGCTATGTGCTTATTAGCGCATTTAGAAATACTTTTGTTTCAAAATATAAAAGCTTATGTGGATTATTTTTTCAATATTATTGCGGCTAAGTTGTCTGCAAAATTTCTTTGTATGGAGCATTTAACTTATCAATTTTAAGTAGCTTTCTGCCTAATTTAGTTGTGTTGTTTGTTGCCAACGTCAGTGTTCAAGTCAGAGCTTGAGGAACGCTGCAGCGGCTATGGGGTCCGTCCACAGACTTTCCACAGTGAGGCTGGTGGTGTTTTTTGTGCAGTTGAATAGATGCTCTGTATCATGTGGTGTACTGTTGCATTGGGGGCAGCGATCTTTTCCTTCGCTAAGTTTGGCCAGGTATGAGTTGAGGATACGACAGTATCCAGTGCGTAGCTGCGCAAGCGTCCGTCTGGTTTTCCTTGGTAGGTTTTTCTCTTGTTCGCTGATTGCTGGAGGTTTTCTGCCGAGAACCGAATTCATCTTGTAATTGCGGATTGTTTTTGCAACTGCATCGGTGTGAATTGCCTTTATGCCTTTCTTCACTCGGTCATCATTGATGGTACCATCTTCTTCAAGCAGGTGTCCGATGTTGTCTTTGTAACAGTTGATGCCAGGTTTTATACGTGCTCTCGGAGGTCGGGGTCTCCGCGTTAGCTCATGACATGGGTGTGCAGGGTGATGGCACATGAGGGTGTACTGTTGAGCTAGCATGGTCGTGTGCTGCTTGACGGGCAAGAATTGGGCTTCGCGATGGAGATCATGGATGTCCGACATCTTATAGCAGCCGGTTGCAATTCTGAGTGCAGTGTTCTGCGCTTTCTGCATTTTCTCCCAATGCGTGGGCTTGATGACTGGCGCCCAGGCGGGGCAGCAGTAGTTGATAAGAGACTGACTGATGGCTTTGTAGTAAAAGACGGTTCTTCGATTGTGATAACATCCAAGTAGTCTTTAGATTTTTAATGGTATCACACCAGGGCACGTATTCTCAAATGTTTGCAGCACCTATCATCACTATCTGTCGATAAGTTATGTAACCCTCAACTAGAGAATAATGAGTTTCAAAATTTGGAAAATTTGCTGGATTAAACTCATAATACATTTTATTCTGTTAAATTTTAGTTCCGTAACTGTCAATCTGTCTTAGTTAAGAGCCTACAACTACTACTAATTGTTGATAAGTGCCACATTGTGAGAACTGAAGAGGCCGATCAACATTTTGTAGTAACTATTCTTGTCTGCCAAATTTGTATGTAATAGGTAGCTCATCCATTTCATTTTAGCTTTCTGAGTACTTTAGCACAAGTACGTTATGTTATCTTGTTCACATGGACTTAGTAACTGGGAGGCTTAGGATTATGTGTAGGCTTAGAGGGCATGCCATTATATATTATAACATGGGTTTCAAGGACTATGCCATTTTTGATAACTAAGCAGTTAGAGCAGTTAATCTTGTTGCATTGAGTTTGGGTTTTATGCGTGTGTCAATTTTTACTGATCAGTCTTATTAGTAAAAGTGTGTTTCATTCTTGAAAAGCGGCCAGCTTTAAGGGTTTTGATTGCTTATATATGTAAGTAACTAACTTGACGTCTAACAGCACATTTTGTGAGTTTTTATCTAGGATGCAACTGGAGGTAAAACTGTGGCAAGAGGTCAACAAATTTTGCAGGAACCGAGAGAGGTGAAAATTAGGTATTTTACGAATCTTTTGGTAATTCTGTACCACAAGCAACAAGATGAAGCTGCCCATGTGTAGAACAGAGCCGGATCGTTTTCCAGAGGGGCTGTAAACAGAATCAATTGAAGCTTTAGGCTAAATTTTTTGCTCAGGCTTTTAGGAATAGGCTTATTTTACGCTTAGGCTTATGAATATGCTTATACTACTGTTCCGGCCCTGTTCTATACAGGGGCCGACGAAGCTATAGCCGTATTGAGAATTCTGTTACAGGTGCTGAAAGATTCCTGTAAAATGCAGTTCGTATGCGTCCCATTGAAGCAGAGCATAAAACTCATTCTTCCAACAGATAATTTAACATAATTATTGATAATTCTCTCATTCCGTCCGGACCTCGTGCACTATTAAGTCTGTATTTTAGAAGTGTAAACAATTTTAAAAATTTTCAATGGGGTGAGAGGGGAACCGTAACTGCTGTAATTCTGAAAAATAGAACCAAATGCCACTTTCATAGATTTCTCAGCACCTGCCAAAATTCTGCAAGCCAAAAGAATTTTCGCTTGATGCAATTGCTCACAAACATTTTGTCGATTTATTCCCTTCACAAAAACATAAGAAAATTAACTGATTACTGTTTAGTTGAACGAGTTGTTGTCCATCAGGGTGCAACCGGAAGTGGAAAATACCAGAGCCGGAGGTCAACGAAACTTGCCGGAGCCGGATGTGAGGCGAAATTAAGTAGGTAGTAAAAATGATGGTTCATTAGTTAATTCTAGTCAGTATCTGCAATATGTTGTTAAGTTGTTTGGTTTTATGCTAATTTTGTGCGAAATTTCGGAAATTCTTTCCTGAAAACGGTAACAAAACAGTGAAACAAAACGCGCTAAACAGACGAATTTTGCAAAATTATGCAAAATTTTACTACCGAAATTGCCGGAACCTCCGGCAAGACTTTTACCGGAGCCGGACGCGGATCTCGGTTGTACCCTGTTGGCCATATATAAGAGTTTCAAATTTTTAAAAACAGTTAAACAATACTAGGGTATATTGTGCTGGCAGTTGGTCCAACGACAAATGTAAACCATTCAAATTATTGCAAATAACGCATTGATTGAAGTTTTTCGTGCTTCAAATATTATCGTTAACAATAACTCAGCAATAACATTCACCACCATATCAGAAACAAGCGTGTAATACGCCGTTCGCTTCATTATAAAGCCATGAGAATCAAGAAGATCGAACCAATCAAAATTATCATATTTCCAGTATAAGAGCTGGCAGTATTGGTCGGTCTCACGCCGCCCGGACTAAAATCGGACGCAATTCCCAGCACTCCGCATGCAAGTCGAGACCCTGCGGCACCGGTTGTAGAACTATCTGGCGCTGAACCTTTGCCTAAATCATCTTCGCCTGCATGCAATACAATCATTCTTCCGACGATTGAATTTGGTCCGGTTAAAGGCAACGCTTCAGGGTTCTCCATTGTGAAATCAAATCTTCCTTCGCCTAATTCGTTGACTTGTATGTTTCCTGTTAAAGTGGTTAAACAATAAAAATGTCTACACTGCAAAAAATGGTGATTCAAATTGACTCACTCCGAAATAGGCTTTTCCTGACTACACAAACTGAGTCAAAATTCGACTCCGCCAGAGACAAATTGAGTCTAATTTGACTCAGGTGGAGTCGAATTTTGACTCAGTTTGTGTAGTCAGGAAAAGCCTATTTCAGAGAGAGTCAACCTGACTCACCATTTTTTTGCAGTGTACAGTCAACAGTAAGGTGGAACAAAATTAGCCTTGTCTTTGCCTAAAAACACAACATAAAAGCTCGACGAACGATTTTTGATTCTTCACATACAATTTTAATTGCTAGACACAGTATAAACTGAGTCACATTTAAAAACTACAAGTGTAAACAATAAAACTGTGGAACAGAATTACATATGAACCATTAAACCAAAACATTCGAGCAAACTTACCAAGGTCACCAATGTGCCGAATTTGTGAGTCACGACTTCCGTGATCCTAAACCGTAGAAATGGTCCTTAACGCAACACCGTGCATCAATCAGGGTATAAACGGATAGTAAAAACGGAAACAGATAGGGATCAAAACTATACGAAATCGTAAAACGGATGTTGAAGAATAAGTTTCAAAAATGTTTCACTTTTCTGCCAATAGAATTGATGCATGCAATTCAAATATTCACCGGGCTTTCTCAAATTTAAAAAAATAACGGATGCACCGAAATTTTTAAGATTTTGAATAAATTCCGTAATTTTGATTTCATATCAAACAATTGCAGCATATCTGTAATGAAAAATTGCAGAATTTATACCTAAACGTATTTGATTTATAGCTAACTAATTTTGAGCATAACGATAACGAAATTTTTTGTATATATTTATAACTGAAACAGACAACGATTTTACCGGAAGCGGACATACAGTTACACCTTGCCATGTATGTATAACTTCTAGAACAGCTGCGGTGGGAAGTTCTTATATAATCCGTATTTGTAGTTGACCTAAAGCTTATCAATATTCTATGACTCTGACTATAACTTGTGAGCTCCGATATACCGGCATGTAAGTAAATTAAACTTGACGAATTCACGTTATAATTCAATTGCGCCTTCCTGTGTATTTTCATTCTGAGCGTTTGTAAAACTTAACCCCTGTTATACGTCTGTTTAACCGAATAAGATACTAGATGTTCGCTTAACGATGGATTTATATATACACATATTACTCTGAGAAGATATAGCTATTTGCAACAACGGCGTCAAACTTACCAAAACTTCTACTCTAGATTTTGTTGAACAGTTGACGGCTGGGATTCCAAAACCCTACTTAAGTACAACTTAGTACTTAAGTACGTGCTAAATAATTACTGAACCATTTTGTCGGTTTTAAAAGCGTATTTAAGTTAAATAAATACTTAAGTCGCTGACTAAATTTGATATATTACAACGTTAAGTAAATACTTAAGTAAGATTTCAAAAACCCAGCCATTGTGTAATAACAGTGTCGTAACCTACATCTTTAAATTACCAAGGTCCGTCATTGCTAAACCAGCCACACAGTCAGATATACGCAACCATGAACGAAGTCAGGGTTTTGGAAAAGACGGGTAACGGTTTATGAAAATTTCGCAGAGCTCTTGTGTTACCAACTGCAATAGTACCAATAACCCCTAAACGAAAATCACGCCGAAAGTGTTTGACTTCTAAAACCTCGCCTGACAACGCCATTGTGCATTACCTGGTTTTCAGGGTTAAAATGTCCACCTGCAGCCATACATCCGGTTCCGTTCAAATTGCCAAGCGTATGAATATGCAAACCATGTAAAGCATCGCGTCTCTCACTGACACCGGAAACCGATCCACGTACTCGTACAGGCGCAGCTGGGCTGTCTTGTTCGATCGTTATTTCACCGGATACACCAGATCGCGAAGCGCTCCCTTGATAGAGTTTGGCGGTGACTTTTCGAACGCCGCTCGACTCACTGTTGTCATTCAGTTCGGTCTAAAATCAATTTTACAACCAGAAATGTCCCAAATATGTGTATAAAACGAGTTAAAATAGCAATAAAATGGTTAAAATGGTAAAGTAAACAAACCTGTGTCTAATATTTAGTTTTGTTGCATTAATTGGTATAAAAATTCAAAGTTTGTCATCATTGATGGCAGTGTATGCACTTAGACGAATGTTAATGGTATCAGATCATCGTTTCTTAGTTTATAGTAATGTAAGCCTTTTCATCTCAGCACAACACGATGTCATTTCAGCAATAAATTGTTGCACCAACTCACCAGTATTATTCCCGCAAAACACTGCAGTATATTTGTATATTAAAGCTGGAACGCCCCACATACGTATTTTGGGCAACTTGCCAGCATTACTTTATTTACAATAATTTCTTAAGAAATACACATAATAATAAAACAGTTATATTATAGTTATGCTTGATATTTGGTGCAAACAACACCTGGGTCATGTAGTCAGTTCAGACCATCTTCCAGGCTGCTCCAGTATAACGTGAATCCCGCATTAGTACTGGCAAATGAAACTGATTATTGATTCGCGGTGACCCTATATTTGTCTACCATATAAATTTAATTTGTTTCCGGTATATATTTTTGCTATTCGTTTAATCCTTGATGTACGACTAAAAAACTCTACGGGATTAAGGAAAACGTACACTGCAAAAAAATGTGAGTCAAATTGACTCTTTCCGAAATAGGCTCTACGGGACTACACAAACTGAGTCAAATTCGACTCCGACAGAGTCAAATTCGACTCACTTAGTCGTAGGACCGTAACTGTATATTAAGCATATCAATATTCCTGTATATTAAACACATCAATATTCCTAAACGTAAGACTAGCGTTGAACAAAGATTAAACATAAGCCTTAGCTTTTAAGCACAAAATATATTGTAAAATCTAAGCCTGGCTCATTTACAGTCTAACCGGAACGGCCCTAGAAGTAAGAACGCGACCTAATTAGTATATACTCACCTCGGTTATCCTAAATCCATTTTTGGCAATCCCGATAACACCACAGCCAACTCGTGCTCCGGCGTGACCTGTCGTTTTACTGTCCGCATGTCCTTCGCGTCCAAGATCGTCTCGATCCGCGTGTACAACGACCATTCGTCCAATAATCGAATGCGGTCCGGACAACGGAAGATCAGTGATCGGGAATCGCCGCTCGGCACCGGACGCTCGGAAATCTGGCGTTGCAAATGTAACTGAAAAACAGCCAATCAAAAATGATTATTTTTTTGCTTTGATTGTGTTTTCAGCCGGACAGTAGATAGTCCCTCAACAAGGGGAATCTACAAGGGCCGCAATATGGCGATACTAGTGAATGGAACTCCACAAGAGCAGTGGTTTCAATTAGCCAAACGCGATTTTACTTGCTTATCTGAAACCTGATGGAAATGTTGGCAATTGTACACGTTCCTCAATGAACGTAAAGTCGGAGCCTGAACATGAACCAAAATAAAAGTTATGTCTACATTTCGACACTGTGGGTGAAAGTATACAAAACACCTGTTTGAAATTTAATTGTCTTAGACCACATTAACGCTATACCCGTGTTTGAAAAGTCTTAGGCCTATGTAAACTTTACGGTCAGATTATATGAGTTATACATGAAACACAGTAATGCATAACTGAAGCAATATAATACTTCCAACCAAATTGTAGTATTACCGAAGTAGGCTTTTCGGAACTACACAAATTAAATCAAAATTCAACTCTGTCCCAGTCAAGTTCGATTCATAGAATCGCACGTTTGACCGTGGCCGAGTCGAATTTGACTCAGTTTGTGTAGTCTCGTAAAGCCTATTTCGAAGAGAGTCAATTTGAATCACCATTTTTTGCAGTGTACGAATGAAATTATTCAAACTATAATTAAATTAAATTCAAATTGTATACCTGCAATATTCCCGAGATCACCAATATGGCGAAACTTATCAGCAGGACCGCCGTGTTGTTGATTCAAAGGGTTATAGTGACCCCGCGCCGGCATACAATTAGTGTTCGTTACTAAATCGCCAAATTCGTGTACATGTAACCCGTGATCTCCTGTAAAATTCAAGTTATTACTGAACCGAAAAGTTTACACTATAACACTTTAAGTTTAAAATGTACTTCACTTAGAGACCTACTAGCCAGGGTGTAACCAGCCCCACCAAATGTGTAAATAGTGATAGGCGTCGGATTTTTTTCATATTCAAACATCCGGCAACTCTTTACGGACATTTTTCAGGATCAAAGCGACCGTCAAACCGTAAATCAACCAGCAATTCTAAGATCATCATGTTATCCGAGTAATTGTAGTAGAACAATTATATTGACTAATGTGTCACATCTGGGAATCCAGTGTCCATCCAATGGTGAACAATATCAGAGCTAGATACGTACCGTCTGTTAACATACAGCTACAGTGAAAATTATCATACAGTAATCTAAACTCAATTTGTCAAGTTGATTTCTGGTCAACGAGTGTTTCGATCTTACCGTAATTTCCGACATTAATCAACGTTTCGTTGAACATTACTTTCGGCGGTCGATCATTGGTCAAGAAAAATTCAACAAATCCCATAATTTCGTTCGGATCGTTGGCGCTGTGAATGCGAGCAACCGCAATGAGATCGAAATCTAAAATTAAACAAAAAAAAACCAATTCACACTGGTATTCGAAGAACATCATAGTTCGTTCAAGTATTTACTCGGTGTCATTTAAAGTCAAAATAACTAATAAAACTACAATTTTTCGCTACTTTAACTTTTTGGCCAATGTAAAGAACAGGTGCGTATTAACTGTATTCTAAGCATATTCCTAAGCCTAGGCCTAAGCGTAAGAATGAGCACATCCCTAAGCCTAAGCCTTAGCCAAGCAAAAAGCTAAGATTACTCTATTGCAGTTTTTTTTTTTTGAAAAAAGGGGGGATATTATTCTAAGCATATTCCTAAGCCTAGGCCTAAGCGTAAGAATGAGCATATTCCTAAGCCTAAGCCAAGCAAAAAATTAGGCTTACTCTATTACAGTCCCACAGAAAAGTGTTCCGCTCCTGATCTTTACATATGCCAAATTTTTTAACAATTGGAAATTTTTTTCGGAAACCGTACTTCTGCAATCTACAAAAATAATAGTCTCAAATACGTTAGGCAACAATTAATAAGTACCAAAATGTCTCACCTTCACAGTTCGATAATCGGAACAGAGCAACTGTAAAGCATAACCAACGGAAGACTTGCGGAAACATTTCAGCTAATATACTGGAAACAACGCTGCTTGTTAGCTGCACAAATGTTCGGCAAATAACCTTGTCAAAAATGCAAATGAGCTAGCTAATATTCATCAGTTTTTGCGTTAATATGTAATCTTTTATGTCACAAATTGCTGAATTGCACTAAAAGTTGCAATATTGTGCTCTACGGCGGATCCAGCGGATCAAACGGATCGGATCCACAAATCGGCGTCTCACAAAGCGAACATTTTCCAATCACGATTTAAGATTAAGATTGTGTCTTCGTGATATCTCGCTTGCGAGTGTCATTTTCATTTATTTTATGTCTGCTGCGCGTGTTTATATGCCAATTGCCAAGACACACAATTTATGTGTATTGTCCCCAAATGTCTGTACCCCTGAACCAGATTTTATACAGAAAAACAGAATATCGTCAATGCCTGATGTTGATGTTAAAAATTTTTTCTCGCCAGCTACGAACGCAGGCCAAAAAACTAAGATCAAACTGCTCCCGTTGTTTCGAACATTATGAATATGTTTTCAACCGAGTACCGAAAACAGTTGCTTCAAGGACAAAATATGAAAATACTGCCGCGAGCAAGGATCACCGTTTAGATCCAACTTTCACCACTCCTTCTGGAACTGTCATTTTCGAGAGCCTTTACAGTGGTTTAGCACGCTGGAATGGTGATAGTGAAACCACGGCTAACCTCGGATTCTTCATTGGGAAACTCCAGATCCGCCATTAATTCTTTTACCCCTGTTAAACTGCACTGCCACCCCGCAAAAGGTTCCCCACCAGGGTGTAACCGGAGGTGAAAAATACCGGAGCCGGAGGTCAAAGAAACTTGCCGGAGCCATAGCCGGAGGTGAGGCGAAAGTAGGTAGCAAAAATGATGGTTTACTTAAATTTCAGCTAATATCTGAAATATGTTGTTGTTTGATTTTACGCTAAATTTTAGGCGAAATTTCGGCAATTCTTTCCTAAAAATTGTGACAGAAGTACAACAAAACGCGCCTAAACACAAAATTATACACCAAAATTGTAATTTTGTATTTTTTTAGTGGTGTAGAGGAGTATTTTTTGATGAGTGATGGAGCTATTTTATATGAGAGTGCAATATGGTGTGTTTTTGTAGTGCTGTTTAAATTTATTTTATAATGAATAGTTGACAGAAGTACAACAAAACGCGCGCCGTTTTTTTTTTTTTTTTTTTGTTTTGTGTTTTGTTTCGGGGTGTTTTGGGGGGGGGAGTTTTTATGCTAGCTATTCTTCTTTATGTGGATCGATTCTAAACACAAAATTATAAAGATTTGCAATTCAAACCAGTAAATTTGCAATTGAAACCAGTTTTAATTATTTTGTTATACGTTTCACGCGAAGTTTGGGTTTCATAAAAAAAGGTACCGCTGAACTATTATAAACAGTTCGGCCAATGTAATACTTTAAGGGTCGTAACAGTAGATTAAGCGTATTCCTAAGCCTAAACCTAAGCATTGCAAAAATGAATTCCTAAGCCTATGCCTAAACCTAAGCAAAAAATGTAATCTAGAATCTAAATCTATTCTTTTGTATAGACCCACCGCAAACCTGGACGCCCTTAAAACATGAGCCAAAATTTGCAATGAGAACAGCAAAAACTGTCTCGATAGCTTCATTTTTTGTAAACACCAAAAACAACACTGTCAAACTCGCAAATTTAAAATATACAAAACTATGAACAGACTAAATTTTTCAGTTGTACAATGACTTTTATGCTGAAAAATGAAAAAACATAGTTTGAGCGTGCGTTTATTAGGACGACGTTTCGAAACGTTTAATGTTGAACATTTGGAGCGCGGTAGGAATATATATCTTTAAGTGTAATGCGGCTATACAATGATGCATGTCAGCAATATACGGACGTGGCAAGCTCAATACACAAAATAAATTGTCTTGAAATTTCAAGACTCCGACTTTCTTAAACTTTCAAGACGTAAATGTCTGGTATTTCAGACATTAATATCCTTAAATCAGCTGAGAAATTCGTGTCTGAAATGGGCTCATGAACTCAAAATAATATTTCTGATATTTAAGAAAAAAGTTCTTACATTTAAGAAATATATATAATTAGCAAGGTGCACTTGAAAAGTATATATATTTCTGTTATAACAGAAAAGATTTCAGAAAACTTTTGAAATAAAATCTGAAAATAAAAGTTTTCCAGTTATTTTTTAAAAAAATGTTTTAAATCTCAGAAAAACTTGTCAGATTTGCCACAGAAAATACTTTTCTGAATAAATTCAGAAATACTTTTTTGTGTGTGTATAGAACAGGGCCGGATCGTTTTCCGGCTAGGCTGTGTATTAATAGAGTCAGTTTAAGCTTTAGACTAGCTTTTTTGTTTACGCTTTGGTATAGACTCATCTTTACGCTTAGGCTTAGGAATATGCTTATACTACTGTTCTTTACACGAGCTCTGATATGGATACATTTCTCACTTTCAATAAATTACTGTTGCCAATTTAAAAGACAAATTTCTTCCGTTCAAGACACTGTTGTCTTATATTTAAGAGTTAAATTTCTGATTTTTATGTATGTAAAAAGTTGCTCTGTATATATTGTTACGATTGCATATAAATAATCAAATTTGAAAGATATTTCGCGTTGAGCTCAGGCTCGCCAACCTAAGTTTGCGGCTTGAGTGTGTCGTAGGTTGTAAAATTTGGGGCATTTGATGCAACTTTAACCTTCAATTTCGGAGTAGAATTAAATATTTGTCCTATATTTCAGAATTTTTTTCTACTCGTTCGTGAAACATAGTAGTATTCAAACATTTAGGTCTGAAAGTTTTCAGACCTATATTTGTAAAAATTTAAATAAGTCAAGAATTCAAGACATATGCGTCTGGAGTCTCTATTAGGACATAATTGTCTTAAATTTCAAACAATATTTCTTGAATATAAAGACAATATTTATTTTGTGTACACACCAATATTTATGGTACTGCCAGGTATGATATCGGCAGAAAATATACCTGTATTGGCATAATTTTTGCCATAGACTTTGGCGATTTTTGTAGTATAAATTTTCGTGCTTTTAATATCAAATTCTCATAAAACTAGAAACTTTTTGACAAACAATTAAATCTTTAACGTCAGTATTTTTCTTTCAATTCACGCCAAATCGAAACCTGCAATTCATGGCTAATTTCTATGTTGTTAAGTTCACTCGCTCCATGCATGGCAATATAAATAATTTTTTAATTTTATTAATAACTAAGATATAAATATTAAGAACGCGCTGCACACGCAAAGCTGACTGCTGGTTAGACGTGCGGCTCCGCTGAAACTGCGACTTCCAACTACGGTAAAGCTATAACTACAGGATCTAATTTCTATCCTATTTTTCGACTGCGGTTCTGGATGCCCGGTTCGACACTGCGGCAACTCAAACTTGTTTCATTTTTACACTGTTATGCATCGTACAGTGGTAACTGGGTGATGGATAACTTTTGCCGCTTCTACACGCATCTTCGCTCGCTGCCAAGAAACTTATTTTCTGTCCATGTTTAGAAAACTTTTTTCTGGTCATTTCTAGTAGTTGCACCAGTTTCTTGCTCGCTATTCTTGGTTTGTGGATCTAGCGTCGTTATGCGTTCGACATTAATGAACACAAACGTAAGATTATACTAAAATCGACCCATGCAAAGATCAAGGGCGGAACGTTTTTCTGTCGGACTAGAATAGAATAAGCATAAGCTTTTGACTAATTTTTTGCACGGCTTAGGCTTAGGAATAAACTCATTCATATGCTTATGTTTAAGCTTAGGTTTACGAATAAGCTTATAATACTGTTCCGCCTCAGGTCTTTACATTGGCCGACACCGCAAAGGTGTCTTGCCCGAGCACGAGGAATTTTTATGCGCAAATCAAAATAACGCTGGAAATTGCTATGAAATATGCAGCTGCCTTGAACAATTACCTTTAACAAAAACGAAATTAAAACTATCAACACCAACAACAATAAAAATATACAACACAAATATAAAACAATTTCCTACAACGCCATTAGGCATTGGAAGAGCAAGCAAACCATAAATAGACATTAACGAAACACAAGACGCCAATAATTTGTCGGAGATGTTTTGAAGCTTATATTTAGGAAATCCAAATTTTGAACAGACTGTTGAGACATAGACCCTGCATCCAATTGAAAACCCTAGCACTGCGGTTCCCAATACACCTCCAAGGATGCGTAGATTAAAGCTTAAAAATATTGCACACAGTACAACGCATATACACCACAAATATCGTTCTTTAGTATGCGCTGTCGAGTTGCCGTTTTGCAGAGTTTCAGATTCTGATTCTCCTAAAATGTTCAACTTGGTTGCTTAACCATACAAATCATGTTTTGGCATAGAAACTTGCAGTTGAAGCAAAAAATTTGAACAGCTTTCCACTATGTACTATGTATTTCTTATCAGCGTTAAAAATAAATGCGCTTCAAAATCGAAACGGTGTTCTCATATGCCACAAAAATGCAAACACGCTGAAGGATTAAAGCCAAACCAAAACTACATATACGATACATCTACACAGCTGTGTTTGTCGTTTGCTTTTAAATATTGAATTCAGATCGACGACGCTGGATCTTAAGGGTGACGTAATAGCGCTACCTTTGGACTACTTCGATGCCATCGGCATAGTTCGACGCCATATGGTATAGGAAGAGAATTGCCACATAGAGTTGTATAACAATGTAAACAAAAATTGATTGACTTCCGGCGCCGCTCGACAAGTATAGCGCTACCTTAAGGCCTTGCGTGATTCGAGGGGTCAACCTCAGTTTAGCTAGAACTCCGCTGTAAAATTCAAAATTATTCATACTTTTCATCACAAATACTAAACTAACCTGTTCGTTGCTTATTAAACAAGACTCCACATGCCCTGGCATTCCACCAAGCTAAGACAGACAGGCCAACAAGTGCGCCAATATCTCTGGACAACGCATACAAAGGCGTTGTAGACACATGTATCCAATGTTTGTGTTCGCAATGTGCATTTGCCAGCTTTATTGACCAATCAGGATCGGCTCGAATTAGAAAACGTAATACCGAGTGAACTCCAAATGCCGTAGACACTAGAGATGCTGTGAAAATTACTAGACAACGAGAGCAATTCAGTAAGCGATCACAACACAGTGTTATTCCTAAACCAACGCAAACGCCTAAAAGCGTAAATGCAACTGTATAAATTTGGAGCTTTTGCAGGTTAAAGCATTGTTCATTAGAGTTTAAAGGTTATTTTTGCACACAAGACAAAATAGCACTAAATGTGTGAAACACACCTCATCATAGTTTTTGGTGAAATCAATGCCTTCACTTTCAAAAATAACACCTTAATAACAATCGCCAACTATTAGTGCGAGCGTTTTACGCTAAGATCCGTGCTAAACCAATAAGTTATGCTATTTCGTTTCGGAACGGACGGGAAATTCTTCTCTTTCTAAAAATTGGAAAAAAGGAGATCACCTGCAGCAATTCCAAATGCAACTTGATGAATAAAATGAGCTCCGATTGCAAGTCGAGATATGCTAATGAGCACTAAGAATGCACTATAGATAGTCCACGCAGCGAAGGCGGTATACTGTCTGAAAACCAAAAAACTTTGATACGGTCACTACAAAAACTTAAAAGTAACTGAACGAGAATTCTCTAACTCCATCCCAAACAGAATCAAAACAGAATTAAACTCTGATTATAACGTTAAAATAATTCTAGGTAACTCGGAATTTTCCGAAGGCTGTAGTATAAACGTTCAACTGTACACAATAATCGATTTTTCTACAATTAATTTTTAAAATTATATATAATACAAGCAAAAAATTACAACTAACTTACCTTAATCGTTGACGTTTCTGTAAAACATTACTGCTTAACGCAAATTGGATTACAGCAAACCAAATAGCCGCAGTAACCATTGCATGGCCACTTGGGCTACCTGAAACCAAACATATATGATTTATATTGTCAAATAGCGCAGTTCATTTAAACCGTTTTGCATGCTAAACTTTATGCAAACACAAGTTGCGTAATATGCACAGAATCATAAAAATAGTTGTGTTGATCGTGCTGCTAAACAAGTTCAAACCTTTACTTGTCATTGCTCAGTTATAAACTGAATCTCTCATGGAAACCATTATGCAACATTCGATGTTATTTATCAATAAACTATAAAAAGTAATTAAACGCATTATATGCAATACTTGCGTTGGGAACTGTGCTAACTTTTAAAAACGGACACTAACCTGGCCCTGTTTCACAACTTAAATGCGTCTGAACTATCCTCAAAGAAGGATCTTTGTCATAAATCCACCAGTACGGCCTGTGACCGAAAATAATCCTACAACATGGAAACAAAATGGTTTATGGTATGCACAACGAAACAAGTATGATGCTAAACTACCATCTGTTTGATGTTCTGTGAGAACCACAACGATTATTTGTGTAGAAGGCTGTGATTGCTGGAAAACTTAATGTAAACAAACATTCGAGTTTATTCCACCGGAGACCGGGTATTTGTGGTTGCGGTTCCAAATATCATAAAACTGCTTTTTACATGTCGAAACACTAGATATTTCGCAGCGACTGCAATTCCGGGCAAGCACGAATCGACACTGGCATGAAATTAAAAATCCAAGCCAAAAATTAATGTAAACCCACAAAAACATATTTTAGCGCGACTCAAATACTTCCAACAGTGCACAAATTTATATCCGATATCCGACTAACGTTTACAATCGGCTCCGGTTTCGGTACAAAATGTACTATCCGTTACGTTTCCGGTATCCGAAAAAATTAATATCCGGTCGATCCCTGATACATACACCTACCATTTGTATAGGATAGGTGTATAAATAATATAAATTCAGAATGTCATACCATTTCAACACTCCATTCAGGAATTCAGAAACAGCCCCCGTAAGTACAATTATATACGCACACCGCAATGAAAATGTACAAATCAGCGGATAATATACATTGAACGCCCATGCTGGATTTCCAATACGCGTAAATAGCAGCCACAGCCATTCGTATGAATCAGATCCAAAAAAAGAAATTTCTTGAATGTAAACGAGTCTCGGAAACTCCCAGTTGTAAACCCATGACAGTACACTGGTTCCACGAAGCTCGTTTTGATCACTGATCATGTCTGTTCCCTATAACACTATCCTTAGCATAAACATGAAAAACCATTTGTATATTGAAATATATTTCGAGTTATTGTCTTTCCCACCTGCGTGAGTCTACACCAATCACACAGCTGCTTTTCACTTAATGGACACGACTATAACAGAAAGATGTTATATCAAGTATGGCTGGAAAACCTACCCAATCTTGACATGACAAAAAGTTTCACTATGGCCGAACGAGGCGTTGTAACAAAATGAAAACCGGACACTAAAATACACGGCCACTGCCACTAACCAGATATTAAGTACAAGTTTCAATAAAATGTAAACCTTACTCGCGTTAATATAGTAGTGTTTAATATAACATATTATTTTGTTTCCACAGGGGTTTCCATAATAAATGCGTTCAGTGACATGCTTAGTTCTGTTGTCAAGAACAAAAAGCACTGTGATATATTGTAATTTTAGTCATAAATAACAGAATAATATCGCATCCCGAACTAATTAATGTTCAATTTTTGACGAAATCGTACCCGGATCAAAATAATATTATGACATACTGAAAAGTACCTTTCCAACCCCAGTCAGGCGCTAAACATTCAAGTTCGTAATCTTTCAAAGGAACGGCAAGCCGTAATGACACTGGAGCATCAACTTCTTTTGGTAAGCTCAAACTCGAAAGATTAATATCTGCTAGATTTTCTCCACGAATGAATGATTCAAGTTTCTGTTGTGTTTTATTGAGAAATCTTGTTTCAGATCGTTTTTCAAACTGCGTTAAAACAGCGCGATAATAAGCATCGCGATTACGACAATGCAGAGCGCTGGCCAAATGTTGCTTCCGAGCACGTAAGTGATCTTTGAAACGGCGATTACAATATTCACAATAATAATGAGCTACCATATGCCTGATTCCTAGCAAAACAAATTGGTATATAACTTAGAATCGTGTTATAATTATATATATGTAGTACGGATTCCATTTAGCAGCAAGTCTCCAAACAAAAGAACTGCATCAGCTGTAAATTGTTACTCTTACGTAGCATCAGTCGTTCAGACCCTTTTATTAAGCAGGTAGAAAAACAGCCATACAAGGCAGGGTACGACCGGATATCCGGCTCCGGTAAAAATCGTTATTCGGCTCCGGTATTCAAACCTGCCGGATGTTTTTAAAACTCAAAAAATCCTACATATTATTTAAGCATCGTGTATTAAAATTCGACAACGAAATAATTATCTGGCTCCAGGTCCGACGATCGTATATTGAACTATCTGGGTCCGGCAATTTTGGAATCCGATCGCACCGTGATACATGTGTGGCTAGAATTATTATCCTGCGGATTGTAAACCGAACGCTGTACCACAGCACCACGCAGCCAGCTTCTTCAACTGTTTTTCTACTTGACTATATTTATCGGCATGTATGCTACCAGCTAGCATACAACACAGTGTGCTTTGTATTTATTGCATATGTAGCAAGGCAAGCATGTCTTACATGCTTACATGCACAAATTTTCCACAAAATCGTCTCTTGACCATCCATTATCACGCAGTCCGCGCTGTGATAATTTGCGTTGATAGGGTACGACGGTTTTTAGATCTGAGTTCTTACAGCTGAAAATTATTGCTGGCTGAGTTTTCAGGTTTTTATGCCATATAAAAACCGCAACATTACGATCACACGTATCTTGGTTCTTTCATGTCTTACTGCTGCTGCATATGAAGGTACTACATACCGATGCGTCAGTGATTTATTAACCCATGTGTTGCATCCACGCACCTTCAATAGCTTTTATAGTCGACTATATTTGTCGATAGGTATGCTGCCGGCAAGATGCAACCGAAATTACAATTTACCGGAAAATGAGAAATACATGCCAGCGAAACATTTATTTAATTTTCTTTTTTGCAATATTATCGGTGAAATAACCCTAGTTGGAGATAAATATTTAGTTTATCTGCTGAATTCTAGATTTTCAGAATCCACGGAAGCGAAATCTACCTTCAATGGTTTATTTTCGGCTATTGTCTAGGTTTGCATACTACGCTAATGAAACGTTTTTAATTTTTATCTTCACTTTTAGTAAAATAACTTCATTTCCACCGACCCAATTTTAATACCGGAATTTTTAATTCCATTAAAAATTACCGGAACCAGACGCTGAAAATAGGGCGGAACCGGAATCCGGTTGCACCCTCACCCTGGCTGCCGGCTAGCGTGCAACACGATGTACATTGCATATATACTGCATAGTGTATAGGCACCAGGACCTGCCTGTCTCACATGCGTACATAGATCTCAAAGTTAGCTAGCACGTAAAACGAGTCAAATTGTAACTAAGCGTTAAACTTAATGTAACCATGTGAGACATGCTTGTCCTGGTGCATATGCAAAATATCTGCAATGCAAATTGTGTAGTATGCTTGCCGGCAGCATACGTGGGACATATAGTCGACGATATAAACAACTGCAGAGGCGGACTACGCGGCGCAGTGGTAACAGCATCTGCTGCAAACGTTATGTATGGAACTCACAGCTCTTTAACACAAAGACCACAAGTTTCCGTCCACAACCCCTGAAACAACTGTAGGCATGAGACATGCTTGTCCTAGTGCATATGCAAAAAATACAATGCACATTGTTTTGTATGCTTGCTCGCAGCATACGGTCGACAAATAGTCGACGAAAAATGCAGTTGGAGAGGCTGGCTACGTAGCGCAGTGGTAGTGTGGCCGCTTATGAATCAGGAGGTTGAGAGTTCGATCCCCGCTCCGGAAGCTTGGCGTCCACTAGCTCAGTAGTTAAACATGATTAAATATAATATTATTGACACTTAGAAGCTCACCATTGGCTATGTCGAAATTTGCACGATTAATTAGACAATTTTGATGTGTAGACTACAGACGTTATGTATAGGTTATACGGCTCTTTAACACAAAGAATACAATTCTCCGTCCCCAAACCTAAAACGTCGATCACTAGCTCAGTACACACAGAATTAACCGTTAAAAATGAATCAATAAGTAATCACCACCTTCGAACGGCGTTAAACATGTTTTTGAAAATATCTGTGAAACAACGTCTCTTCACTAGAAACCGTGTATTCAAAAATGAAGTGGTCGTGGTAATAATTGGAAACATGTAGTAAAAAGCAGGCATTTAATAATAAAAGCAAATTTTTGGAATGTATGTCATGTCCGCTTCCTTTTGCTTAAATTTGTAACTAAGAATTCGTTATTTCTCTAGTTATACATTTGCGGGGGTACAAAAAGGTGAAAAATCACCGTTCACATGGTGTGTTTTGCAATTTAGCCCGTACGCGTGTAAAACTGATAAGAGCAAAGTAGTTTTAGATGCGAAACATAACAAATCAATTTTAATCTACACCAAGTTTTTTCACGATGTTTTTACTTGCTAGTGTCACAGCTTATGTTATATATTACTGAAAATTATCAACCGTTTACGAGGCTTTACAGATACTGTAATTGAAAATTTAATTTATACTTTGTGTGAAGGCAGTACATTATCAAGTCATCCCAGGTTATACATGCTTACGTGAATGTACCTGTGCGTACTGTACATTTATGTTGCATATACGTGTAGGAAGATTTTTATCTACAGACTCATGACAAGCTATACCGATGAAACACACACTGTACCTGCAACTAATCGAATTAGAGACTAGACAATTTTGTACGTCCACGTCGACATTATTATAACGTAGACATTCCATAATTTATGGCCGTCCCAGTTTCCGATGGGCCTGTAAAACAGTAGGCTACATTCTAGACTATATTTTTTGCTTAGGCTTTGGCTTACGCTTAGGCTTAGACTTAGGCTTAGGAATACGCTTAATCTACTGTTACAGCCCTAAAAGTAACATTAGCCAACGAGATTTTATATAGTTTTGACATTGCTGAAACTTTTAAAGTTTTCGTAAACGAAGTAAAAAATCATGTTGCGACCATTATTTTTAATATTGAGTGTCAATTTTGTTGCTTTGGTCTTATGTGACGTTAAATGTGGACGACATCGAGCATTTGAATACAAATTTCGGCCAATTTCAATTCGTCCAGCGAGCGAAAGCGATTTAAAAGATGCCGGCGGACGCTGCAGTCCTGGAATTGAGGGAGAAAAACTGTGCGATTTTATGGTTACACTTCAAGGTGACAGTTACTGTCACAAAGGACGTGGATATGTAAGTTTAGCATCGAAAAAGCTGTTTTAGCCACCTCGTAAAATATAAGCTAAAACCTCTTAAATGTCTTTTCGAGCCAGCCAGTGCAACAGTGAATACATTAATTGAACAGATTCATAAACAACTCAAGGACGCAGTAGCTAATCCAAAAACGAGAGGTATACGCGCATACCTACTTACGCTGTGGCGTGAGTAACTTCGCTAGCAAAGCTTCAATAGACCAATCCGATTTTAGTTTTTTTAAAAGAAATGAACCTTACAATTTTTTATACGCCTATGTAAAGATCAGCGGCAGAACGTTTTTCAGTGGGACTAGAAAAGAGTAAGCATAAGCTTTGGACTATTTTTTGCTTGACTTAGACTTAGGCTTTAGGCTCAGGAATATGTTTATAATGCTGTTCCGCCCCTGTTTTTTACATTGTCAATTTTTCTGTATAATTTTCTGGTCTCAAAACTTCGAAGTACCGCCATCCGCTGAACCCTCGGGTAATGTCATTGGAGTAGATATTACAATTTCTATTTTTTATATAATGTAAATATAGCTGCAACTTTTATATGTCGTTGAAGTGCACTCCTACATGAGAGTGCCAAATTCTAAATTTCTACACGCTGGAGATGTAGCAGTCATTTTTAGAATAATCGTATTTCTGATCGGTCTCTATACGCTTATTTGTGATGGAGTTGCATACTGTAGTGAGCCGAATAAGAGGGGGGAGGGAATGATATTTATTTGGCCTCTCCAGAGGGCACCCCCTTTTTATTCGGTTACGGACTGTTATTTATTTTAACCCGCGCTCCGCAGCCCTTCGTTACTGATATATATCCTGTAGGTACTGCAATTATCCGTTGAATTAAACGATTCTGTCTTGTGTCAATAGC
This sequence comes from Enoplolaimus lenunculus, assembly GCA_030248215.1. Lineage (NCBI taxonomy): Eukaryota > Metazoa > Nematoda > Enoplea > Enoplida > Thoracostomopsidae > Enoplolaimus > Enoplolaimus lenunculus. Next base: position 613,864 of record JASANG010002509.1, on the reverse strand, counting down.
TTGAGCGATAATACAAGGTTATAAGGAATGTACTTTGAAAACTTAAGTTAAATATTTTTTGCACCTGAAACAGTGTAATTTTTATGAAGAAGTATGCTTTACAGCGCAACGCAGGGTACAACCGGAGATCTACCTCCGGCGCCGCGGAGGTTCCGACAATTTCGTTAGTAAAATTTTGCGTAATTTTGCAAAAATTTATCTGTTTAGCGCGTTTCGTTTTACTTTTGTTATCATTTTTAGAAATGAATTTCAGAAATTTCGCAGAAAATTAGAGCAAAGCCGAACAACTTAAACAACGTTTTGCAGATATGTGCTAAAATAAATTCTAACCATCATTTTTACCACCTAATTTCGCCTCACCTCCGGCTCCAAATCAAGCAAATTTTGTTGACCTACGGCTTCGGATCCGGTATTTTGTACGTCCGGTTTCACCCTGGCGCAACGGTATTCTGTTTCAGCAAATAATGGCTCGAAAAGAGGATAATTATGCTGAGTTGGGCGATTTCCAGCCTCCAGAGTATGGATTTGCACCTTTTAACAGTTTAATTAATCGAATCTTCAAGATAGAGGTAAATTTGTTGACGAATATTGAATTGTATGAATCTATTGAACTCAGTTCTTTGAGCTGCGCCTAAATGTAATTTCGCTGGGCCTAAGGTGTGGTTTTAGCATGTTGTAGATACACCCAATCGAAGGGTGCACGCTGTTTAATATGTAGTCTCAATCTCAACGTTGTTTGTGTGATAGCCGAAGGAAAGAGAGGATTTAGGATAAACAAACTGAATTTAAAAATAAAAAATTTGAATTTTGTTCTGAAGTAAATATAAAGCGAGGTTACAAGAAACTGAAACATGGCAAAAGTATTAAAATGAGAATAGGTCTACTTTTGGGCAAAAACGGGCTGCTGAACATTAAACCGAAAAGGCTCTTATTTTATCAAATTGTAAATAAGACATTAATGTGCAGTGCAGTTTGTTAGGGGCCGTAATGAAAAAGTATGTACACAAAATAAATTGTCTTCAAATTTCAAGACTCCTACTTTCTTGGCATTAATAGCCTAAACTGTTCAGAAATTTGTTTCTGAAATGGTTAAAACATATTAAATGTCTTTATATTCAAGAAATTGCTATTTACAATTTATAAATAAAACTTTTTCTTTTAGGAAATTGTTGTCTTTATTCAAGAATTTATTTTCTGATTTTTATGTATGTAAAAAATGTTGCTCCATTTATATTCTTAAGAGAGTATATAAATAAAATCTCAAAGATATTTCGGGTTGAGCTCAAGCTATCCCCAACTTAAGTTTAGGTACGTCTTGAACTGTATCTTAGATTGTAAAATTGTGCAATTTTGTTGAGCTTAACTCTTAAAGTTTGAAGGCGACTTCTGTGGCAAATATTGTTTCTAAGACATGTCTTAAAGTGCATTAAAACAAGTCTCTTATTTCAGACATATTTGTCTTAATCTTTTTATAACACACACTCTTAGATTTAAGACAGTTAAGTATTAAAAATTTCTGACAAAGATTACTGCAAAACTTCAGAAACTAATATCTGCATTCAAGGCATATATGTCTGTAGTCTAGATTAAGACATAGTTGTCTTAAATTGAAGAAAATATTTCTTGAACATCAGAAACTGTTTTTGTGTGTAGTACAAGGGGAACAGGTCCAATCTAGTCGGTTTGAGAAATTTATATCTGTTAGTAATTAAATATGTGCAAGCTGAAACAAATACACTTAAAACACAAGCATATATTGGTGTATGGATCCCTCGAACCCAGAGTCTTTGATCTGACCATCGAGAGTGTAAAATTTGGGCAGCAATTATGTTTCCAGGTATGCGATGACGACAGTATCCTTCGGGGCAAAAACGATCATTTATTCACTATTGAGTTGATGCATCTCCGCATGGGATGTCATCGACATAAATTTCACGATCCACATAAAACGCATCCGTTCGTGTTCGACTACGAACTATGCTGTCGACCGTTGAGAAGGCGCCGCGGCGGGGGTAACGGCCGACGCAGAGGTGGTTGGGCTCGAGAACAGGCCGATTATGATTATGTCGAAGACGGTGATGAATATGATCAGGAATTGGATTATTTTGACTGAAACACATTTTTAAGCTCTTGTACACTTCCACATTTGATGTGAAACCAGTGTTTCTTTAAACGTTTCAAAAAATATGTCTAACAAATCTAGAGAAACTTTTTAGCTATGTCTCAGGCTTAGGATTTGACTGTGGATTAGGTATACCTACGCTAACGCAAACGTTTCCAAAAACGCTTTCCAAAGCCTAAAGCCAAAACCGAAATATTTGCCTAATCAAGCCGAAGTGTAAACTTTAGCATATAAGCCTTATTTACTGAATGTGGGGTTTATGTTGCAGAGCCAATTTTACTTGGTGCACACAAGCTACACAATATAAATACACTTGTATAGCAAGAATTATTCGTAAAGGCGACAGCATGGCCAAAAAATTGATATGTGCAACAATGTAACAATGAGAGTTTATGGACTTATTTTCGCCACAAAATCTTCTTGTTCAGCATATTTTATAAAATAAAACGGTAGAACGGGACATAACAGGCAGGAGCGCCGGTGAAATACCTACTCCACTATATTTTTCTAACCGACAATGGAACTCTGACAGATCTTCTGAAGCGCTTTTATCCCACCGTGAGCTGTCTAAAATACAAATGTAACCAAAGTTGTTTCAAATAGTGATTCAATTTTAACGTTGACCATGATGATAACAGTAGGCAACATTTCAGATTTCAGCTCAAAGTTTTAGAATCTAAATCTAAACATGACTGAAAATATTAAATTAATACATGACGAAGGTAACAACACGAACAGCAGCGTGCCATCTCAGCGAAAAGGCTGGGGTATTAAAAGCGGCTTAAGGCTAAACAAGTCGTTTCTTTGGGTTATTTGCAATGGTGACTATTACAAAGAAACAGGTGCCATGGAATGGGTTTGGTGTAGGTATGGAGTGTAAAAGCTATGTTCACCAGGATTGTGGAACCCCAATACGAGGAGTTTTTTTGCAAACGTTGTATTCCAGTAATAATCGCTAGTTACAATCAAACGTTATTTAATAGTTGACAGTAGCGTAACGCACGATTTCATTTCGGGTGGATGTATTCTTACACAGCGAGAATAATTTTTAGATCTGTAGAATCCAGAAGCTTATATTAAACAGCATCACGGCTTTTATTTGATTCTCAAGAAATTTTAGAAAGGGATATATCCCATATCCTTCCACTGGTGTACGCTCTTGGTATATTTAAAGCTGGAGCGTGCACTATCGCCAATGCAACTGCTTGGCTATAGATTTATAAGTAGGGTCCGAGCTTCATCCGCAAATTTCAATTCAGAATACAAGTGTATTTGATGCTTAATATATAATCGCATTGGTTTCCTGTCAAATTATTGGGTATGAGATGTTGTTGAAGTGTTTATAGGCGGTGTTATCTTTTACGTAGAAGTATGAATTTACCTGTGTGTTCAATGAGGTCTGATTGCTAATATGCTAGTATCCATATATTCAATGCGATGTCAATATAAAATTGTTCAAGTGTCCATACCTACAACGAAAGCTCAATAAACATTGTTTAGATAGAGCTGTGTTAAAATTGTCCATTATAGGCAAGTTTACCCTAATCCAGTTACGTTTTGCACACTGATGCACATGCTAATTGATGAAAATCTATTAACATACTATATATTTAATAAGTATTTATGTGGCCACCCAAACAAAAATCCTGGCTACGCCCATGTTGCCCTTCCATTTAAGTATGGACCTGGTACTGCGACACCATTTCAAATTTTAAAACCCCCACCTCGAATTCGACCGGTGCAATCTAGCTAAAGTCACCAAAGAAGATACCGCTGACTATAGTATGAATTGTGTTTTGAATATTGCACATGCCAAGGAAGTTTGCGTAAACATGCAAATTAGACAACAAGTTTTAACACTACAGCAAGATCAAAAATAGGAATTTATACCAATCGTTTTATTCTCAGTATTTCAACAAGGAACGACATCATTGTGAAATATACGTTAAACAAGTTCAGCTGTATCCTGTAAGCTTTAATAGACAGTCCAAGTTACCGCCTTGTTTCCAATCATTTTTAACATATGTATATAAGAACATTGGCAGATCTAGAACAATCCCTCCCCCGTAAAATTTTAACCTTTCTTCTATACCATCAGAATCAATTGTGTGCCCGTTGTGAATAATTGTTAGCCCATTTCTCTAGCAAGTGAGCTGGCCACTGGCCATTCGGCTGCTTAAATGAATAACACGCCATCGGTAGCCCCTCTTTAGCAAGTGAGCTTGCTACACGGCTTTTCTGCAGCGTAAATGAATAACGCACTATCGCTAGCAACTCTCTCTTTAGCAAGCTAGCTGGTCATGGGACTGTCTGCAGCGTAACGCGCTAACGTTAACACACCTCTTTTTTTAGCATGTGTGTTGGCTACTGTCCTGTCTGCGGCGTAAATGAATAAAGAACTATCGGCTGCGTATTAAATCCGGTGACAGTAAGAGATACAAGCATTTTTAATGGATAATGGGAAGCAGTATGTCAAACGTCTGCTCTCGAAGTTTCAGAAAAAAATCCAGAATCTCATAGAACTAAGCGAGCAAAACCAGGCAATTTTATTGCGAACTCTTCACACAAATGGATAGTTTTTATACCTGTTGGGGACACGGACTGGGCGGCCCCATGAGAACCGTTATGTATTCGCATCGAAATTCAAAACTTGTAATTTGACATATTTTTGTGTGACTTTGTTAATACTTGTCGAAGCTGGAAACATATATTTGATTGGACCCGCAACCTATATCATTTCTGTGTGAACTGTTTCACCGAAAGCTGAATAATGCTTCTAAAATTTAAGTTGTGTCAAACGGGGCTGGTGAATTGGTTCACTTCTGACAGAAAGTTTGCTATTCATATGTTTCTGCCTCATGTTGGCCTTTTCCAGTAAACCATAAAAGAATTTGTTGCTAACGATTCAAGAAAGTTCTCTTGTTAATAAATACTTTCTTCAGCCACGTCGGCGATTAGGCGGTAGCTATCTTTCACGTCGGAAAAAAATTATCAGCCATATTACATGACCGACGCCTCATGGGTCCGTCTTTTTGACCTAACTGACTGGCGTACAGAACTGATTGACGTTCAGTCTGAGATGACTTGATAGGCACTGATTTTTGAGTTGAACTGCGAACCTGAAATTTTATAGATGTAAGTAACGCGATTTCTACCCATGTTCCGTCTGTTAGCAAAAGGTTACGCCTGAGTGCTATGGTAAATGGCCGCACTGTGAACACGGTATCTTGTCGAAAAAGGGTTGGAATTCAAGGAACCCTTTTAGAAAAATTGGGTCATGACAGAGTGTGAGACATGCTTTGCCGGTATGTGCACATGTAATATAGTGCAGTGTACTGTTAGGGTTCAATGGGTATCGGTCCCGCTAAAAATCAACATCTGGCTCCAGAATTTTAAATAGCTGGATGTTTTTTAAAAAACTTCAAAAATTTTAAACCATAATTTGTATTTACGCCAACTACCATGGTGTAGTTTGACTTGCTTTTACATATTTTTCTTTCGTACATACAAGTAATGTAAATGTTTGCATGTGCCGGTGAATGTTCACAATATTTATTTGGTTAAAACAGGGCTGGAATACCTGGTTGTGATACGTATGTTGGAGTGAGGCCTTTCGTCAGGTTCTCCGTCCGGTGCGCTACCACCGAGCCATGCCGCCTCATAGTTTGGTTCAACCGTATATTAATTTATCGGAACCGGATAAGGATATTGAATTTTTTACCGAAACAGGAACCGGACATAGTATATGTTAAAATAATTTATATTTTCGCAGTATTTTAAGCTTGCTCAAGGTTTTCGTTCATGTTATAAAGTTCATAATCGCTACTGATAAACTGAAATTATTTATTTAATTAAACACTCTCTTGCTTACATAAGTTGAAAGTTTCTAAAAACGTATCAATACTTGAACTTCTTGACTTGCCCAGAAATGTAATCACAGCAAGATGTTAATAAAGACTCTCACTTGTAAACAGCAGTTTTATGATATTCGGCACAACAAACAGATATCAGTTTTTACGACGTATTAAATCAGAACCGGATATCCGGTCGCTCCCTGCCTTTTGATTCTTTCATGTTGTTGCTGCTGATGCATATGAAGGCTCTACATATGCATCCGTGTTTTAACCGATATGCAGTATTAGCCAGAGGTTTTATTTTGCCTCCATACATCCTCACTTCACCCTGTTAAATATTGTTACTTTTGGGCGTAACAGTATGTATATCTCACTCAGCATATTTCTATTTCTATCCCAACAAAACTATGAATGTATGTATACAGCTTGCCGGAGCCGGATATTGAACTATCCGACTCTGGCATTTTTCGGAATCCGGTTCAACCATGCATTGTATGTATGCTGTTGTCACGATCAACTGTATATATGCTGGCCAGCAGCATGTGAATATCGACATATAAGTGACAATTAAAGTAGTTTGAGAGGCGGGCTACGTGGCGCATCCCCGCTCTGTAAGCCTTCCTTTCTAGCAGCATACTGACAGTGTCCATTCTGGTTGAGATTGTTAGCGGAATTTGACAAATATATACGTATGTAATGCATATTGGAAACAATTTTATCAAAGCGCCAGTGACCATTACTTTTCCGGTTTTGTTTTTGTATAAAAATACGTCTTTTTATTTAGCACAATTTTTAGTATTAAGTTTCAAGTACGTATAGATAACTTGTTTACTGTGTCTAAAACTGTAGTAGTGAATTCCCATTTTGTGGGATCAGCTGTCTAAATTTTGCGTAGAAATCACTGATAAACGGCGAAAAGTACAATGGCGGAGACAGAACTGCTCAGTGGCAGTGTTAGTCCATCATTTTTGTCCTTACCGAATTCAACAGATAACTCAATGTGTTGTTTATACTCGGACGTACCGGGTAGTGGTAACATTGATAGTTGCAACGCAAATCCTGCGTTACCTTTAAATGGTGGAGAAATCAATTCACTCATCTATGATTACCTGCGGACCGAAGGTTACGAAGAAGCAGCGCAGCTTTTTCTTCTCGAAGCAAACAGTTTATGTGCGACTGTTACTGCAGGAATTGGCAGTACTATTGCTGGTCAGCAGGATTCTGCGGTACAACATGGTGGCATTCTTGCACCCGGTGGAAACTCTAGAAACTGTGATCTCTCAAGTATATCGGCAATAGAAATTAATGGTACTGACAGTTTACACAATCAAAGTAATCAAAGTTTGCACAAGTCAACAGTTGATGCAAAAATCGACAAATCGGCAGGAACAAACTTTGTTTCTACCTGCTCTACCGAATCTGGTGCCACGGCTATGTCAGAGATATCCTCACTGGCAGAAAGAAATCAGGCATCGTGGAGCGCAACAGGACCTCCAGGACGAATTACGGGTCGAATTGAAATTCGGGAATCAATTCGCGGTGGCGATATTCGAAGCGCTGTAGAACAACTTAATGATCGCTACCCTGAATTGCTCGATGGTGACGCATACCTGCATTTTCATCTGCTTCAACAGCAGCTGATTGAGCTAATTCGGGCAGGGCGACACGAAGATGCGCTAAGGTATGCTCATATTTGTTTTGCTTTGTATTATTAAATGCAGATTTATATACTATGGCTTATTGAGCCAGCGAAAGTTACAGCGAAGCTCGGTTTCGCGAAGCGTTTTATGTTTCGTACTCTGGGGTCGAGTAGGGGATGTCCGTCCGTCCGTCTGTCCGTCAGAATAGAATCTCAGGAACGCCTGTCCGGATTTTGATAAACTTTTTTTGTTTGAAAGCCAATTATATATCCTGGGGCGTTAACCTCGCATTGGCGTTCAAAATTTTTAGCCGTTTATTAGCTACACAGGCTAATTTGCCTAATTAGTTAAGCCTAAATTAAGATTTTTACAATATTTCACTAATTATTAGGGTTAAAAGCAATCTTATTTCAGCACTAAAGGGTTTTTGGATGCGAGTAATTTGAGTAAATTGTGTACAAACCTCTGAAATTGATAATTGAATAGTTAGCTAATAGCTAATTTGCATATTAGCTTAATTGACAAGACAAAATTAAGACTTTTTAAATTATTTCTATAATAATTGCTAAGGTTTTTGCGTTCGAGGGACCTGAAGAAATTGTTCAGAAACCTCCAAAACCGATAGATGAATAGTTAGCTAATAACCAATTTGCATATTAGCTTAACTGCTTACGTGTGTTCGAGCTTCGCTCAATACGTATAGTCCCACTGAGACTGGTAAATCATCGGAGCAGGGCTCCATAAACATGCGTCAAGTTTTTTGTGTTAGCTTGTTGTACCATATGCAAAGCCAACCAGTTTTGACAAAGTTGCTAAATTTCCGGTTTGAGTATTTGCAAATCCAGAATAGAAACAGTAATAGAATTTGAGATTTTCCGTTGGTCCGGTTTGAACGGAAATTCGGGTGGTGGAATTACCAGGACTGATCATCGATGCTTGTATTCGTTGGTTTATGTTTTCTATCCAGGTTTGCGCAACAAAATATTTCGGAAAAAGGAGAGATAGATCATAGGATCTTGTGCGAGATGGAGCAAACGCTTGCTCTACTTGCGTTCCAAAATCCGCTCAACTCACCGTTTGCTAACCTCTTCAATGTTGCTCAACGTGCAAAGGTATATATTAATAGACGTTCTTTACGTTGTGTTGTAAAAGTGTATATAGAAATGTGCTATAAAAATTGAACATATTGCAAATGTCCACGAAATATTGAACAGAGTTGTGACGGCTTTCACTAGAATCGAATCATAGAAAATTTGGTACCGTTAAAATAGTACTAGAATATGCTATAAATTTATTTTATTGCTGCATCAGCGTACATGAATGCGTTCAACGATACGACCGCGCATCAAGAATTTGAAATGAGTTAATATCTGGTATAAGGTAATTATTTCTGTCGTTTCGATCAAAAGTGGATGAGATATTGTATAATTTTAAACAAATTACAATGCTGGAATCGGACGTCGATTTGCGAATGTTACCACGTTGCCGCCAGATATCCAGGTCCGTTGTAATATCCGGTTGCGGTGTCCGATATAAAACTACAGGATATTTGCGTCAATGTTTCAATTTTCAAAAAATGCTTTGTTAAGCGAGCGTCTTTAACATCTATTGCAATTGCATTTTTTGGCAAGTTAAGAAATTTAAGTTTTGATACACTAAAGTTAAAAAAGAAAAATTCAAACTAACGATTTAGTTATATATAATTCAATAAACATTTACTTCTGCTCTATTCAAGTAATTCACCCTCCACAAATTTAGGTGATATTTCCTGTTGTTATCCGCGTCCGGTAAAAGAATTCACTGACCGGTTCCATTATCCGGTAAGTTCATTTCCGCTGCTCGCACCCTGAATGCTACGTACGTCAAATCAAAATATACACACCTGATCACATTCTATGTCTATTAATACAGCGAGAGTATGTAATACATATATGGCCATCTTCCAAAAATATGTGCTTCTCACCGAATGATTATGTACCAGGCATCGACACAAATCTTCTTTTTCGTTACTATGGTTTAACGCTTTTCATTTTAACTATAGATTATGTTCCTTCTTTAGGTTGCGCGAGAAGTTAATGGCGCGATTTTGTCTGCTGAACACGAAGCTCCTGCACCGAAACTGGAGTTATTGTTGAAGCTGATTTTTTGGTGCCAAGATCAGTTGGAAGGTCACCCAGTAACATCTAGTACTGGCGCAGTTACATCAGGCAGTTCAACAACTATGGCAGCATCTGCTGCTGGTACACCATCTGGTGGTGGTGTTCCTCCTCCACCGCCTCGTGAAACTGGTGCAGGTCATGGAGTGGTTGATTTTGTACGATTAGAATCAATTCTTGATCCACCTGTGTTGCCATCGTTACCGGTTGGGATAGCGTCGACGCCTGGAATTGCTCCTGCAGTTAACAGACCGGGGATGGGTACAACATCTGCTGCTATCGTCGCTTCAACACCTGGTGGAATCGGTGGCATCGTGCGTTCTCGGACTACAGAGAGCATCAGTTCGACGTAAAATCATTTCTGGCCTTACGGTAGTCAATAATTCAAGATATTGTAATTGTAAATTAAGTATATCATTCTGCGGTTACTGCACGTTTTTATATGATGCCATTTATAACCCTGACTTTAGTTGTTTAAAATATATAATCTGTATTTGAAAAGGACGAAATTGCACCTCCTTTTTGATTTGATTGTGTATTACCTATGACATAACCGTAGTTTTCGTTTGAACCAACTCTTTAGGATGCGTGCATATATAATATTGCTGAAAGCTTTGTTTTTAGACAGATGTTCTCGAATGTACAGAACTTGTCAAATCTACATGTCGAATTTTATTTAGACACATACATGATACGTGCAAATTTTCTCCAATCCAAATCTTTCTTACGAAAGAATACCTGGGCGTAAGCTTTAAACTAAAATGCGAATGCAGTGTGTACAAGAACCAAAATTCGCAATAGTATTCCGTTTTATTTCGTGAGACTCACACTACTCTCTGTGGTTTTAGAATACTAGGCTTAAGTAACATTTTAAACAGGTCGATACCACAGCAGTTTTTTCCAATCAAAAAGCTCAATGTTTTGCCAATCGTATAACACACAGTATCGTCTGTCAAGTTATCGGGCATTCCTTGCGTTGTTTATGCTGTATTTTTACACTAAGTTATATTGTCTTGTTACTACGATTGGTTTTGCTGTTATGGGCTTCATCGGTTTCTTCGTCAAACTTATTCACCTACCAATAAACAATATCATTGTGTAAGTTTTGAAATAATTAGTCTGATGCTATTGGAAATTAATATTGTAAGCGTAATACGTGATTTTGGCGTTTTGCTATATGCGAGTAGTCGGAGTGCATAATCTTAACGTATATTTTTGTAATGATGATCGCTGATCGCATATCTAGTATTGTAAAGCATGGTTAATTGTATTTTTAGTGATGGATAACTCGTTACAGCGGCTGATGACCTATGTTGGTTATAACTTGATCTTTGTAGTTGTAATGCGTATCAGTTTTAGTTGCTCTTGTTTCTGTTGTACGTTCGACGGTGTTGTAAAATTACCCACAGTGTCATAAGAACAACAAAACTATTTTCCTACATTAGGGGAAAACGCAAAAGTGGGAAGTGCTTTTGTGGTGATAAATCAGCACATGCTATTGAAACATTGGGCAGCTAAATAAACGTGAAGACCGTAGTTGCACGTATATCAGGAGCATTAAAAGAATATGCCCGCATGCATGATTTGCATTACGCCGATCTGTTCACAAGCAGTACGTACAAAGAGCAAGACTGACTAATGGTCAAATGGGAAGAATGTGTCCGTGCCAAAGATCCTGGTTACTTTATTTGAGCAGCAAGTGCAGAGGAGGCTCCACAAGTGTCTGTGTTGGTTATATTTCCCCGCATAAAAATCAAGGGTGGACTGGTCTGCGGGACTGCAATAGAGTAAGCTTAAACTTTAGACAAATTTTCTGCTTACGCTAATGCATAGGCTTAGGCGTAAGCTCAGTCTTACGCGTTTGCTTAATAATATGCTAATGCTACTGTTACGGCCCTGTTTCACGCAATCGGCCGTTATAAATGATATTCGAAGACATGCGGATTGAATTACTTCAAAGAAAATTATGGCGTGAGAAAAGGCTTGTGTACTATGTTACTGAAAGTTAGAGGTATTTCTCGATGCTCAAAGCAGAGAAGTTCGTCAGTATAATTATATCTACGGGGTGGATGATGCCGAGGCAGAATGTGACCATGAACTGTGATGGTGTTAGTGACTGGTCTGCGAGATAAATAATGGTCAGAGCGCTTCTGGGAATGGTATGGAGAACAAAAATTAATACCATTGTAAAATTTTAACATTGCAGAAATTCTGTGTGTATCCCTGTGCTTGTTTCAAATTTTAACATTGCAGAAATTCTGTGTGTATCCCTGTGCTTGTTTCAAATTTTATGAACCGCACGTGTACTGTTATAACGATTCATTGTTAGTTAATATGTAAATTGGTTTATAAAATAAAATGCCAGTTTTTTCTTTACAAGATCGAGCTTTTTAAAATTTACAGAAAACATAACGAATGAACCAAATACTTTAAATATTAGGTTGAATTGTATTATTTATGCGTTTAATGGGATTACTTCTACATACCTGTATTGAAACACTGATTGATTCTAAGTGGAATAAGTGCAACTACTTATATATAAAAACTTATTTTCGGTATTGTAGAAAAAGATGAGACTGTCAGAGATTTTAAAAAATTCGATCCGCGTCCGTCCCGAGATTTACTACGATAAATTAAACTCGCGATTTCTAAATTTCAGAAATATGGATTCAAGGGTTTTTAACATTAGGAACCAGAAAAAACTTAACGCCTTGAGCATAATGGTGCGTTTGCTTCGACTGCATGACAAGCATGCTTCGTTAGCAGGATGCAAACGGCGGAAAAGCCGGGTGCCTGGAGGTCAACAAAATTTTATTGGGCCTGAAGAAGGAAGTAAAGCGTTACTTTATAAATGTTGAATTTTAAAGATTTAATATAGTTTGAATACGTTTTGTGCTGATGAATGTTCAAGTCAACGTCCGTCCGTTTGACATGTGAATGTCAGAGATCACTGAATGGAGTTTGATCAACATTTTTGTGTGAAAGCTTATTACTCTGTGTGTAATTTCACATTTGGGTTTTATAATACAAAGCTGCTCAAAGCGCCAGGCTAATTGCTATTTAGTTGAGCTAAAATATTAAGTATTTTATTTATTTAGCGAAGCAAAACTTCAGTTCACAGTTTCGTGTAGTATTTTATGTTTACTACTGGGGCTCGGATGGTGGATGTCCGTCCGCTTGTCCATCTGTCCGTACGACGAGAATAAATATTTTTGTTTAAAAGCTAATCCTGGAGTGTTAATAACGTCGCATGAGTGTTTTATTCTTGCTAACCGTTTACAGCGTGCTATCTACACTTTGTTTCGCATCCGGCCTAGGCAAATGTTTTCAACTTCCGGCTGCAGGTTGAACAGGATGTGAAAAATGTCCAATTAGTTTAGCATTACCACCAAATAGCTTTAAGTTTTTATTAAAAGTCGTTAGTTAAAACTTGGAAAACCTCAAAGCAAAAAACTCGCTGAAAAAGATAGCTTTTATATAAACTACGGTAATTTCACTGCCGAAATAGTCGGAACATTCAGCAAAAATTCTACCGAAGGTTGAGGTTGATTTTCTGCCGGAGCCGGAGGCAGACCTCTCAGGTTGTACACTGCTGTGTATAAGGTTTTTTATCCAACTAATTTTGATTTGATTCGTTTTTATTTGTAAGGATAAACTGTTTCTGCTGTACGCCATTCTGTTCGTTCAGCCTGTTCCGGCGCATCCTTGTTGACACGTTTGAAGATTAGTACTGAGTGGAATCTGCGACACGTTTGGATCTGGACAATTCAGTCCCACTGTACATAGAATACATTGGCCGTTTGGATTACAGTAGTATTGAAACGCTGAAAAAGGATTGTCAATCAGAAAAGCACGGCAGTTATTTCTAATACGAAGGGGCACATATACCATAGGGAGCGACAAAATATGCTGTATACAAATTGGACCGATTTAGCCGTTTCGCCAATCTGGCTACTTAGCAGGGTACAACTGGAGGTCTCCCTCCGGTTCCGATAAAAAATCGTCTTTCGGCTGTTGTTTGCCGGATGTTCCTGTAATTTCGGTACTGGGCTTTTTCATAGTTTTACAAAAATGGCATCGTTCGGTTCTTTT
>JASANG010003752.1:600000-815142 GCA_030248215.1 Enoplolaimus lenunculus | reverse complement strand
TGTTCGAATGCTGAAATTATTTTCTTTAATCTTTAGGCGGTGGTCTAGGGGATACGAGACGCCCCAAAGGTCCAGGTGGTGCAACAGTTCGTGATGATTCCAGGTGAGTTCTAACCAGAATGACACCGAACTCATGATTTGACCCAAACCGAACCAATTACAGTTTTGCCGAATCTAATTCTGAAACCGAACCTTGAGTTTGAAGAATCCATTAATTTGCATAGAAGTGTTGTATAAGATCAAAAATGTAGCCGTTCAACATACTGGCTTAGCAAACCTAATCTTATGCAGGCAATAGAAATCCCATCGTGAAACATCAGAATCCGAATTCATTGAAGCGTGGGTTGTGGTTCGAACAACCACAAGCACGAAAAGCATTCGAAAAAGATTCGGTCTGTTGATATGTGTTTTACTAACCGTTGGTTTATCACTTGCTGAATTCGACTTTTAATAGAACGCGGACGTAAGCCGTTGAATGCCTTCGCTTTTTGACTTTACTGTACGAGCCAACGATATTAAACGTATTTGATTTATTGCCTTTTGAAATTTGGAGCCGTGTTTTCATATTGCGCTTGTAAGTTTAGCACCTACCGTCAGTTAGTCACTAATGTTAGTGCAATGGAACGTTCGTTGGTTTGAAGAAACGTAGAATATTTTGTCACCAAATGCTAATTATGGTGCAGTAAGCACATTTTTGAGACAGTAACGATAACTCTGTATTGGTAGTTAGAGGTATTTCAGTGGAATATTTCAGGGAACGATCTGAACGTCGTGAGCGCGACAAAGATCGAGATCGAGACCGTGATCGAGATCGTGATCGTGACAGGCGACGTCGTAGTCGATCACGGGATCGTGGTGGCGTAGATCGTCGTAGACGATCGCGGTCCCGAAGTCGTGATAGAAGCCGTCGTGATCGCGGCGATGTAAGTCCGCAAGCTGTAGGGAGCAAAAAGAATGAACAGAGGAGCTTAAAAGCCGCTATAGGCATGAAAATGGCTGTCACTAGCGTTTGTTCGAACTGGCAGAAATATGTATTATAATAGTAAAAAAGTAGTATATAGTTTATATTTTAACTTCAGCAGACACAATATTGCAGTTTTTACGTTTTTGAACGTATTTGAAAAACCCATAATTTTCAAATCAAAAGCCATACCAATTCAAAAACCCACCAATACGCAATTCGATTTTTGAAAAGAAACACTGATATCTTTATTATAATTTTAGCGCGACCGAGACAGACGTGCAGTAGACCGAGATCGAGATAGAGATCGTCGAGATAGGGTAATTATTAATGTGATTTTTAATTTTATTAAGATACGAGAGCAAGAAGAACATGATTTCATTCAGGACAATTGCTTTGAAAACATTAACCGAATATTAGTAGAGACAAATTGACTGGTGCGGAAGTCAAATACAGTCATAGACAGATTTAAATGCGTTTGTGATCTCGTTACAAACGAAGCGATCGCTCGTTTCCTACTCGTTTGTTAGGCGTAATTGCTCGCAGACGCCATTTGAACTGCTTGCGGTTAATTCGACTCGATACTAATTTGAGCTTGTGTATAGATCTGTGGCGGACCGTTTTTCTGCGGGACTGCAATAGAGTCAACTTAAGCTTTAGAATATTTTTTTCTCAGGGTTAGCTATAAGCTTATCCTTACGCATAGGTTTAGGAATATACTTGTACTAATGTTATGGCCTTGTTCTTTCCATTCACCCTGAATACTTTGGAAATCAAATACAGTCACAAACAGAATTAAGTTCATTCGAGATGGCATTTCAAACAGCAGGTCTGATCGCGATTGCTACATTTAGGAAATTTTGGGAAAAATAATTTAGGATTTTGCCAGGCTTTCTTAAATTTCAAATTAGAAAATTTTGCAATACTTGAAATTCCGGTGATAACATATCGGATTTAATAACCGAGTCGGATAGTAAAAATACCGGATTACTCCACTGATACCTGATTCACGTTGTACCCTGGCTCACGATTAATTCGACCATAACCACGACTACAGCTGTTTTTGTTTAATGAACTTTGTTACATAATCATTTACAATCGAGGATGCAACTGTACAGCGCTCTGCTCGTGACTGTATACTAACATAACGGTGTGAATCTCTGCAATCGCAAATCTTTGCTAGACCAATGCATAGGGTGCGCAATGTTATGTTATTTATGACTGATCAAATTTTAGTTTATCTATGTTTGATTGGCTTCCCAACATTAGCTGGAGGCGACCGGTTGTGAAAATACTGAAACAGATTTGTGCAAAAAAATAACTGTTCCGAAAATTAAATTGCGTAATTTTATTGAAAATGAAATCATCGTTCTCGTTTTGTAGTTATTTAACATTTTGTTATTAAATTTGCAGCAGGTTGCGTTTTAGCTGGTAAATATTTTTGAAGGGTTTTCTGTGAAATAACTGCATAGATAACGCTAATGTCGTTATCCTGTTGTCTAAAGTTCTAAAAGCAAGTGCAGCTTCTAGAATGCAAAATTGCTGACGACCGAGACTTGGAGATTTTCATCCACTTTTTTAAAAACCAACTGCAATTAAAACAACCACTTCAAAATCTGAAAAAGGTACCCCTTATTTCAGGATCGAGACCGACGTGACCGCAGGAGCCGCGATAGAGACCGCGATCGGCGTCGTAACGGCGAAGACAATGGCGTTAAGCAAGAAATGGATGGGTCGCATGAAGATCAAGATGAACGGTTCCGATCGGCGGGCAATTCTCATTATGGCGGCGGTGGAGCGACAGATGATCATTACGAAAACAACGACCATAGCTATACCGGAGTCCCTCCACCTGAAGTCAAAGACGAACCGCCAGATGTAGAAGATTATTAAAAAGTTTTTTGAAACAGTAAAATTTAGGTTCAGGTTGTGTTTACAATTTAATCTTGATAGGGTATTGAATGAAAATGCTTTCTTGGATAAAACGACTGTAACTATAGTGGAAGCCATCTATCGAAAGTCAAAGACGAGCCGCCGGATGTAGAAGATCATTTTGACTTGGCTGTGACGATGTGAAACTTTGGTTTGGGTTGTCTTTCTTTAGTTTCATACATGTTTTATCTTAATGGTATTGAATGAAAATGCTGTTTTCGAATCTAACTCAATACACTTTAAAAAACCGAAACCGATTTCTTGATAAGCGTGCGAAATTTGCTAAATAACGATAGATCGCTTCCTGTGTTTTGGGCCTTATCTCGTAAGTCAGGCATTATCATGGACGCACGTAGGGGGTTCTGGCAGCCCCATTTAATGGGATTTTTATTCAGCATTTAGGAACTGTTTCTGTTATTAACCCAACAAACCACATCTTTGAAATATTTATTTAAAGTGGCCTTCCAAAATCGTGGGTGGTCCCATGGCAACTGTTATGTTGTTGTGTTTGTTTTGTCGTCAAGCGGGAGTTTTAATTTGACAAGTTAGTTATGGTCAATTTAATATTATTTAAAACTTCAATGCAGTCATAGTACACATGTTTAAATACAAAATATAGGATTTATTTAAGATTTGTTCTGTGGTATATTACTTTAATACATTCATAGAACAACACTGTCTTCCAGAATTTAGTCAGTGTTACTTTTAGGACCGAAACTGAGATTAAACATATTCCTTGACAAACATAACCGTTGAAACAAGTCTAACATAAACCTAAACAAGAATATAGCATAAAATGTAAGCACACTTCTGCACTCTCATCAGGAAACGGGACACTCCTGAAAGTAACATGTGATTACAGTTGAAACATAGTCTTGTTTTTACCACTATGTGGGATTCACGTTAACACTGGGGTATTGTGGAACGTTTGTCCATGGGATTTGATGTGAACACATTGTTATGGTCTAATAGCGGGTATGCTAGCAAAATATGAGCGTCAAATTATATATTGGCTTACATACCACTGCTCTCAAGTGATCATCGTGCATAAGTAGCCATTATATTCGCGGGACATTGCGTGCATATCATACTGAAAATTCAAGCAAATATCACATTATAATGAACAATGTAATTTGCTCGCACTTGTGTGAAAGGGAAAGAAGTGCTAAATGATTTCGAACACCGAATATGTTTGCGTTTCCTACCGAAACTTTCCCAAAATATATTTCTAAATACAAGAAATTGAAATTTCAAATTCTAGTTTGGTTATCTTGTGTCATGCAGATACTTGAAAGCATATCATGAAATGTATTGGGACAAACGCGTTCCAGGATGCTGCAGTTATGTCGTGAAACCCCATTTGAAATGTTATTAAACTGGCTGAAATAAATTTTCTTAGGAGAATGTATCTGTTCACCTTTACCGCAGCTGTACAATAAACCTATTGCTGAAGCTCATTGTTTCTGTTTGTAATAAAACCTGACGTTATTAGTTTGGTGAGCTGATTCTTTAGTAATGAATCTAAAGTGCAGTGAAAGCTAAAAGCTGTACCTTCACAGAGATAGAGTATGTTGCGAATTAGATTTGAGGCGCAGGTTTCCGTAAATTTTCATCACTTTTTGCCGAGTCTCTCAATTGCAAGAAACTTGAATATTCGGAAATTTTGGTTATTGAAAATTTCGAAGGGACCCGCAGCTGTTGCGGTACACACTTGAGATTACGTGAGCTTTCTGTGACGTGTTATGCTACCCTTCTAAACAACATGGCCAATGAA
Source organism: Enoplolaimus lenunculus (assembly GCA_030248215.1). Taxonomy (NCBI): domain Eukaryota; kingdom Metazoa; phylum Nematoda; class Enoplea; order Enoplida; family Thoracostomopsidae; genus Enoplolaimus; species Enoplolaimus lenunculus. Next base: position 810,475 of record JASANG010003752.1, on the reverse strand, counting down.
CTAAAATTTTAAACCCTTACAAAACATGAAAGTTTTCACGCTAGAGATCAAAAAAGCGGAAAAGAATATTGAAATATAAAACTTTCGAGTATGTTTTATTTTTCTGCCAACAATTGAGGCGTGCAAATGTCCATGATGCTTTCTAAAAAGTTTAAAGAAAAATGGCGGATGCATCGGATTTTTTACGATTTTGCATGAATTTTGTAGTTTTTGTTTCATTTAAAACATTCGCAGGATCTCTAATGCAAAATCACCAGATACATTGTGTATTTATAACTTGAGCGTGAAAATAACTGAATTTCCGTTATTTCTGTAATGCAAACAGACACCGATTTGTACCCGAAACGGATATCCTAAAAACCTAATTTCAATCTAATAATCTCGTAACTGGTTCTGGATTAAAAGAAGTTCAGTACAAAATTAAATTACTTAAAGTTATAAGTATTATCCGCGGTACAACCGGAGATCTATCTCCGGCTTCAGCAGAAAATCGGCCACCGGCTTCGGTAGGATTTTTGCTGGTTGGTTTTACGCTAATTTTCTGCGAAATTTCGTAAATTGTTTCCTGAAAATTGTGACGAAAGTACATCGAAACGCGCTAAACAGATAAATTTTGCAAAATTATGCAAACTTTTACTACCGAAATTGCCACACATTTTACTGCAGCTGGAGCCGGAGGCCGATTTTTGTACCAGAGCCGGAGCCGGAGGTAGATCTCCTGTTGTACCCTACTAAACTCTAATTAGTCCATTAATTTCAATTTTCCGTAATTGCTGTGCATAAATGACTCCAGGCCCAGGGATGTACCGATTAATCAGCATCGGTAATAATCGGCACTTTTCGTGAGTATCTGCATCGGCACTGCAAAACAAATGCCGGTTCTTTGCCGATAATCCTGTCAATTTCTTTTCTGGTCGCATATCAGGGTGTCTGCTCAGGGAAATTGTTCTCTCTTGCGTTTGTGTTTGAAACTATGAATTGAAATGAACTGTTCTTATAAAATTATAATCGTTTATGATGGTTAGAGTTTCAGTCTTCATATAATGATGTAATGTAGCATCCTATCTGTTTAAGCATGGTTTACTAAAGTTGTAATCGGCATTGGTTCGCCATCGGCAAAATTTCAAAATAAGAATCGGCATCGGTATAGGCATCGGCAAAAATTTTGGTATCGGCACATCCCTACTTAAGTTTTGAAAGTACATTCCAAAGTATAACCTTGCATTATCCGGGTCACTACAGTATTAAAAAAGGTGGAGCTCCAAGTAACAGACTGGTTGGTTTTAAACTAGTTTCCCATAATCGAGTAACTACTTTAGGTTGTATCGTTGCGTGAGGCAAAATAAATATGCATCGTTCGCAATAAAAAATTTTATTTTGTCGCCGAAAACATTATAAGGTATGGTTAACACAAGGTATGGTTAACACGTGTCAAAGGTGACTGCAATAAACATGTAGCGGTTAGATCAATTGGCCAATGTACTTAAAGAACATCTGCGGAACAGTATTATAAGCATATTCCTAAGCCTAAGCATAAGCATAAGTCTATGCTAAGCAAAAAAAATTAGTTTAAAGCTTAAGCTTACTCTTTTCTAGTCCCACAAAAAAAACGCTCCGCCCCTGATATTTACATGGGCCGATCAATTAAACAGTTCATTATGATAGTGATACAAAAATTATATTTTTTGAACCGTTTTAAATAGGGAGCTGAGCTTTGTTTTTGCAACACAATGAAATTTCTGCTTCATAGTAAACGAAGTGAGATTTTTTATAAATTTTTCTTCACAGTTTTACTAAACATTGGTCTCAAGAGAGCATATTTCAATTGACTTGATGGAGCCAAACAAAGGACCAAAAGTGGCTTTTTGGGTTTCAGTCGTTTTTGTTCCACTGCTATCAATAGGTACTGTGCTTGGTGTTGGTGAAAGTACTGTGGATCGCGTTGATACAGACTGCAGACTTCGGCTAGGACGATCATGAGATTCGTGTTGTTTGTCTTGTTTTTCTAACGAAACACCGCCTTCTTCCATATCGACCAGTTGATCGATTTTGACTCTGATTCCGTTTTCATTTTTGAGAGCCAAATTAGGTTGGTGTTTAGTGGATTGCGAGTTTTTGGCTGGTTTATCATCGGGTTTCATATCGTGGCTACGTTGACTTGCACTGCTAGACGTCTTGCGTTTTTTGCCACTGTTTCGACTGTCAAATGTATCGGATGATTCGTACGAAGATTTGGTGTGCAAGCTCGCTTCAGAGCTTGCGGGACTGGCGAATATCAACAGTTGAGCTTGCTCTTCCTATAATAATTTGATTGCAGAATTTCCAAATTTTCTCAGAGAGGACATGGAGTGGAACTAAGCTTAGGATTAGGCTTAGGCTAAACGTAAGCGTATCCTACAGTCTTCCGTCGATATCCCGATATCAAAGCGTACAGCTTGTTTTCTGACCATTTCTAGCCAGCCGTCGTAGACCATGATTCGCTACATATTGTTATGACAATAGACCAGAGTGTAAGCGGATATTTGTTTAAGTTTCCGGTAAAAATCAGTGTCGTTTTTGTTTCCGTTATAGAAATACGGGAAATTTTGTTTTTCTGTACAAATATGCTAGATTTGCTCGACACCAAGTTCTTCCACGGTCTTTAGAAGTTTCTTTAGATGAAAACATACTTAAATATATGTTTTTTGTCTGATACCATTATTTTTTACTAACCGTTTGCACCATTCATGCTAAGGTATCGTTAGTGGCTCAGCTGCGCAAATATTAGCCGTAGAAAGGTTGATTTGATGTTAAGCCATGATTTTCTTTATTTTGTATTATAACTCGTAATTTTCTGGTAGACTAAGTAAATATCAGGATCGTAGCCAGCTCACCTTGCTAGGGGTGCTAAAAATTTTCAGTATGGCCATTCAAGGGTTTTCAATGAGTTACAAGCGAGGTTAAAAACTTTCTAGCGGGGGGCAAAATTTTTGCAGGGGCTGGCCCCCCTTTGGCTACGTGCCCGAGTAGACTATTAATATTATTTTAAGGATGTGCGGGCGGGTATTGTATTGACCATGTAGTTGTTTCATTGCATTACGAAACGATCTCGGATTATCTTTTCAGATTTCAATATTTTGATTTGACATGGATACCTGTAAAAGAGTAGGTTTAGATTCTAAATTACACTTTTTGGTTAGGCTTAGTCTTAGGAACACTTTTGCAACGCTTAGGCTTAGGAATACGCTTAATCTACTGTTACGCCCCTAAAAGTAACATTGGTCATGATGTTTATCTACAGGTTTTTGAGGAACTTGTCAGTCGTGACACAAGAACCACCCCCATTCGAAATTTTTATAAAATATAAACCAGCTTTTCGAAATCGTGGCTACGCCCCGTATACAAGAAAAAAGTAATAATGATAATTCGAAGTTTCCTGGTTGCGGGCACTTGACTGAAAGCGCGGGATGTAGCATGGATTTTGCCAAGGCGGTTACGTCCTATAGAATTTTCGAAGTGGTTGTTTTTTTGTGTTACATACTAAAAAAAGTATCTAAAAACCACTTTACACAAATCGTAAACCGGGTTGATCCTGAAATATCCGGGCTACGATCGGATGACAAAAAAGCTACGACTGTAATTTGTAATTTTAAAACCTAAAACACAAAACTAACCTGATCTTGTTCGCGGTTATAAAAATAGTTAAAGTTTGATACAACTACTGGCACAGGCAACGCAATTGTCAGTACACCAGCGATTGCGCACAGAGAGCCGACCAGTTTACCCCATAATCCAATTGGTTGCATATCACCGTAGCCAACCGTTGTCATTGTAATAATTGCCCACCAAAACGCGTCAGGGATTGATTTAAAATCGGTTTCAGTAACATCTTGTTCGGCAAAGTAGACAGCGCTTGAAAATAGTATAACGCCAATAAATAAGAAAAATATTAACAATCCGAGCTCACGCATGCTGGCATGCAGCGTTTGGCCCAGAATTTGTAATCCTTTTGAATGACGCGACAGTTTGAATATTCGAAAGACACGTATTAGCCGAACTACCCGCAGTATAGCAAGTGACGTTGCTTGTGTATGCGATTGTGGTTGTTCTTCTTCGAGTTCCGCTTCACGTTGCTCTAATTCTATGAGTATCGCTGTTGGTTGAGTGCTACTCAGTTCGGTCGATGACTGTTGCGCGTGATGATGTTGTTGTGCGTTAAGCATTGTACCAAGTGTTACAAAATATGGAATGATCGAAATTAAATCAATGCAATTCATAATATTTGTAAAAAAATATAAACGACTTGGACAACTAATGAAACGAGTTGCAAGCTCTAGCGTGAACCACACAATGCAAACGGTTTCAATAATAAAAAATGTATCAAATTTGAACGATTTTGAACGCGTTATTACTGTTTGGACTTGCTTAATAACAGTAAATTGTGGTTGGTGCAACGAAGAGCTTGTTTTGACACCACCGATCCTCGGGGTTACTTCAGGGTAATAGTATTGTGAAGTTTCATTTAGCAATGGCAATATACCGGTATAGTTTGTACGAAAGACCGTCGTGTTAGTACGATTAAATGGATTAAAATACGGCAAGGTTTCAAGGCAAAATATTGAAATTGAAATGATAATCACGCTGACGGATATGATTGCGCATACGCGTGCTGCTTGGCTACTTTCAGGGTACTCCATGAGCAACCATATGCGGCGTTTCCACGGCTCCTCTGGTAGAGTTTGTTCTTCTTCGACAGCAAATCCTTCGTCTTCTTTGAATCGAGCAATCGCGTCTTCGCCCATATCGAAAAACGCCACCTCTTCAGCGAATACATCTAACGGAACGGTCAAAGACCTGCGTAGGCGGCCTCCGCCACCAGGTTGGTAGAAATGAATGATCGCGTCGAAACTTGGTCGATGCCGGTCGAAGAAATATTCGTCTCGTTCCGCGTCGTAGAACGCAGCCCTCCGAGTTGGGTCTCCGAGCAACGTATGCGGGTATGCGTTCAAACGATGCTCGTAAGTTTCGTACCGAAGTCCGCTGACGTTTAGAATGATTCGCCCTTCGGTTTCATCTGGCTCGCTGTCAATTGGCCGTTGCTGTTTTCCTTCATCACTGAGCGGCGACATAGACAAACGGCGGCTAGAAATCGAACTGGTTTTGGATAGTTTTGCCCGGTTGCCTTTGTCATCTCGTGATGTTCTTCTAGTGAAAATAGGCGTTGTTGTTGTTGTTGTTGTTGCTTTAGCGATGGCTTGGTCAAGTTCTTTTCGGTTATCCGCTTGACGAATGTTATCAGTGGTGGCAAATGGTAGAGAACTGTCGTCATGTGCGCCGTTTGGATCATTGATTTGCGAACTGGTGGTTTTCGGCGTTTGCCATAGGCTTCTATGTTGTTGTTGCAGCTTGCTGATAGGCCCATGGCTCGTTAAACCAGCAACACTTGTGAGCCGTGTCGCTGATTCCGGTGACCCTACTTGTGCCTGAGCTGTAAGTTGATTGCTATTTCTATGAACTGCTTCACGTATCTTGTGATCGCCAATATTTGCATCAACCATCTCGAGACGTTTGTCTAAATTACGCATTGGATCCGAACACGATTTACGTACCTGGCGACTGGATGTAGTTGAGCTTTGTCGTGAAATACTTTCGGGATGTTGGGTAATTATGTCTTCGGCAACGTTTTGTTGCCTTGTTGTTTCATCATCTTCTTGAGTAGAAGGATCCCAAGATGCTGTCTCGCCGTCTGCGTATTGTGACAACTGATCGAGTATTTGTTGTTGCCGGAGTTGTTGTTGTTGTAGTTGAACAGTTTTCGCTGCCTGCAAAAAACTTGGTCGAATTCGCCGTGTTGGACCGCCGCCAGCCGAATCAGAAGATCCAAGCGAATGTTTGTGAGCCAATTCGGTTGCGCCAGGTTTCGGTTGCACTTGCCCGATTGAGTTCACCCGAGACAAAGCACTTGTTGACTGACCTGCGCTTCTAATGTTTCCCGGATCAGATTCGAAACGTCGATTTGATTGGGACGGTTCGTCTACGGACCGCTGACCTGGTACTCCGGTACCACCTACACTAGACATGGCACTTGATGATTTGAGCAATAGCTGTCGTGAGACTTGAGCAAATACTGCTGCACCTCCTGCTGATATTTGACCAGGGCCACTCCCCGGCCCGGTTGAATCTTTTCCTCGGCTTGGAGATCGACTTGTAGATGATGCGGATTTTCGTGCAGCTGCCGCCGCCTTCCGTTTTAGCACAGAAGGCGGCGGCCCGCTTGCGACCGCACCAGCAGCTCCAGGTGCCGCCGGTCCGCCAGCGGGTCCTCGACGCAACGAACCGCCTGGTGGACCTGCAGCGCCACCATAGCGTGCACCTCGCGTGGCTGACGCTGCAGCCGCAGCTCGCGCTGCGGCAGCAAATCCGCCGCCTTTTGCAGCGGCTGGTTTTCCTCCGCGGCCAGTTATTTTTAAATTTGATGGACTACGATGTTACAATAAATACTGCAATAGCAAAAGACTTAGAAAAGTACGTTTATATATCAAAACGCACCTAATAACTATATATTAAACTGTTTAGTATCAGGTGGCACAATAAATGTTGAATTTTTTTTTGGTTATTGGTGCTATTATTCGCCTCGAGCGGGGTAAACAGCGTATATTTTTGCTGTTCAAAAAATTGTCGCTGTGTAAAACCATATTAGCCACAAGCACTTGGAACGCGCGCAGCACCAAATTAACTGTAATTATTGCTTTGATTTAATTTGCGTCGTCTGATAATGATCTTTTTATCGATACGATGGTGGGTAAAATATCAGTTGTGTGCGTTCAGGCGTTGCATTGCGTCGATTTTATTTGAGGGTCTCGCAACATTTCCATTTTGCAAAGCAAATTTATCACAGTGTCTCGTATTTGCTGCACGAGTATAAATATGTTAAACGACTGTAATTGTAATAATATGCGTAATAACGTTGTGGTGTCTAAAACTAAAATTTAATTTGTTAAAATATAGACCTGAAACACACAATTAGTAAACAGCGCGGTATAAACGGATAGTAAATATAACGGAAACGGATAGTGATCAAAATAATGGAAATGGAAACGGAAAACGGATATTGAAGTGTGAAAGTTTCAAAAATGTTTTACTTTTCTGCCAACGCTATTGAGGCGTGCATATTCACACCGGCTTTTCAAAACTATTAAAGAAAACATAGCGGATACATCGAAATTTTTAAGGCTGGATGGATTTCGTGATTTTTGTTTCATTTCAAACAATTGTAGCATATCTGAAAAGAAAAACTGTGAGTTATATAAGTGATTTATAATTAATTTTCAACGTAAAAAACAGAGTTTCCGTTATTTCTATAACGGAAACGATCACCGATTGTTACCGGAAACGGATATCCGGTTACACTATGGTAGACAGATACAATGTTTTGCTCGAAAGAACCAGTATTCTCAAATATATAAAAAATGTCACTTATCACTAATTGGTAATAGGCAATGGCGGATCCATGGGGGGCCCACCCCGGCCGTGGGCCCCCAACAGCATCTCGACAAAAATTATATAGAAATTTTGTGACAATAGTTCGTGGTTTGTGTATGGGCAAAAGTAACTTTATCACCTGTGAAATTTTAGCCCCCCATTTTGAGATCCTGGATCCGCCACTGGTAACAGGTATTGTAGATGAAGAAGCAATCAATGGTGAGCTTTGAAATTTGGTTCATTCATTTTTCGTTAAGTTTTTTTGTCTGTTACTGTGCTTAAAGTCAGATCATCAGCTGTGGTAGATAGATTGTTTGGGAGACCTATCGCTAAATGGTAATACGCTTTACACTTGAAAATGCTGCCCTAGTTCTCTGGCTACTAAACTATTGCGGTGTCTTCGGTTAGGTTCGATTTTGAAAATTTTTGCACATTTGAGCTTCTCATGACCTCCACAACTGGAAAAAAATCCGTATTACGGAGATAACACTTTTTACATGTATAAACGCCTTTGTCGACCGCTATTTTAGTCTTTCCGTTAAGCAACCTGTTCGAAAAAATATACTTTACAGTGAGAAACGGGTGTTTAGTTATCATTTGACACAAATTAAATCAACAAAACGGCCTGGCAATTTAATGTGGTACTAGGATTACTCTGCACGTTTAAAATATTTTGTTGGAAGATTCTAGATTAATATTTGTACAAAGATGTGTAAACGAGTAATGGGCTATAAAGCTTTTGAATACGTCAGAGACGATGATATATATGCACTGCAAAAAATGTTGAGTCAAATTGACTTTCTCCGAAATTGGCTTTTCGAGAATACACAAGCGGACTCAAAATTCGACTCCGCCGGAGACAAATTTGAAGTTGTTTGAGTAGTCCGGAGAAGCCTACTTTATTTCGGAAAGATTCAATTTGACTCACCATTTTTGCAGTGTGTATGCAAATGCAGAGGCCTTGGGGAGGGCTCAGCCCACCCCTGGAAGAAATTTCCCCCCTCCCAGAAAATTTTCAATCTTGCTTGTAAGTCATCGAATCCCTTGTATGCCCTCCTGAGAAATATTTAGCCTTAAATAGAAAGGTGAGTTGGCTACGGGCATAGATGCAGGCATCGGTGCCGGCTGGTATGTGCAAGTGGGTACAGCGTACTCCTGTAACCCTCCTAAACAAATGAAGGCTTCTATGAGTAACAATGTATATTTTTCTCCTACAACAGATTATGTAAAATCTACACTAAAAATTTGAATCCAATCTGTGCATTTAAACGTTTCTGACGGCATCCATTTATGAAACATATTCTTTTTTATATTTCAGCATTTAGCTTTTTATTAGAATGCAGCCGAAACCTTAAACTTTGAAGTGTGTCACGAGATACAGTCTGATCATCTTGCTTAAACTGTTCGAATTCTGCTGAACGCAGGTGCCGAGCAATTATTTTAATTCGCGAGGCGTGACAAATAATTGGGCGTTTATATAGAGTTTTCACATAAGTACACGAACAATGGAATACTGTAGATCTTTTGTCTAGACGCAGGGTGAACCGAAGGCTTAAATTTCCGGTGTCTGATGTTAAACAACTTTGCCACAACCAGATCCGAAGGTGAAGCGAAAGTTAATGCAGTTAAAGATTTACGTTGCTAATTTGAGAAAATATCTCTCTATTACAGATTTAGGCTTTAAGCTTATTTTTTGACAAATTTATATATATTTTTTTTACTAAAAATTCAACGAAACAAACAAACGCATTCTGAACGAGATAGCTTTTCTAAAAATATGAAAAAATTTGAATACCTAAAATGCCAGAAGGTTCGGCAGGAATTGTACTGGAGCCGAAACCGGAGGCATGCGTCAGGATATACCTTCCTCAAGAGCAGCAATTCCGTAGCGTAAATTCAACTTTAATTTTCGTGTGTTCTGACTGGTGTACGCATTTTAGTATTATTAACGTTTGATTATTTTGACGTCCTTATTGCTTCATATACATTTTCGGAATTTTCAGGTTTTTGCCATAACTTAGGACTAAACTTTAGACTTAAGCTAAGCTTGTGAGCTGGAAACAAGTGTACAAATGGCCTGATTTTGCTAGTCAAGCTCATACAAACCGCTATTTTCAGGGTGGGACAATTTAAGGCACACAACAACTGCATTATCATTTTTTCTGAAAAATTTCCAACGTACCGCGCAGGTGCGGACTATCAAGGACCACAGTTTCAAAATTATATTTTATGCTCAAAAATAAATTTGGGTTTTGATACGCCGCCTGTTTTGTTTTCGATAAGGCAACCAGAGGTAAAAGCACATAAAGCACCAGCAATAAATATTAACAACATCAACATCGAAACTGCTCTCGTACAGGTTGTGGCAGCTGCTAATTTTGATGATAACACAAATTATATTTTAAAGCGCGGTATTCAATAAAAAAAGTCCTCCGAAATTATGTGCCGAAAGGTTTCCCTGCCTCATTTATGCCGGGGATAAGTTTGAATTCTGGCTCGTAAAAACAGACTGTGCCAAATTGGTGTGCGGTGCACAAGATATAGAAACAAACATTTTTACATTGATAAGCAGAATAAAAATGGAATCTAAACGCGTAACCGTAGACGGATCTGAGGGATCTTGATCCTTCACTCATTTCATGAACAAAATGTGAGATTTGCACCATTTGTAAAACAAAAAATGTTATGCTAAAAATTGCGTCTGGCGTTTCGCATGCAACAAGGTTTTGAGTTCATAAGTACCTTAAAAATTAATGTTGGATAACTAATTAGCTGGCTCTTTTAGCGGTTCTATCAGGCTGTGATTTCACACAATTCAAGTTTTAACAATTTTGAAGTTGTGATTTACGTGCTTGGTGGAATCTGTGTGAACGACGAAATTTTATGCAAATCTTTCAGGTCTGTGTGTTTGACCACGAAGTACATTTCGCAGTTTATAAGTCCAAATCAAAGCTGATATAAACCTTCGTTTCAACAGTTAAAATAAGTCATTCACAAGACACTTTCCGTAATGAAAATACTATCAGCAGTTAACTGCAGAAAGTCAATGCACACTGACAACTGCATACGTTCGTTATAAAGCTTCCACACGGCGTATGAGTCACTCGGGTTGGAGGGTCAAGCTATTATAGCTGAGTAGTGACGGTTAAATACATTCCAGCCAGGATACTGGTCGTTCAATCTGAGCTTACAATTAACCTTTGTCACATTATTAATTACTATCCGTATAAAGAACTTTGGTCAATGTTATTGTTCGGGCCGTAACAGTAGATTAAGCGTATTGCGAAGCCTAAGCCTATAAAGCCTAAAGGTTGAAATATCTATTCCTAAGCCTATTAAGCTCAATCCTAGGCAAAAAAGTAGTCTCAACAGTCTAAGCCCAATCTTTTACACACCCCCGAAACCGGGACGGCGTCCAGAATTTTCATGCCAGGACAATTTTGTTCAATCTTTGAGAGCCAATAGTTTTTGTTTTCATCCATCCATGACAACAAAAACAGAAATTACATCGAAAAACACTAGAATAAGAAGGATGCAAGGAGATATTATATATGTGCAAGAAGGTGCAGCTCTAACTCCCTTGGTTCCTTGAGCAATTTGGCCCATCGACGGGGCTTAGGTTTAGGCTTAGGCTTAGGCTTAGGCTTAGGCTTAGGCTTAGGCTTAGGTTTAGGCTTAGGCTTAGGGTTTTACGCTTAGGAATAGGAAAATGCTTACAATACTGTTCCGGCCCTGTTCTTTACATTGGTCAGCAATGTTAGTAAACATTGATAAAAAGTTGGCAAATTTGAAGCTGCATCAACATTATGTAAAAAACTTCTCATCTGAAGCTCACACACCGCCCCCAATCACTGCTGACTGGATTGGCAAACTTTCAAACCGTACACTGCTAACTACTAACTCTGTTGTAGTTAATTAAAATTCATTGAACAAAACGATCATGGATTGTCTATATTTAACTTCGTATACGTGTTCAAAGAACACCGCAGCAAACAGAAAAGCGCCTATTCTGATGGGATACTGTAGGGGCCCGAATAATAGGGGTCCCCATTTTGAGTCCCAATCAGTAAGAGTCCGTATCCCTAATAAGAGCCCGTAAGCGGATATAGAGTCCCTAAACCCTAAATTAGAGTCCATAAATGTGAAGTATCCCTAATTGTAGCGCATAAATGACTCCAGAACCAAATAAAGTTGTGTTCGAAACTTTAACGCGTACTCAAGTATGAAAGTACATTCCTAAGTATAACCTTGCATTATCGCTCAAGTTTTTGATGCAAGGCAAAAAACGTTTAATTCAACGAAAAGTTGCAATACCGGACATATATATCAGTAAACGCAGCGTAGCGGAGGGCGGGTTAACAATAAACAGTTAGTGACCGAGCCCAAATAAATATCAGTCTCTCGTATTCGGATCACTACAGTAGGGGGGCGGGCTAAAATTGCCCGGTGTATGAAGAGAAAGACCCTTTTCAAAGCTCCACTGAAACCAAACGTCATAAATTTTTGAGGATCTTGAATGCACAAACATGCGTCGTCAAAATGAAACTATTTTTGATCCAAAATGCCCCACAGTTTAGGTTTTTTGGGGGACGGGTTGCGGGTAAGCCGCGACATAGCCGCAGTAAGTCTGGCTAAGATAATGTTTGAATACATTTAATAATATGTTAGTATTTACTTACGGCGATCGGGTGCCTGAGTTCAACAGTGCTGAGCGAATGTCGCCGCATAACATCAGTTTAGCAACAATTGAATTTTATTCTACTACAGTAGATGTATACATTATTATGATTGTTCAAGTGGTGTGGCTTGCATTGAAGAGGTAGAGTCATTGAAAATAAACAATTTGTTTCGCACAATGTTGTCAATATAAAAAATGCTTGGCAACTTCGTTGCTTTCCTTTTCGTTTACTCACAGCTACAAACGAATAACATCCGTGACTGAAGTTTGTATAAAACGATACAAATTCCGCTTTTTTGTTAAAAAAGAGTTGAACTCAAAGTGACGTATACAAAGCGATGGTATGCATAAAAAATTAATAACGTGATGCAAACGGTTGCGTTTTCTCTGATAAACATTGATTGTTTTTGATAGAAAAGTAACATAAACTTTAAAACTGTCACGGCTAATGTTACTTTTAGGGCCGTATCAGTAGAGTAAGCGTATTCCTAAGCCTAAGCCTAAGCCTAAATGTTGCAAAAGCGTATTCCTAAGCCTAAGCCCAAGCAAAAAAATGTACTCTAGAATCTAAGCCTACTCTTTTACAGACCAACCACAAACCGGGACGGCCATAAAAGTAACATGGACCACGGACCACTGTCACTATAAAAACTGTCTAATTCCATGTAGCAAACACGGGATCTTTCAACTATTAGCCGATTTGTCGGCAATTGCGTGCTTTTATTTCAACTTTCTAATATTGGCCCATGTAATGATCAGGGGCGGAGAGTTTTCTTTGGGACTGCAATAGAGTAAGCTTAAGCTTTAGACTAATTTTTTACTAGGCTTAGGCATAGGCTTAGGCTTAGGCATAGGAATACGCTCATTCTTACGCTTAGGCTTAGGCATAGGCTTAGGAATATGCTTATAAAACTGTTTCGCCACTGTTCTTTGCAATGGTCCTAATATTTTTAGTAGCTGTAGTGGCTATGTAAAGTTTCTGAACGACAATTTGACGCTCTGAATTTTTGTTGGAAATTTTACGCTAAAATTTCAGATTTCGCTATTCTGTTCACTTTTGAGTTTTGACATAACTGGAATCTCTCAGTATAGGAACTATATTGAAAGTTTTCTAGCGAGTGCGCTTAAAATTTTGGAAGGCAGCTTCCATCTGTTGGTCTGGAATAAGACTAAAAACACATTGGTCGATCTTTGTATGGCTTTCAAGCAAATTATTGCGTATTTATTAAAAGGCCAAAACCAAAACTATGCCTGTAGGCTGTGCATTAAAATACCTATGCATCAGGTTTACCAAGCGCATAAAAATCAAATCATCGTTAAAAACCATTTATAACACCTGTAAAACGCCGCCTGCAAAACGCAAGCCGACATTGCACAATATACGAACTAAATATTTAACATGGTTTAATTTTTGATGATTTCTAATGTATCAGGGTGTAACCGGATATCCATTTCCATGTGTGGTAAAGATTGATGTTCGTTTCCGTTTTCGGTAATATGGAAATAACGGAAATTGTGTTATTTTTTTACTCACAATTAGTTTTGAATCACGTTTACATTGAGCAATTTTTCATATGATGCAGTTGCTCAATGCGAAATAGAAATGACGAATTCATTCAAAATTTTAAAAAAGCTTGGGTGCATCAACTATTTTTTGCTTTAGAATTTTAGAAAGGCCTGTGAATGTTTCCATACCTGAACTGTATTGGTAGAACAATAAAGACATTAAGTAAAAACGCACCTTGATTGGACAATTAAAATATTTGAGACAAAGGTCCATGTATGGATCAGGGCGGACCGTTTTATCGTAGGACCACCATTGAGTAAGATTAGGCTAAAGCAATTTTTTGCATGGGATTAGGCTTAACGTTGAGCATATTCTTATTTTATGCTAAGGCTTAGACGTTAAGCTTAGGAATATGTTTCTACTAGACCCTGATCTACCCATTGGCAAACCTATAAAACGTACAACTTTATAGTTGATGTTCATCTATGGTGATCATAACAATACAGATGGATATAACCATTTCTCATATTGCGTGTACTATGAGCAAGCGGTAACTGCACGTGAATTAGCGCACAACGTGCAGTGATTAACAATTGTGTATGCGCAGTACAAAATTTCCTCAAAACGTGAGAGCCCACTGGAGCTTCAGTGTCAAGCTTCTATAACTAAGTGGTGATAGTAAACGCCTCCCATCTGAAAGGCTGCGATTCGAATCTTGGCTTGAAATTATACAAAAAAGAAAATACGCACATGAAAAAGGGGTTTTCAATCGTTGGTTTTCAAAGAACCCACTAAAATTCAAAAATCCTATTAAAAAGCACATTAGGATCTACTATAAATCTATCCAAATCCACTATTGCAGAACCACAATGGAGACTAACTGGAAAACACGTCTAGTTTCTAGCACTCTTCGTTTGCAAGGTGTCTGGTACTATACTATTTCTTCTTTGACACTTTGTTGCCTAACTGGGAATCGGAAGAATCCCTCATCGAACCAAAAACAAAAAGTTGTATAAGGATAGAAACTAAAGCTGATTTCAGCTTCTCGCTCGCTTTGTTAACAGTGTAAAGTTCACTTATATACTTCATTGCGCGCTTGCGTCTCTCCCTTATGAGAGATTTCCGGATCCACCGCTGACAAAAGCATGTTTGACGAGCAGCTCCCGTGTTTGCGTCAGCTGCTGAGCTCCTGTTTCCAAATGCTTCTTCGAAAAATGACCTTTACAGAAATGTAAACTTGAAGTATAAAATTGAAAAATATACTGTTATTTTTGCTATCTTCACAAGTCAATGGTAAAATCTGTGCCTTATTTCATTTTAACTTTTTTGAACGTATTTGAAAACCGAGCTATTTTTAAAAAAAACCCGCTCAAATTTAAAAAAGCTACCAAAAGCCCACTTCAATTTTTGAAAAAAAAACGCTGAATCATGAATATGAAAGCGATACGCAAAAAACGGTTTACGTAGCACATATATATGTACATTTTCGACACACGCTTAAATGGCTTTGCAGTTGGAATAAATAGGTATATATGCTCGAGTATTTTGTTAAAGAAATTGTCATGTGCCAACTGAGTAATCTTCAGTATGGTTATTATTGTTATAGAAACGACGGCAATCAAGGAAATTAATTTTGCAGCTTACAAATAGATTATTCACGATCAGCGTGCGTTTTTAAGCTGCTAATGAAATACTTCTGAGCTTAATTTCTGAACGGCTACGGTCATAAAAGAAGCACAGAATTCACTCTAAACGTAAGGTTTCCAAAAAACACCCCAGCATTTTAAGCATCGTGCACATTTTACACTGAAAGCGTGAGAAATTGTTTTCCACGAATTTTTGAATCAAAGACCGGTTGTCGAATACATTGTCATTGACGCCGTTGCGAATGTGTGGAGCGAATTCCGAACAGACTCGGAGACTTTAAACCCTTGCTAAAACGCGTAGACTTATGGTTTAGATGTATATACGACGACTTATACTGCTACGGGCGACGACGGATAACCCTAATTGTCATCTTTAGACTTAGATGCAGATTCACTTTTGTGGTCATATTTCGAAATGTATGTAGCAGCTATAACCGCAGTCAGTGACTAAGACCTGTAAATTTCTAACTAGGCAATGGAAATCTTCAAAGTTTGGCATATTTTAGTATCCGATTGGTCAGTAGATAAAGAATGACGGTTTTGGCACCCCCACCAGTGGAGGTATGGCGATGGTGTGAAGAGCTTACTGGGAGCTGCCGCGGTTGGCTTTCGAAAACCTGTTACCAATTGGTGATAGGTGGTACACACAATTGAGAATACGGACCTTTGTTCTAGGGCATGTTTTATAGATGGGCTGACAAAATATTACTCAAACCAGCTACGAATTACAAATCAGTAGCGTTAATACAGTACGTTTTGCTAGGGTGTTCATTTAGAAATACATGTAATTTTGCAGCCACTGCAATCACAAGTAATCCTGGTAAACATTATTATGGCACGTAATCGCAGTCAGGAAAAACCTTAGATAAAATTCAAAAGTAGTATGAAATTATGCGGGATTCACGTTATAACCGGGGCAATGACATCAGCTTACAAGCCACCGCTCTCAAGTGATCGATGAGTACAAGGGTCGATTTCCGATACAAAATCACTTAGAAAGACAGCTTCTTAATTCAAAATTTCAAATTTCACATTCTGTATCATATGATATTCAACAGGAATATTGGGGTATGTTACCTCAAGCACACAGACATTTGAAAATATATCGTAAGGTACTCGCAAGACAATACCTAGAATATCATATTGAAGAACAAGAGGTGACCTATACATGATAATAGGGTTCAAATACGAATTTTTGAATTCGATATAGGTCTACGAGCAGACAAAATGTTACCCAATAGTCTAATAGGGACAAAACCAGTCCCAAGCTGTCCCGGTTATAACGTGAACTCCGTATTACTCCTCAATTGCATGTCACCTAAACGCTCAACGCACAAAAGCGAGATACGTTTACTTACACACATATTTACCCAGAGCTTCGGTTCAAAGCACACTACACAACATAAACAGCAGTAGTACATATGGAAGATCTTCCCCCGTATCGATAACGAAATTGAACTCCGGGTTAGGAAAAAATTTTAAATTGTGAATTTTGATGCTTTGTATAAAGTTCCTGCTCTCCAGTGAGTTCGTCTTGTAAACTTTAATGCCAAAGTTCCATAAAAGAACCTTAACTAACAAAAATGTTTCTCAACACGTTGCAGATACTGTTAAAAATAGCAAATTCATTATCATTTTTGTTACCAATTTTTTACCTACTCTTCGGTTCAGACTACATCGAAATATCTTAACACCCGGCTCCGGTATTTTTCACCTCCGGCTGCAGCCTGACAAACAGGTAGGTTTAAATAAATGCCACAATCATAACAGGCAACAAAACTTCACAGCTTTCCACCAGCCAGAAGGCGGCATGACAAAACATGGCGTAGACAGTGTTACTCATTCGTATTACTATCATTTATAGGCGGCGGCAATAGAAGCATATTTCTCACAGAGCGGCTGTACTCCTCCAACGTTTGTTCTGTTTCAGTTTCATTCCGCAGCTGATCCCATGCCTCCATATATTGGTTGATTTCTTTCGTTCCACTTATGATTTTAGTTAATTCATCATTGCTAATGGACGCGACACTTTCTGAATCGGTGAACAATGATGCTAGGCCGATAACGTAATCTGGAAACTTTCGAAGGGCGTCACGTTTTTCGACTGCTTCATTTGATGTTTGAGCTTCAGGCATCTGCAAAAACGTTAACATATCATAATCATTGTGATTTATTAGCACGTTTTTTGTAATTTTACACAGTATCACTACACCATTGTATAGGTTGTACCAGCGTTGCCAAAAATATCTTAGCAAGGTAAGCGTGCCATGCTGTTTGTTATGTAAATCAGTCACGGACAGAATTAAGTGCGCAAATTAAAAAATTTACAAGTCTTACCGATGACACAGTTTGGTAATAAGCGTTAAGCATTTCACGAACTAAGAATAACACGTTATTTCGCGACTCAGTAAGATTCCAAAAATATCGTTCCATATCTGATTCAATCTTCTCTTTTTCCCATTCTTCAATTTTCTGAAGTAAACTACTTAACATTAATAATTACATAACATTTCACTTCTATGGCAGAGTGCAGTGTAGCGTACCCATGTCAGCCTGTAGGGAATTGACCGTTCATTTAGATACAGACAGGAGCTTATAACAACCAAAAAATAGCAAATGTAATACGCAGCGCCATGTGAATATATAATAGAGAAAATAATGCTCAGTTGTCACAAGTTTTACAGCCGCCGAGTGCTAATATCGCAAGTTACAACTCGAAATAATCCAACGCTTTGAAATATTTACAATTAAAATCAAAAACAACCCAACGAACATAAATACCTAAATTTTGTTTTAGATTTCACTTTTATTACACAACTAAACATTTTTGTTTGCTTCCTAAAAAGACTATTATACTTTTGTTCGCTTAAAAAGAAATAAAAATGCCAGAGAAAATGTGAAAAATTTGTTATTGCTCACAAACGAGATAATAGCTGCGAGACTATAATGCTTTGGGATATTTATTTAAATTCCGATTCACTGGAATGTAAACATTACAATCATACAGGGCTTATAGGCAGATATAAGAAGTATGCAAATTGGTTATAGAATATGTTAACATAAAATATCAGCGACTATAAACTTCAGAGTTGTCAACTGAAACAAACTTAAACACTCACCCAAGACTCGTGGAACAATGCAGTGAGCAGGTAAAAGGCGTAGTCTCTGTTTTGGTGACGAGCAGGGCACCTGAAATAACAAAGCAGTTTTTTCACAGGTTGGCTTGAAAGCTCAACACCGAAATATTTGAAAATTGAAAACGGTATTGAAAATTGAAATTTTTTAATATTCTTCGTTTCATTTCCGTAAAACCAGTCTTCAGCCCATAACGAAAAATTAATTAATATGTACATTCAACACGATGCAAGCAATTACATTTGGAGAGATAAATTAATGGTCAATTTTAGCTTAGCTTAGTGTCCCAGTAATGTTCAAACGTAACATAAAATCGTACGTAGATACGCGAAATTACACAAAATCGTACGTAGATACGCGAAACTAAAATTCTCAAAACACTAAAAATGCATGAGAAACTGTTATTTCCACAGTGCGGACATAATCTGGCAAGAAAACCGGAACATTAAACAAGCGACCTGGATGAGAGTGCATATTAACTATACTGTAATTGGTGTCACGTTTCAAAACACCACTGCCATGCGTTTGCATGCGAGTGAATGCGAAATATTCAGCGATCGCGATTGCACTTTCGTGACTTTATGTTTATATATGTACCTGTCACAAGCAATCGTTATCGTGTCTGTTCTTGCGTCATACTTGTCTTCAGCGAGTCTCTTTAGTTTGTCACGGGCGTGATAATCTAACGGCAAGCCGCTCAGTTTGAACTAAAAACATCCTCTCAGACTGTAAAAGTTAATTTGTAAGTACACCTGCTTCTACATATTCCAATATGATCGAACCAGATAGTAACTCCGTATAGTAAAAAAACTGCAAGATAAACTAATTTATACAAACTATTTTGTTTACACTGTGTCCATGTCCAGGTCTAGTTCTTGCAAGCCAACCATCAAGCTTACGCAACATACTGTAAGTAGTGCGTTTACGGGCTTCATTACCGCTATTATTGGCGTTAAAATAGCTGATCAGGATAGAAACACGAAGCCAACAAAATAACAAGCTAACATCAACACAAGTGGAGCAGTTTGCCAAATTATAAACACACCACAACAAAGTTACAAAGAAACAATACACTAGCATCCGCGGATCCATTTTTATTAATCTTATGCAAACGTCAAGTTGCTGGTTTGAACAGCAGCAGATCCAAACGTTTCCGACGCCAGCCGAGCGATACAAGATAGAGAAAAAAGCTTGGCAGCGAGAAACCAACCACAATTTTAGCACTGAATATTATAAAGCTTAGGTTTGATCTCAGTTGGGGGTGAAATGCCCTGGGTAACTTTCCATTTATCAACCAGTGGGATTGGCGTCTTGCTGTCGATATTAGGATGTGGTGACAGCAGACAAACAAACAAAGGAACAAACAAAGCAAACAGAAGCGAACAAACCAACCAAACAAACTAACACATAAGCAAGGAAAATAAACAAGCAAACAGACAAACAAACCAACAAACAAACAAACAAGCAAGCAAGCAAAGAAACAACCAAATTATAACACAAAAACAAACAAAAAACGAAAGATCTGCAACATACCTGAATAGTAACTATACGCGCTCTAGGGTCGCGTATCGAAGTGCCCGAATGACAATAATCACTGTATGTGAGTTCGATGGGAAAATGTTTTTCCATTGTTGTGATGTCATTCAGTTCTTCAGGCCACTTTGTGCAAAATTCTGAACACAGCATTATACATCAAAATAACGTTGATTTAATGACTACAAAAATAGTGTCTTTCCGAAATGTGCCGATTAATTGGCATCGGTATTCGGTAAGATCGGTACTTTTTATGACTATCGGCAACCGCAGTGCAAAAATATTGCCGACACTTTGCCGATACTTTATCCGCTAACCGGTGAGTTAAAAGGCCATCAATTTTACCAATTGGCAAATATCAGCGCGTCTGATCAGGTAACAGTTTTGTCTCTTTCATTTAGGATTGAAAAAATAATTGAAATGAGCTGTTTTTATTTAATTATAACAGAACTGGTTAAGGTTGTTAGGGTTTAAGTCTTTGCGTTTATGATGATGTAATGTAGTATCATAATGGTTCATTAAGCATCGTATATAACAACTTAGATCAGCATTGGTATCGGTATCTGCATCGGTTTGACAAAACTTCCAAACAAGAATCAGTATCGGTATTGGCATCACCAAAAATTTTGGTTTCAGCACACAACTAATTTATTTATTAAAATCATTAAGATCGACAGCCCAGCAAAAACGGAAAACGTGGACAATAACAAACATCGTTTAAGCACTCAAGCAGTAAGTTTATTAAGTTTGATTATAAAATTGCGTTTCGCAAAATAGTGACTTCCACTTTAACTTTATTTTGAATCAACAAAATCTTCCGAAACATTAAAACTGTTTTGCCCATTTGCCAGCGATCGGGTTCTTGACGTTCACCAGATAATGCAATACATGTGACTTTTAGCATTCACGACATCAGGTCGGACATGCGCTTAGCACTGACGGTACAGTAATTTCTCCGCGCGAGTCACTAAATACACCATTTATGGGGGTGGGCAAGGCTGAGATCACCGCCCTCTGTGTAAACCCCCTCGCGCTTAGAAGGTACTTTTGTTTAAAATTAAATTCGACTCACTTTTAATCGCTTCACAATGGCGTTTAATCGCAGGCGGCGTGAGATGTAGGAAATTGGGAATTTTCATCAACTCCAAATTTCCGTACTTTGCAGGTGGTGGATCACGCCACCAGTGTTTTTGATGTCCCATGCGTACTGGAAGTGGTACAACAGACGCCTTAAACGATTGAGCTGTTGGCCATACCGAAGGCCAGTCTTGATCAATAGGCATGCGTTTCCATCGTGGTATGGCGTCCTGAAAGTACGAACATTTGTCACTTTAGTATGACAATAGTGTGCAAAACGCATACAAAACACCGATGTGTCTATCCTAATTTTGTTTGCTTGATATACATACGTAATACATGAAAATAGTATTTATCAGGCATTTAAAAACGTGGAAACAATGGACATATTCAAGAAGTTAGCGGACGTCTAAAAGAACATGCATGTTAAAATGGCTATTTACACCACTTATGTGCGATAAGTAGCACAAGTACAACAAAAACAACCAAATATATTTTTGTTACTCAGTAGTCAGTCGTCTACCTCAGCTTCTTTAACAAAACCTCGACTTCGTTTCGCTTTGGTCTTTTGTGGAGGAACTAAATCGAGCTTTCGAAAGTTTTCATTCGCTTTCGGATTATTTTGTTTATCGGCTAAAACCAAATATCATTTTAGTTGCAATGATAAAATTACAATTATATACATAATAACAGCACAATTAGATAATGCTTATAATGAAATGTGTAAGAATGACATAGATGCTTTACGTGTCCGTGTAAGTATAAGCCGTAGCGACTACATATGCTCGCTTCACATCTTATGCGCCGTTCATATTATAAAATTTGGCCGGGTCACAATATTTGACGTACCAATGGTTAACAATCACCCGTTAACCCTTGAAATGCGTTGAAGTAGGGTCAACAGAAATATTTCGTTTAGGTAGAGTCAACGCGTGCCAAATGGTCTAAAAACTATTAAATTTTGGTATAATTTAGGCTTCGGAACAAACCTAAGCTTGTGAGAGAAGTGTTCAAATGCGCTTCAGTCAACACACTTGCAACGATGGCTTCTATGAGTTTGCAGAATCAGCTTGCCAGAAACAATTTTCTATTTTAGTATCTTAATACATATCGCAATACAAACCTTCTGGTAATTCAGCTCGCGTCGCACTTTGAAGTCTTCTTCCCAATAGATTAAAGCATTGGCGACAGACAAAAGCATGGTGAACGACGTTACTGTGACTAATCATTATTCAATAATTACAAATCCATTCAAAAAATCCATATTGGCATAAACTGAATCAAATAATCTTAATTATCCGTTTGAATTAACAACAGTTAAAACGCTATCAGCAATGAATTAATGCAGTTTAACGCAAATCATAAAAGAATTCCAACGCAAGGTTTTACATCGCTGGTCTGGGCGGATAGATCCTGATAAGTAGTTCGTTTTTCAGCTTCGATAGATATCTCAGTTCTATCTTCCGCATCATCATCACTCAGTATTTTATACAAGTGTCGAAAATAATCCACAGTCACGCTAGCTAATACAATTGTTCATATAAACGGCCCACGTATACTTTACTGCGGTCCCAAAATCCCACCGTACCAGCTAAAAAATTTACAGCTTTTGTTTGCGGTGGGATTTTGTTATCTGACTAATTCGTCGCAAGCAATTCGTTGAGCTAAGTATAGGATTAGGTTTACAATTTTAGGTTTAGGTTTACTTAGGCTTCAAGCTTAGGCAGACTTAGGCTTTAAGGCTTTAAGAATTGGTTTAAACATAGATTAAATCTAAAATGACCCTTGGGCTTCATCTTAGGCTTTTAGGCTTTAAGAGCAGGCTTTGGCTTAAGCATGGATTATTCTGCAAATAGCACAGGCATAGGCTTATGCTTACGTGGAGGCTTTATACACAGGCTTTAGTTTAACATACTGTAGTGACTCGAATAAGGAGGGTCCCCATTTTGAGTCCCAATGAATAGGAGTCCGAACCCCTAATAAGAGTCCGTAAGCGAAAAAAGTCCCTAAATCCTAATTAGAGTCCATAAATGTCAATTATAACTAATTGTAGCGCATAAATGACTCCAGGACCAAATAAAGTTGAGTTCGAAACTTTAAAGCATACTTAAGTTTTGAAAGTACATTCCTAAGTATAACCTAGCATTATCGCTCAAGCTACTGACACAAGACAAACGTTTAATTCAACGGATAATTGTAATACCGGATATATATCAGTAACGAACGGCAGCGGATGGCTGGTTAAAAATAAATAACAGTCCGTAACCGAATAACATCGGGGTACCCTCTGGAGAGGCCAAATAAATATCAGTCCCCTCTTATTCGGGTCACTACAGTACATTCGATCTTTAGTGATTCTTGAGCTAAATCTTAGGCTAAGGCTTAAACTGAGGATTTAGGAATAGGCTTAGGCTTAGGCTTAACCTTGGTCTTAGGTTTAGGCTTTTCGACCATATCCCGAAACCCCACCTTCGATCATATCATGATATCCCGCCTTCAATCATATCCCGAAATCCCGCCTGCTACCACATTCCGAAATCCCTCCTTCGACCATATCTCGAAATTTCAAATCCCACCTTCAACCATATCCCGAAATCTAACATCAAACTTGGACCAAGGATGAGAGTCACAATGAAGAAGATGAGATTGAGACAGCCTCACACTCTTTGAGACTGAGAATTGAGTAATTTTTTGAGAGTCACAGTAACTTATTGTACCAATACCGAATCATTTCAGAAAAATTCTAAATCACGTATATTGAAAGTCCTATTTCGCTCTATAAACTTTAATATAAGATTGAGAAAGAACACAACGTAAATTCGGTATGTTCATTTATTTGGCACAAAATATACCAGGTTGTAACCGCAATTTTGATTCCGATTTAACCCCGATTCAAAAAAAGTTCCGATTCTTATATAGCACAATAACAATTGCACTGTCGCAAAAATGATATTAGTGATACTGGCTGGCTTTTGTATTGAAATTTCATACACATGAACTTTCAGATAGGTAGCAGAACTTTTAAAACTTAAGTTCAGCAAAATTCTGTTGGCCCACAGACCAAATTCGCTATATAATAGACACTTTTCAAAAGCTGAGACTATGCGGGGATCACATTACAACCGGGGCAGTTTGGGACACGTTTTATCCCTATTAGACCTATTGGGTAAAATTTTGTCCCCTTGTAAACCTTATATCGTATTCAAAAATTCGTATTTGTCTGCTATTATCATGTGTAGGTCACGTTTTGAGGGGCGGAACAGTAGTATAAGCATATTCCTAAGCCTAAGCCTAAACGTTTGGATAAGCCTATTCCTAAGCCTAAGATAAAGCCTACGCCAAAAATTAGTCTAAAGCTTAAACTGAATCTATTATAGCCCCTCCGGAAAACGATCCGGCTCTGTTTTATACATGGGCCGCGAATATTATATTTTCAAATGTCTGCATACTTCAGGTAACATACCCAAATTGTCCTGTTGAATATCATGATACTTGAATGTGAAATTTGAATTTTTGAATTATTAAGCTGTGGTTATAAGCCATTTTGTGTCGGAAACGTTTTGAAGGCGTGTATTTGGTATTTAAAGCATATCTGTTCCTCTGCCGTTTGACTTTCCATTTATTTATCAGCACCCAAAGATTACACTGTCCCGCTGAATATCATGATATTCGTTGAAATTTTGGAATATCATATGATATTCGCATAAATGTCCCACATTATCACGTGACATACCGTTCCTCGTACACACTGATCATTTAAGAGCGGTGGTTTGTAAGTTAGTCATATGACAGTTTTGTCTGTTGACCCGACATAAGAGCCCGAATTTTAACATTGACGTCGAATCAATATGGGCATACCGCGTCTCGCCTGCCTCGGTTATATAACGTGAATCCAGCATGAGAATGAGACACGCAAGTCTCGTGAATTTTCGAGGCTTACGACTGACATTGAGAATCCCAATTCAGACGTTCGACAACATCCCGAAATCCCACCTTCGACCATATCCCGAAATCCCACCTTCGACCACATGCCGAAATCTCACCTTCGACCATATCCCGAAATCCCAAAACAAAATACCACGTTCGACCACATATCAAAATCCTTAAATCCCACCTTCGATCACATCCCGAAATACCAATTTCAACAACACCTCAAATTCTTGTAATGGGATGGTGCGATTTAACAAAATGCAGCGAGGTTAACCCTTTCTCACATGAATATTTTCTATTTCCCCTGAGACCTACTTATATGCTAGGATTCGAATTCCAGTGACTGGAGTGGGAGGCGTACACGATCACCACTCAGCTATAGGAGCTTGACGCTCGAGCCCGAGGCGGCTCTCACGTCTTGTGGTGATTTAGTATTATGTATACGTGTTGCAATTGTCAAACACGGAGCGATATATATTACTTAACGTATATACACTGCGCTGAGTTGCCTATAGGCAACTCAATGTGAGAAGGGGTAACATAGACCAAATAAACAATTTCAAGACACTAAGTGATAGCAATAAAGCCGCAAAATCACGCAGTGCTTCAAAAAAAGTTGAAATCAGCTATCATGATAAGCGGTTTTAAAATGCTTCTATCATAAAACAAGTACTTGGTTACACTTTACTGAATACTTCGCAAAACGACACAAAATAATTTATACACATCTTGCACAATATTGATAGACATAATTGGTGTATATCTTCGGTTCCGACAGAAAATTCTGCTGAAGGTTTGGGCAATTCCACTAGTGAAATTTCCAAAAAGCAAAATTTTTTGACAAAACCGTACACACATTTGCTAAAACTTGCAATTTAAAACTGTTTAACTGTATTACAAGACCTTAGAGCTCCCTTTAACGCTGGCGTTAAGCTCTTATACTCGAGCGGTGATTGTAAACGCCGAAATTTAGAGATTCGGGGTACGAATTTTGCTTAAAATTACATCTCAGCTGAAATAAAAAAATATTCATGTGAACAAAGGTTAATAGAAATTTGAGACGCCTGCACTGGAATTCACCAAATGATATTGTCGCAAACATTAAACAAGATTAATCATCGGAAAGAAAGGTGCAGTTTATGATTTTGTATTAAATACAACAGAACAGCATTCTTTCCTTTAATATCGAAGCTTTAATGCGTCATCCACTTCATTTTGTGCCCGCCGTGTGGAAATTAGACACGCCTTTTTCCAAGTACGATTTTGCAAAATGCTAGCAACGGTAAATTGGGAAAATTACAATATCCTAAATCGTATAAATTCAGTACATCAAACAAAACAGATTATGTACAGCTTCAATCAAAGCGAAACACTGGTACGCTGTAATACCACTACCAGCGGTATAGCCATGATTTCGTTCCGGGAGAGTACTATAATCTTATGTAAAAATTTCCAAGGCTGATAATACCAAGCGAAGCTACGTTCAATTGTTACAAGTGACATTTTACGGCTACAGAAATTTTGCGAGGGATTAACACCCTATTCACACCGTTGTGTACTCCCCTGGCCATTAGTTTCAACTGTGCATGATTTATTTTAAATTTTGACTTACAAGGAAAACATTGATGTACTTAGGTTGGCAAAATAATCATTTTCCAATAATTATACTAACATCACAAGTTCATTTGCATTGAAAAACAACACGTTTTCACTTCTTTCAATTAGGTACGCTGCAGCTAAGAAATACCAAATTAATGCGAGATTGCGAATGTGATAAAATAAGATTAAGAGCACCAACAAAATACAAAGCGAAAACATAAACGTTAAATTAAAAGCTAATGTATGTACCAATGGCACTATTACACCAAATTTTAAGTACGAACCTGAAACTTTCCCGCTTTTGTCATATATTTAACACCCTTGAACGGCTTATACTTTTCGCCGTACATATCAAGCCGACTAACCTTCAAACCAGAAACTGCAAGTTGATTAATTTTAAAAAACACATTGATTGTCGGATTTGAATCGGGTGGAGGTTCACCGGGCGCCAGTGTAATTGACCCTTTCAAATTCGGTACTTTCCCAGTTTCGATCTTACCAATATCCCATTGGAGCGTTTTAGTTGTCGGGTCGAACGAATATTTGCCCTGAGTCGGCACTAGTGACACGCTAAGCACAGATTTGGGCATTGGAACGTCAAGCGCAACATCTTCCAACGTTTTTCCCATTGCTTGCTTCGGTCCTACGGTAATATCAAGCCGACCAGAGCTTTGACCGGTCCCGCCAGCTCCGGCCTTGAACGCAATGGAATGTCGTACGTAAATCGGAATTGCAACCATACTTTGTGATCCAATATGATACTGCATCATCCGAAAGCTGCCATCCGGCGGAACAAACGACAATATTCTTTCAGCTTCCCAGCGGCGATACCGGACGGACGGATGAAAACTAACGTCGTCCAACAATCGAGGATTCATAAACGTCAGCGTTAAATCCGGCATACCTGACAGCTTTATACAACAGTCAATGTAGCCTTGAATTTCAGCGCATACAATCGAACCGGACTTGTCTATAATTGCGTCAATTTCTTCGATTATATCAAAATAGGCTTCGTTATTGGTGTACTTTACTCCAGCACGCCGCCACGGAACGTTTGACAACTGGCCAGCAGGCAGCTGCTCAGTGACACTGCCAGGTCCAATTCCAGTCATATTGGCGATATTTCTCAGCATAGACGGAGGCTTGATCAACTCTTGCAGAATATTCGACTCGGTAGACATTGGAAAACCGTTATCTAACATTTCGTCCAACAACTGATACACCAAAACGTAGTGTTCTTTAATCACCGACTCGTTACAATCGCTAAAGTAATCGCGGAATGTGTCGAGGACTTTATGCAGAAACTCGATAACGAATAACGGTTGCACTTCCGTTGTGGTAACTGCTACTAAATAAAGCTTATCGCGATAAATACTAATGAGATAGTGATGAGGCGTTGAAATGATAGGTGGAACATCTTGAGGTGTGTTTGCTTTTTTCTGCGCGTCATAAAAATAGTCACATATCGAGCGATGTATTACACTTTTCCAATGTTTTTCTAGCAACATATCTCCCGTATTATTGATAATAAACACACTGTGTATCATGGTTTATCCTTGCTCCGTTCTAAAATATAAAATTAAGCCATACTGAAGCGTAAAACTATATTAAACATTACTAATGCGTGAAAATTATGCCTGATGAGTAACATCAAAATTTTAACTCGCGTTTGATTGAAAAACTGCGTAAAAGTCCATGCACAATATTAGCTGCACTGTGTTAATTGCTTGCGGGAAAAATACGGGGCGGTTAGAAATAAAAATGACACAATTTATCTGTATTTGCAGAAAACGAAAGTTCTTTGGCACATTTATCCTTCAACATTCTGTTTTTCATTATTTTAACCATCCGTTTACACATCACATTTAACCTTCGCGCAATAAATATAACCAGGAGCCTGCCCGATGCACCACTAACAGACTGGAGCATATCTACACTCATTCCACAAAAAGTTTACGTCCACTACCCAATAGTTGACGAATCTCGCATGATCGCAAGAATACAACGTTGAGGAGAACACGCAGTAAAACACAAAGCTATGCTAATAAAGGTTTACTTTCAAAATTTTGGCTATGTTATCAAGGCATAAATTCACATGCAGGTAACAGGGTACAACCGGATGTGAAAAATACCGGAGCGGGAGGCAACGACACTGCCGAATCTGGAACCGGAGGTGAGGCGAAATTAGGTACTAAAATGGTTAATTAGTTATGTTAGCCAATATCTGCAATATGTTGTTAAGTTGTTTGGTTTTACGGTTATTTTCTGCGAAGTTTCGGAAATTCTTTCCTTAAAATTGTGACAAAAGTAAAACAAAACACGCTAAACAGATAAATTTTGCAAAAGTTTGCAATATTTTTACTACCGAAATTGCCGAAACTTCGGGCAAAAAATTCTACCGCAGCCGGCGCCCGATTTCCCTGCCGGAGCCAGACCTCCGGTTGTACCCTAGTAGGTAATATTTTGACAACTAAATTAAAAAATATTGGTTTAATAAAAATATATAAATAGGACTATATAAGCACTCGCAAGCTAAACAATAGGAATGAAACCATAGGCGCCTCCAAAACTTTGAATGTGAAAGCCTGCTTCAGAAAAGAATTTTTATACTACAGCAGGTCCAAATTCACTATTTATACAGACAAAAGCAGCGGTGGAAAGTATAGCATTCAATTTAAGTTCTTTTTAACTTATACTGAAATGTAACAAATTAAAATGATTTGAAAACATGATCAAGTGATAGAGTAGTGTATGGGGTGTGACAGCATGAGATACTTACTCAAACTACACGTTGTATTCTCCAGTGTTCGAAATCGTGCAACCAGTCTAACAGTCACCCATTAATAATAGCAATTTTTGCATAAAAGTACGGAAATATAATTTTACAAGATCGCGAAAACGAACTTGTCCATGTTACAATACAAAAATAAATATCTTCACAGCCATCTGCAATATCATAGCACGGTCATATACTTGAGCAACAGAAAACACACAATGAAAGCTAAAATAAATAAAATCATTTAAAATAATGGTCAGAGACATTAAACACTAACAATAAATAATCAATAAATAACAGTTTGAAGTCGCAAACGCAACACATAAAACTACAGCTCTTGTATAGTTTCCCCACACAGACATAGAGTTAGACTCACGCTTGAGACAAGATATAAACGTACTCCTACGCGAAGCCGACGTTTAATTCTAAGCCTTGACTTTAAATGTGAGGGAAAGAGTACAAGAGCCAAAACTACGAACATTTTGTAATCAACAAAAACGATGTTAAATGTCTTCTGAATCGTAACCTTTGCTACAAATTACAACAGGAATTAAAATGCCTCATTTGAAAATAAATAGTCAAGAAGACGAAAATCTAAATGATATAAGTAATCGAGTCAATATAATGGTGCATTCTATTGCCAAAAGCGCTATACCTAATATGCTAATCAGCCTGCAGTTAATCAAGCTGCAGGCCTAGCAATTTTTTAAGGGATACGCACATACAGATTTCGCAGACCCGTACCTGAAAGCCCTTAATCCAAGCCGTATAGAAATGATGTTAAAACCAATACCTATTTAAAATTACAAACGATGAGCCTAATTGCAATAAAACTCGCATAGCAAACATCCCATAAGTTAGTTGCTAACTAATTGACAAGCGCAGCGAATCTAAAGCGAAATATTTGGATTTCCTATCCTAAACCACGCTGCTCATGGTGTGTAAATGCTGGCATCTTCTACTACTGTTGGGAAGATAGTAGGTGTAATTATAAGGGTTGCGCTATACTTGACGTCCGTCGCCGTCTGTCACCGTCCGTCACCATACGTTATCAAACGTGAACGGTGACGGACGCCGTACGGGTGACGAACAGTAACGGATGGCACCGGCGCCGTCAACAAAGCTACACCGCAACACTAATTCAACCGATTCAATACAATCAATGTAATAAACAGCACAAAAATGCTGGCCAATGTTACTTGTAGGGGCGTAACAGCAGCCTAAGCCTCAGCGTAAGAACCAGCCCAAAACTAATCTTAAACCAATAAAAATTCGTCTAATGCCTCAACCTACTGTATTGCAATCCGCAGAAAAACGGCCGCCAATAAAAGTAACATGGCCAAACCCTGATCAACAAGAATAAAAAATATGTCAATACAGAAATCAGTTCAAAATGGAATATATATAATTCAAATTGAGCAATGCTTAGTATAAAAAGTAATATATGACTAATAAAATCTTGGCAATGAAAACAAAGCAGCTTCTGTCAAACAAACGCGTGCCTGAGTTACAGTAGTCTTTATCTTGGCATAAATACGCATCACCACGCAAACGTTCGCCGTCAACTTCAGTGGTCAAAACATATCCTGGTTTCATTTTTCTCGAACCGAACTGTTCTTTCGTACAACCTCTTGCGTGAATTTGTTTACCTACAAATGCTATATATATCTATAGGATGAGTCGCAAGCAAACTATTTATCGAAATAGTAAATTTTAATTAAAACTTTGTTTGAAACTAGCGTCAAATTGTGATCGCTGACACGCGAAAAAAGCTGAGTGACAATTCTAAATCAATAAAAAAACTTTTATTTAGCAACTGCCACATCAATTTCAGAATAACTATTTAAACTAAAATATAAGCTTTAACTATTAATCAAAATTATAAACACAGAAATACCGGAAAATCTTGTTGATAACACTGAGATTAATACGGAACGTTTCATAACGGGACAAAATTTCTTGTTACAACCCGAACCTAATTTATACTGCTGGCAGACACTGAATAGCAGCATTTTGGTATCAAATTAATATATGAATAACACTCTTAAAAATATAGCCTGACAATTAAGAAACGTACGTTTCTCCGAGAGTGTATGATATTTAACAAGAGTGTACAACAACCTGGGCTGTGCATGGTACAAAAAGTACCAGCACTCGTTGTGTATTTGTCCGACCCCCAATTTATTTAAGGGGATCGATTTCATTTTTAATGCACACCAAATTGTTTCTTCCAATTAAGATATAGATTGCAACGTATTTATACTGTTTCTGCAAATTTTGCACCCCATATACAATATAAAAAGGGGTTAAGCCAAAAATGCAACACGCGCTGGATACATTCTTTTCTATACAGAATACACCCAGTTGCATGCTCTTATAACATACACTTTTGGTAATACTAATTCACGAACCCAATTTGTCAACCGCAGTGAAATTTTTTTGCACTGCAATTGCCCCACTGACAAAATGAAACTTACCCTAGTATTCAAAGCTGCTTGGCAATTTGATAATTTGATAATGTATATTTTGCGTTTTACAATACGATACAATACCGATAAAAATTAAGCACGTTCTATTTTAGCGTCTGCAAATAAACATGCTAAATGTTTCCTGGAAGCAAGCGCTTCAACTACGTACCTTTGTCCAAAAGACTAAAGCATAAACCGCCGTAACAAGACACCGTTCCTCGCTTGCAATCATCAGCGTCGTATCCCATACAACTGTAGCATTTAAGTCCATCCAATACTGAAACACAACATGTAAGTAAATAGGTAAACCCACAATTAACACTGACGAGCGACACTAACAAAGGAATGACCCCACAATCCGAAGCAGTAAGGCGCTACGTTTGCTCAATGCAAATGTGAAAAATAGCGAAATAAATTTCATTTTTCAACTTTTGTCACTACTCCTTATTCTCAAACCATGCACGCACATTAAACATTTAACGGCTGCTGCACTTTACTGCGTCACGATTTAACAATGAGGTTTGTGTTATAATTAGATTGTGACTCATTATATGAACAGTGTGACATTTATACATCGGGACGCATCGATATACTGATAAGACCCATAACATTCAAATACTGTCCCCAACTACGCAGAATCCAGGAAGTCTGTGCAGCTTGGCTTTACTCGTTTAACGCTAGTAAATCAAACCATCGGCTGTATTAAATTGTAAACACATGCGATGTGCTATACTTTACCTGGCATAAAACAAACCACCAGAAGTACTAAACCAGTGACTCGATACATTGCAATATATTAGCAGTATATTATCTTTTAATGATATATTACACGAATTTTCGTTGCGTAAACTATAATTCAGATGTATAAGTATGTCAACGCTCAATCATTGTTCTTAGGTACTACCTTCAAGAAAGGATTAGCAACTGTAATCTACCATTTCTTTTTATTCTTATCGCATGCTAGTTTACCAGGGTTCGATATTTGGTTTTAGAGAATGCTACATTGCCCGTTATTTATTTCTAAAGACAAGACACAAATCTATGTATCTGGTCTACAGTAGCTTTTTGTTTTCTCATCTCTCCAACTTTACCAGGGTGCAGCCGTAGGTCAACAAATTTTGTCAGAGCGAGAGTAATTTTAACAATAATTCCCAGTCTTCTCACAGAAGTTTTAAGTGTCTTTTTCAAAAATTTCAGGCTATTAAGTTTTAAAATTGCTCCAAATCAATTTTGTCTTGTAACCGTCACAAGGCTTCCGGTTGCACTCTTAAACCTGCAACAGGCCTCATTTGCTTGCGATACACAGCACGCTGCTTAATTTAAAAAACGAGATTATCTACGTATTGTAGGATACTAGCGCACACCAAATTTCTCGGAATTCTACAAACCATTGTGAAACGCTCAAATAATAAAATGCGTTGATACCAATACAAGACACGTTAAAAAATTTACTACACAATGCCAAAAACACAATCATATCTGACAGTTGTCATGAAACAAAATTTGAATTCCAATTTCAAATGGAATAATTTGATACAGAAAAAGAATAATATCGGGATCCAGGCAAACGGCATTTTCCACGACAGGCCGAAAAATCAATAATCGCTACAAAAGTGAATGGGTAAAACCAGATTGTAACAAGATATCCCTTTCCGTTGCCATCCATATCTATTTTTGCGTGTAACATCCTTGTGTCAAGGCAATATCCTCAAACACACATAGCATGTATCACTGGTTAACGATAAGTTATTAAATCTCAAACGGAAAAACTCCTGCAATTTCAGATCCCAAAATGCAAAAAATTTGACAATTTAAAATATCACCGTTTACTGGTTCGAAAATTAAAAGGAATATCACTCACTGGCGATAGGTGTTACATATATTTTGAAAATATGGGCGGAAGACGCAGATTAATAATTTATTACTACAATATAAATAACTTCTTAAGCAATACGTCTTCGCAAGAGCGATACAATTCAATTCTATTAGTTCAAAAGACGTACCTATCGATGGAATTACTACCGAAGCTGCAACTTTAGCATCCATAACAAAAATAATCAATCAACAGAATATCAAAACAATTACAACTTAAATACAGACGATGCACCGGTTATACCATTATACACATAAGTATTATCCAAAGGTACGTACTGATTTGTAATCAATTTGATTGCTTCTTGGGCTGCCAGGCCACCCATGTAAGAAGCAGTTGAATGAAGCTCGGCAGCACCATACCGACAAAATTCTTCTAGATATGGCGTAAAGGATTCTGCCAGTGTAGTATCATCTGTGATCTTTAACGCCGAAAGCAAACGCACAACACGCGTAAGCAAATCGTTTTTATCTAAATTCACAGGTATACCATTCGTTCCTGAAAGGACATAATAAAGCATATAAAATCTCTGTGAATGATAACATTTATACCGCCATTCACCTCTCGATGAACCACATGCTCTGTTTAAAGGTGTATTACATCACAGAATTATGCTAACAGTTTGGACGTACATAATACCGTATTGTTGAGTATTGTCGTTCATAACATTAAAAAGCAATGCACCTTCTAGTAAACACGCGGCCGGCCGAACACCGCCCGGACCGAACCTGCTTCTGTAACTAACAGCGCTTACCTGGAAACCTGTTCATTTCCATATTAAATCGGTCCGCAGCCCTGAGCAGCACGTAGAGATACATCTGTGGGTCTTCTTGCTCTAATGAACTGGTGATGACTTCTCGATTTGCTGTCTCGGGGGCATATTCGATTTCTAAAGATCGGCCATAGCAAACTGCGACACTCCGTATATTGCGGCAAACGAGTCGAACAAAATCAATACTCACTGATTCAGCAGGGAGCCCAGTTGCCAAAAGTTCTGTTTTAACATAACCATATACGGTGTTTGCATCGTCATCCGCTTTCTGCCGGTATATATTTGACAACTGAATATAACTTTTTGAGCTAGAAATCATGTCAGGCAGAGTGCCTTCCAGCGGCAGAAGTATGCCTCGACCATCGTTTTCGACGAATCGTTTCACAGCTCGTAAAACCGTCCAAAACTCTAAATTTAGCTCGCATGGTTGCACCAACGTTTTAGAGCCAATGTCTTTTTTGACTTTACCCAAATCCATAAGTATCTTGCCATTCTGCAAGCCGTTTTGTAGAGATATTTCATTTTTTCTGGCTGCCATCGTATCACTTTCAGCATTGGACGAATGAGACTGGCTTCGATCAAAAATTGCTCGCAAACTGTGTGGGATTGCGTACGGTACCAGCGCACGATTCACAACATTTGCTGCTTCGTGAAAATTTTCTTCGTCACGTCGACCCTTTTCATCCGGCATCTGTTGCGCGAGTAAATAATTCTTAAATTCTTTCTTCAGCTTATAGTTACACGGAAACCACTCACATTCATTTATTCCGTTTGGATTTTTATTTGCCTCAACAGCGCTTGTGCTATCGTTTATTGATTTTTGTTTACTTGCATTAGATGTTGTCTTTTCAGTCCGAAACATGTCTAGAATCTTATGCAGCAAGACTAGATACGGGACATGCGAGTGTTGTTCATGATTCATAGATGATAGATCCGTTTGAGCTACGAGGTCACGAATTGAGTCAAATGGGTGTTGCAAACGAAAGTCTGCTACTAGATTGTCCGGATGTGACTCAATAACAGTTTGCTCGCAATAAACTAGTCGTAAATATCCACAATAACCGTAAGATCGGCAAATGACAAACGGAACATTGCAAGACCAAAGTAACTGTCCAACTTCAAGCAGTGTTCTTTCGGCCAAGTCACATGCAATAACCAGTGTGTACTTCGTCAATTGTGAGGGTGACGATTGAAGTAAATGCTCAACAGACGAATTAACAAAATGACCTAACAAAAAATATACGTAGTAACATTAGGTAACAGTAGAAACGTTTTCGTAACAAATTTACACATCTGTTGAGAATTCAATACTTACTTTGCCTGAGCCATATATGCTTGCACTGTTAAAGAATGAATATTTCAAATAACTTGTTACATTAAGCAACTTTGTTTCAGGCTACAATTCTCAGAACTGAGGTCCGGCACGAAATAAGTGCTGTCTGAAAAAAGTAGATTAGCTGGAATAATAAATGGTATTGTATTGGTATTCAGCAACAAATTATCGGCACATATATACCGAAAATTTGCAAAATGTAAGGTTTTTATTCAGATTCGGAAACTAAGTAACGGATTCGAATTCGGTCAAATAGTGAATTCGGTACACGAATCCAAACTTTTTGAAAATGCCGATTCTTATTTTAAAAATTTCTTAGCCAAACCGATTTCGCACAAACTTATCTATGTCATGCTTAGTCAAATGTTCGGATTTTTCTTTTACAAAATTACAAATAAAATACTAACACTTAAACCTAACAACACGAAACGACTATAAAATGAGAACTGTTCAATATACTGCAATACACCTGCAAGTAAAATTGAAAGCATTCCAACTAATGTCGATGCGCAAAATGTATTGTTAAAAAACCTGCAATTAACGAAATTACCTGAAACAGAAGGATTTAATTCGTTTAATAATTCGACAGCAGTTTCGCCACGAAGCTTGCCAACACTGTTTGATGTAAGAAAAAAATTTCTTCCAATGTCATCTTCAGTCACCTTTTTAAACAAAGTGACACTATAGTGAGTTGAGTTACATAATTACAGCAAAAATTACATAAATGATACCCTAAACCTAAGCACGAAAAACCTAAACTTCTTTATAAAGCATAAGCCCTAAGCCTAAACCTAAGCATGGAAAACCTAAACAACTTCATTATAAAGCATGTACATATGTAGTATTACGCAAATGGACGGCAATCGTGTCTACTGGCTAATATAGTTGTTGTTAAAAGACAATCTTCTCACACCGTGTGCACACTAAGATTGGAAGCTGTGCACCAGCTAGGAGGCCATTATTATATATCCGACCGCTTATCGACCCATAAACATAAAAAGCGAAAACTAGATTGTCCAAGTATATACACGTATGAACATTTCGTCATTAAGTCTAATGTTGCAAACGTTTACCACTCTGTATATGTATATACTTGTGGTTTTCATGTGTCTTGTATCCCAGTTTTACTGGCACTTTAATTAAAGAAAATTCGAAATCTAGAACCGGCAGAAGGGCAATTCCGAGCGGGGGTGGTTAAACCGAGGAATCAAAAGGTGGGTTCGGCGCAATGTTGCGCTCCATTTATTCAAACCCACAAACTTTTCATGGTTATATATTCAAACTACGCGAAACGTATTTATATCCTATATATTCGTCGTGAAACTGAAGAAAGATTTTGCCGTCAAGTCCAAATAAAAATCAGGGTGCAACCAGAATTATAAAATACCGGAACCGTAAAGTTAAAAATATTCCGGAACCGGAACCGAACCAGAAAGCAGAAAATATATATGTTATCGAAAAATTCATTTTTGAATCTATTTATCGCTTTTAATGGTGTAAACACAGTATTTACAAGCCAAAATCCTGAAACAAATGCAGTAGGTGAAAACGCATAATAAATTATGCGGTGTGGTATAAAAGGAAAATTTTGGCAATACACATTAAGACAATTTTAGAAAAATAAGTTATAATAATATGCAATATTCAATACCAAAAATACCAAAAAATTAAGCTCAAAATACCAGATTTATTACCGAAACCGGATAGCAAAAAATACTGGATTTGCCCAGCGGAACCGGAATTCCGGTTGCACCCTGAAAAAATATATATCGATTTCAAGGGTCTTACAGGAAAAACCAAAAACCTAAGATACTTACGCCGTTAAGTCCTAGAAATAATTAGGTTAACAAATAGCGAGCCTGCATCACAAACAAAACAGCATACCGTTTGATTATCAATTACAGTAAACGAACCAATCCCAGGCAACACCAAACATTTTAATATTTCTGTTGATGTCGCGCTAACATTTAAAACGGCGACGTGTGCGTTTTCTAGAGAACGCTGGCCATGATCACCCCATAAACGCAACTGGCGATCGTAGCGCGTTTCTTTATGTGCCACAGAGTTTGATTCAGAATCCATAAATATCAACAACAGCAATAGTCAAATTAGTTTATCAACATATGCTAGAAAGATGTGTATTAAATAAATATTTAATATTAATAGTAATCTTTGCTAATCAACACAATGTATTTATATAAGTACATATTTCTTCCTAGAGTAACTTGATTTGTATATTACTTGTTTCAAGCACGCAAACATCTCAAAAGTATTGATACTAGCCACAGCAGGATCCAGATCCAGCATTTCAAGAATCTAACTGCACCTTAAGCCACCGCACAAGCTATCAACCAGTCGTAGTGGGACTGCATGTATTGAGCGAAGCTCGAACACACGTAAGCAGTTAAGCTAATATGCAAATTAGTTATTAGCTAACTATTCACATATCGATTTTGGAGGGTTGTAAACAATTTATTCAGATTCGTCGCACTCTAAAACACTTGAAGGTTTGTAAACAGTCTGTTCAAATTTCACGCACCCAAAAACTCTTTAATGCATAAAATAGATTGCTTGTAACTGTGATAATTAGTTAAATAATGTAAAAAGTCCTAATTTAGGCTTAACTAATTTTGCAAATTATCCTGTAGCTAGTAAACGGGTTATTTAAAACCCCAGTGCGAGGTTAACACCCCAGCATAATTGCTTTCAAACAAAAAAGTTTATCAAAATCGGTTCAGCCGTTCCTGAAATTCGTTTCGGACGGATAGACGGACATCCACCTCTCGACCCCAGAGCACAAAACATAAAACGCTTCGCGAAACTACGAGCTTTGCTCGGAGTTTCGCTTCGCTCAATAACAACGGAGCTTGAATTATGTTGAACACGGATTAGGAGTGTCAGTTTCGAAAATTAAACCGGATATCACCGTTCAGAATATGACAATTAATCCGGTGGTTTGCTAAGGAATTAAGGGAATATTGTGTCGAACGTATGCCATGACGTCGTAGATACTATATCAACGCACCCCTGAATATATTCTACCCCTTTCCCAATATGTTGTCCAACAAAATTTTCAAAATCCAGGAATGTCAGAGCCCAAGCTATGCTTATTTTGAGTATGCTGGGTATAATAACGCAAACTATTGAAAAATTAGAAATGCGTTTGATAAGAAAAATATTCAGGCCGTAAATGGGTTAACAATTCTCTCATGTATATGCAGTGCTAAATCTGCACAAGACATTAGGGCACCCCGATCAAGCTCTTATATCTGGGTCGTGAAGGTAAACGACTTCACCCATGAGACAGGGGTTCGCATCCTAGCCTAACATTACATCTCAGAAGAAATTGAACATTTCATGTGTTAAAGGGTTCATAGATCCTTTTTTCTACTTCAAAATCTAGAAAATACATCCGCAAAATCAAGTACAGATGCCAATCTATGACCCACACTTAAACGTTGCGAAGTCGGATGCTGACAGATCAACATACCAAGATAATTTAATATATTTTTGTCAGTCTAGGTAGGAACCGGGACTTCAGACCTTCGTGCTAAGCAGCTGGAAAAGCTGGTTACGGGTTGTTGGTACTATACGGTCTGCACGACCACTGTTTGAAGTTTTGCCAAAGTTAATGACCACGCCGGGAATCGAACCTCGGCCCTCTTGCTCTCGAGCCAAGCATGCTACCACTACACCACGGGCCGTTGCAACAACTTCTTATACCGGTAAATGTGCACAGGCATGGCAACATTTGCTTTACATACACTTACGTGCACATATACCGACATCCCTCTTTTTTACAGGCGGTCGTCCCGGACCGTGAATCCAACTACCCGAATTCATGGGCTTGCTGTTTGCAGTGCCTGTAAAGCATGTGAGACATGCTTGTCCTGGTGCATATGCAATAAAAGCAATGCACATTGTGTTGTACGGTCGACAGATAGTCGACGAAAAAGGCAGTTGGAGAGGCGGGCTACGTGGCGCAGTGGTAGAGTGCTCGCTTAAGGATCCATAGGCTAAGAGTTCGATCCCCGCTCTAGCCCGCTTTTCCAGCTGCTTGGTAGAAAGGTCTGATGTCCCGGCTCCTACCTAGACTGACAGTGCCCATCTCGGTGGGACCTCCATGTTGGTACTATACGGTCTGCACGACCCCTGTTTGAAGTTTTGCCAAAGTTAATGACCATGCCGGGATTCGAACCTCGGCCCTCTTGCTCTCGAGCCAAGCATGCTACCACTACACCACGCGGCCGTTGCAACAACTTCTTATACCTGTATATGCGCACAGGCATGGCGACATTTGCTTTACATACACTTACGTGCACATATACCGACACGGGTAGTTTCGAACTAGCGACCTTTTGTGTGTCAGGCATACGCTGTCACCACTGCGCCACGCAGCCCGCCTCTCCAACTGCATTTTTCATCAACTATATGTCGACCGTACACCACAATGTGCATTGCATTTATCGCATATGCACCAGGACAAGCATGTCTCACATGCTTATAATTTTCATGTGACAGCTATAAAATAATATTCCCATACAATTTAAAAGGAGTGCAAGAATGATAAAGGTATGTGTGCCTATATTTATATATAGCTAAATTTGCGGTTCGTAGCGAACATTATTGCCCTAGCTATGTATAAAAAAAGACATGCAATGGAAAAAAGGGCTCGTATTCACAAATGTGCGCATCGCCTTTTACCATTTTCGCCGCAAGTCCTGACAATAGAAGTTACATAGATTTGAGAAAATGGGCAAGGATTACAGTGTGCTTCTTGTCACGTTACTTATTGGAATTCTGAATTATGTCGATTTTGGCTATCTCGAAATCAAAAACAGATTTATATTGAACCCCTTCTCGCATTGAGTTGCCTATAGGCAACTTAGCGCAGTGTATATGCGTTAAATAATATATATCGCACCGTGTTTAACAATTGTAACACGTACACATAGTACTAAATCACCACAAGACGTGAGAGCCCCCTCGGGCTCGAGCGTCAAGCTCCTATAGCAGAGTGGTGATGGTATTCGCCTCCCACTCCAGTCACCGGAGTTCGAATCCTAGCATAAAAGTAGGTCTCATTGGAAATAGAAAATATTCATGTAAGAAAGGGTTAAGCGAAAAATTTTCAGTTTACTATCTTTAAGCGAAAAATTTTCAGTTTACTATCTTTAAGCGAAAAATTTTCAGTTTACTATCTATAACCCCTTCTCACATTGAGTTGCCTATAGGCAACTTAGCGCAGTGTATATGCGTTAAATAATATATATTGCACCGTGTTTAACAATTGCAACACGTACACATAGTACTAAATCACCACAAGACGTGAGAGCCCCCTCAGGCTCGAGCGTCAAGCTCCTATAGCAGAGTGGTGATGGTATTCGCCTCCCACTCCAGTCACCGGAGTTCGAATCCTAGCATAAAAGTAGGTCTCAGGGGAAATAGAAAATATTCATGTGAGAAAGGGTTAAAATTTTGCTGGTTTTATAAATGCCCTCATGCGAGCTGTTTCCCTCATTCCAAAGTAAAACTAAAAGCCTAAAATCAGCACAGATTTCTGGCAATATCGATTTATTTTGCTAGCAGTAGTCTTTGTTGGAAACGTTTTCGTAAAAGATAAAGTTATAAAACGTAATACAGTGTCGACTTGAAGTATAAATATCACTTAAACATCACGGCCAATGTAAAGGCTGTCCCATTTTCCCGGAACAGAAATGTACCAGGAGTACCCGTCCAATTTTCCCGGTACAACAATGTACCAGGAGTACATTAAAAATATAATTGGGACAGCGGGAGAGTTGGGACAGATGGGACAGCTGGGAGTCTGTGACAGATGGGACAGATGGGACAGCGGGACAGTTAGGACAGTTGGGACAGATGGGACACTTGGACACTTGGAACAGATGGGATAGATGGGACAGATGGGACAGAGGGGACAGTTGGGACACTTGGGACAAATGGGACAGTTGGGACAAACGGGACAGATGGGACAGATGGGACAGAAGGGACACGGGACAGATGGGGCAGATGGGACAGATCGGACAGATGGGACAGATGGGACAATTGGACAGATGGGACAGTTGGGACAGATGGGAAAGTTGGGACAGATGGGACAAATGGGACAGTTGGGCCAGATGGGACAATTGGGACATTTGGGACAGATGGGACAGATGGTACAGCTGGGACAGATGGGACAGTTGGACAGATGGGACAGATGGGACAGTTGGGACAGATGGGACAAATGGGACAGTTGGGACAGATGGGACAATTGGGACATTTGGGACAGATGGGACAGATGGCACAGCTGGGACAGATGGGACAGTTGGACGGATGGGACAGATGGGACAGTTGGGACAGATGGGACAAATGGGACAGTTGGGAGAGATGGGACAGATGGGACACTTGGGACGCTTGGGACACTTGGACAGATGGGACAGATGGAACAGTTGGGACAGATGGACACTTGGGACACTTGGACAGATGGGACAGTTGGGACAGATGGGACAGATGGGACAGTTGGGATAGATGGGACAGTTGGGACAGTTGGGACAGATGTGACAGTTGGGACAGATGAGATAGATGGGATAGTTGGGACAGTTGGGACACATGGGACAGTAGGGACAGATGGGACAGTTGGGACATTTGGGACAGACGCGACAGTTGGGAAAGATGGGACAGTTGGGACAGATGGGACAGTTGGAACAGATGGGACAGTTGGGACAGATGGGGCAGTTGGGAAAGATGGGACAGTTGGGACAGTTTGGACAGATGGGACAGTTGGGACAGTTTGGACAGATGGGACAGTTGGGACAGATGGGGCAGTTGGGAAAGATGGGACAGTTGGGACAGATGGGACAGTTGGGCCAGCTGGGACAGTTGGGACAGATGGGACAGTTAGGCCAGCTTGGACAGTTGGGACAGATGGGACAGTTGGGACACTTTGGACAGATGGGACAGTTGGGACAGTTTGGACAGATGGGACAGTTGGGACAGTTGGGACAGATGGGACAGTTGGGACAGATGGGACAGTTGGGACAAATGGGACAGTTGGGACAGTTGGGACAGATGGGACAGTTGGGACAGATGGGACAGATGGGACAGCTGGGATAGTTGGGAAAGAAGGGACAGTTGGGACAAATATATGCTACGTAAATATATCTGCCTGTGCATATGTAAACAGGAGGGCACAAGTGTCCACTCCGGGTATATTTGTGTCCCGGGAATCTGGAACGGCCTTATATAGTAACATGGGCCAACATCACAATGCAACACAACCAAAAATACATGGACCAAATCTTTTTCATACCTACATAAAAGCGCATAACTCCTTTTAACACTGTAGTTCGGAAATCTCAGTTCAAGGTAAATCAATAAAGAGTTGTTGTTGCAACAAAATTTCGGTCAATTTTATTCAAATTGTGGATACGCCGTTATACACAAAAATAATCAAATTTCAAGGATATTTCGAGTTAAGCTCAGACTTCCCCCAACCTAAGTTTACGTCTCGCACGCATCTTAACTTGCTAAAATTAGGGTATCTGGTTGAGATTTAGCTCCAAATTTTGGAGTAGTTTCCCCAGAAAATCGTTCCCTTGTATTTCAGATATATTTGTCTTTATATTTCAGAAACATTTTTCTTTATTCATTCGTGAAAAGGAGTCTTAAGTTTCAGGCTTTCAAATCTTAAAAATTTCAGATCCCTATTTTTGAAAAATTTATGAAATGAAAGTCTTGATTTCAAGACATATATGTTTGGGGAGTCCGTATTAAGACTTTATATATTAAATTTCAGACCATATTTCTTGTATATAAGACAATCTATTCTGTGTGAAAGCCACTCAAATCCCGTAGTCTTTCTGTCTTTCAATAGGCTGGTCCCAAACGTGCCCACTGAAGTATAAACTTACGGCAGGCCTGGCACACATTGTCTTGAAACCTGACCGCGAGCAAATTTTTAGCGCATACTGCAGCACCAGACACGAAGAGAATACGGTTCTTTGTACCTGCTGCGTAAACATAGAATTTTCTGTTTTAATTTTGCTGCAAACCAATTTTTCGAGACAACGCAGACAACCGAATACATATTTTGTTATCAGTCGCCCAAGTATCTGGATAACAGTCACTGGTACGATGTAGCATAGCAGAATCTACTACAAACCGTACGAATCTTTGGTTCGCTTTGCTCCAAAAACGTTCTTGCTGCTATAGAATAGAATACCTCCACTTTTGTAAAAATGTTGCCAGCGCCTACTGGACAGTACCAACTCCATATAATGCGTCTACCACTTAATCACGCATTCGCAATGTGCAAATTTACGCTCCAATGCCAATTTTCAACTACGGTTTTGAAAATTTACGAAAAATATCGCTGCAAATTGAACATTTAATTATGCGAGTTTGCCCCCCACCCTGGAATTTAGGGAAAGCCCCCCACCCATGCCTGCTTCTGCAATGCCTTCCAGAGAGGCAAAAAATATCAGTCACTCAATTTTATTCTCGTCAACACCACTGCAACTGGTTCTAAAATTCAAAGTAGTTGGTTTAATTTTAAATCATAAATCTATTTAACAATATGCCTATTTTAAATTTGATTCACTCTATTTCAAATATCTACAATTTTTGATAGCCGTATTTGAAA
Source organism: Enoplolaimus lenunculus (assembly GCA_030248215.1). NCBI lineage: Eukaryota > Metazoa > Nematoda > Enoplea > Enoplida > Thoracostomopsidae > Enoplolaimus > Enoplolaimus lenunculus. Next base: position 766,046 of record JASANG010003752.1, on the reverse strand, counting down.
ACTGTCACTCCATTGCAAGTGTCCATACAGCACGGCCGCCTGCAAATCGAATTTTAGACTTTACTATGAATATGATTGTTAATCAGTTTTGTTCTCTTGCAATATGGAATGCAATTGCTGCTATTTACGCTCACGTTTTGCACTGTACTTGTTTGACTCATAATGAAAGTGGCACATCGGCTAATCAGTCATTCGTTATCAACCATGAGCGTGGGTGTTTTGCAAAAGACGGGACCTGTTTCCAGTATGTGTCAGGTATATAACGTATGCCGTTCAAAAGGAGTTCTTGCCACTGACTGGCATAATAGGCAGCTTGTTCTCAATTGGGTATAATAATTTCCACCAGTTGGAGTTGGCACGTAATATTTTATTGCTGCTATCAAATTTTTGTTTCAAGTCGCAATATATATATGTATATATATACGTTTTTAAAGCACTTGTTTTGATTTGTTGCTCTAAGGAAAGTACCCTAAGTCACAAGCTGATTAAACATACAATTACTGTTAAAATAGGGTTTAATTTTGCAATTGCAGTTCAGAAATTTATATTTTTTCATGAATCTTACTGTGTAAAAGCGATACGCTGAGTTGAATTGCGTCATTTTTTGATTTGGATGACTGGTCTAGCACACCTAGTTTACTATTAATTTTTTAATTACTTTTGCTTAAAAATGAACTCAAAACTATTAAAAAGCTCTTTTTTCAACAATCGAACGAAGCTGATTATTGTGTAAACGAAACAACTATAAGCTAGCATATACTTGTTAACAGTTAGCACAAGTGCCGGAGCGACAAGATATAAGAAAAGATATGTCTTCAATATCATACTTAATTATAAAAACTTTTCTGGCAGTAACTACGATTGGAAAAAAGACCAAAGTCAGACAGCTCTAAATTTTACAAACTAAATCTACTCACAAAAATCGTCAAGAATTTAGTAAATATTCTGGTAGAGGTTTGAATATTGAATTTCTATTCATCAGCTCCAGCTACTTTAGTAGTAAAACTATGCAAATTATCACAATTTTTTTGCACAATATACATATGTATGCATACATATAACTAGATATTGTAAGTCATTGAAAACCCTTGTATGCCAATCCTGAAAATTGTTTTCCCCCTGAGCACGGTGAACTGGCTACCGGCCTGTAAGTACAAGGTTTTCAACGGTATGGTTGTTGCGTTGGTTAATTATTCCTGCATTGCTGTTGTCCCATCGTCTACGACTTCACCAAATTTCAGGGTCTGTACATTACTTTCGCATACCAAGGCAGTATTGGCGAGACAGGCTAATGCGACTACGTGCTGCAGGATTCAACGCCGTACAGACTTACGTTATGTGGAATTTTCACGAACGAACCCCAGGCAATTTTACGTTTGAAGGAGATGCAAATGTGTTTGAATTTATTCGGATCGCAAAGCAACTCGATTTGTTGGTTATTCTTCGTCCAGGTATTTTATTCCAGTGGAGTGTTGGATTAACGTTTTGCCGGTCTTAAGGCAAATTTCAACATTTTTAAAATAAACCCTTACCTATAAAAATTAATATATTGTTACAAAATCAATAAAGATCATTCATCTACGAAAATTAGTAACGTACCTTACACATTTTTACAAAGAAATTCACGAAAATGAACATTAAAATTATATCACGTACTTTAAAATACCAATTTCACATAATAAATTTTCATAAAACAAAAACTAATATGACAGTTTTTCAATTACACAAAAATCTTCACCCGAGCGCAAAAATATGACATAATTTTCGCGTTATCACCGCTTTAAAATATATTTGATTCAACACAATCGTTATGGATTTTTAGCGGCCGGCCAAAAGACACGTTTGTCGTTTGCCATACGAGATTATTGAATATTTGGCTTTGTTTATTAGAAAAGCAAAGTTTTAACTCACCGAATGCCATCACGGGTTAACTCGGCGCTTGCAACTCTTGGCAATAATGGGTGGCCAAAAGGAAAAACTTTTCGAAAGGTTTCGCAGTACTTCAACCGAAATATGTATCGGTTTAGGCAGTCGCACAAAATTTACAAAAACTTTTCCACCGTCGGTTGTCAGCAATTGTCTATTTCGCATTTTTAGGACCTTATTCCACCGTCGGTTGTGAGCATTTGTCTATTTCGCATTTTTAGGACCTTATTCCACCGTCGGTTGTGAGCATTTGTCTATTTCGCATTTTTAGGACCTTATTCCACCGTCGGTTGTGAGCATTTGTCTATTTCGCATTTTTAGGACCTTATTCCACCGTCGGTTGTGAGCATTTGTCTATTTCGCATTTTTAGGACCTTATTCCACCGTCGGTTGTGAGCATTTGTCTATTTCGCATTTTTAGGACCTTATATAGACAACGACGTTGATTTTGGAGGCTTGCCGTGGTGGCTATTGAAACTACATCCCAATATTCAAATTAGAACCAGCGATGTCAAGTTAGTTGTTTCGAAGTCTGGTAAAAACTATACAGCATCAGCGCGAAGTCAGAGGAAACTACTGTAGTGAAGCGAATAAGAGGTGGATAATAAGATGGCGGTCCCCATTTTGAGTCCCAATTAATAGGAGTCCGTATCCTTAGCAAGAGTGCGTAAGCGGATAGAGTCTATGAACCCTAATTAGAGTCCACAAATGTCAATTATCCATAATTGTACCGCATAAATGACTCCATGACCACATAATTCGAGTTTGAAACTTTAAAGAGTACTAACTTTTGAAAGTACATTCCTAAGTATAACCTTTTACGATCGCTCGAGCTATTGACACAAGCACAAGACAAATAAACGTTTAATTCAACGGACAGTTGCAGTATCGGATATATTTCAGTCCCGAAGGGTGGCGGAGCGCGGGTTATAAATAAATAACTGTCCGTAATCGATTAACGGAAGGAGGGGTACCCTCTGGAGAGGCCAATTAAATATCAGTTCCCCCTCTCATTCGGGTCACTACAGTAGAAGGCTATTGCCCGCCCTCCAATAACTGTAGCAAATATATTTTTGTACATAACTACCAGCTGAGATAAATAGGCTTAAAACCAAAATGATATACATTAGGTAATTCTTGTGGCAATGCAAAAGCCAGAATCTTAGCTACGCCCGTGTTCCAGATTATTTGAAATGTCACAAAACAATTTTGATTGTCGAAAAGTTTATGGTTCAAAGAATGCTATTCCCAGGCGAGTGGTGAGACAAGTAATAGTTGTAGCACGACTTTGCGTTCTACTGAGATAGGAACACACGTTGCATGTTCAAATCAAAATGAGCAGTCGAACGTTTAAGCACAGTTGGACGTGAGGAGAGATTTTTTACTCGACCCGCTCTTTACCCAGGCAAATTTGAATTTTCTCACCTGCGGGTTTACCCGCGCTAAAATGATCTGCCCACGAGCCACCTCTTACACGCGCTTAAAGTTAAACCGGTACTTTAAAGATCGCTGGTAATTTGTTTTTAGTGAAGATTTAAGCTCCAACAAATTTCAAACATGAAAGCTTACTAAAAACAACAAAATTTCAAACACAACTAAATAAAACGCAGAAATTTTGCTTTTTCAACTCTCACTAACTAGCTTAGTTAATAGCGTATATTTTGCATCTTAACTACTAAAGTTTTGGCATGGGTAAAACTGTTTGTGGTACAAATCTTTACTCGCGGGTATACTCGCGGCTGAATTTTTTACCAGACCAGCATTTACTCGCGCGTAAATTCAAAATTTTCTTACGCGTGCCCGCGTTACCCGCGAGTAACGTGCAGCTCCGTTTGAGGGATCTATGACAATTCGTCGCCCGACAACTTATCCTAAGGCCTACGAATAAATATAAACATAATTTTAAACGTAATCCTAAGTTTAAGCCTAATCTTAACCCCTTCTCACATTGAGTTCCTTATAGGCAACTCAGCGCAGTGCATATACATTAACAATTGCAACACGTATACATAGTACTAAATCACCACAAGGCGTGAGAGCCCCCTCGGGCTCGAGCGTCAAGCTCTTATAGCTGAGTGGTGATGGTATACGCCTCCGACTCCAGTCACTGGAGTGCGAATCCTAGCATAAAGGAAGGTGTCAGGGGAAATAGAAAATATTCATGTGAGAAAGGGTTAAGCATAATTATGGGCGACCAATTATCGAGTCAATAAAATTTGGATTACAAGTTGCGGAGCGACGAGTTGTCGTGCGACGAATTGTCGTGATACCGGTTTGGGGGAACATTCTCCATTCTTGTGTTTCCGCCGCTGACAATTTTAAAACACGGAATCGTGTCATCATTCTATATGCTATTTTTTTGGTCATTTTCAGTTTTATGTTCTACGTCAAACGTTATCTTGATACATTGCTGCCAATGTTGGTTAATTTAACGTACAATAATGGCGGAAATATAATTTCTATGCAAGTTGAAAACGAATATGGCAGTTTTGGATGTGACCCTGAATATCGAAAGCAATTGGCTCAGATTTATTCAGACAATATTGGAAGACACCTAATATTGTTCACAACGGACGGTATGGCCAATGTTGCGTTCCGGGGTATAAAGAGAAGTAGTATAAGCAAATTGTTAAGCTGAAATCGTAAGCCTAGACGTAAGGATAAGGGTGGCGTTATGAGTACTTGTATTGGACTCCGTCCGTCGCCGTCCGTCACCATACAGTATCGCACGTGAGTAATTCACGTATGATGCCGTACGATGACGCTCGGTGCTGGTCGGCGACGCACTGGGCCGGGCGGTGACGCGCGGCGTCGGTCAGTGACACACGGCGTCGGTCAGTAACGCACGGCGTCGGTCAGTGACGCACGGCGTCGGTCAGTGACGCACGGCGTCGGTCAGTGACGCACGGCGTCGGTCAGTGACGCACGGCGTCGGTCAGTGACGCGCTGCGTCGGTTAGTGACGCACGGCGTCGGTCAGTGACGCACGGCGTCGGTCAGTAACGCACGGCGTCGGTCAGTGACGCACGGCGTCGGTCAGTAACGCACGGCGTCGATCAGTGACGCACGGCGTCGGTCAGTGACGCACGGCGTCGGTCAGTGACGCACGGCGTCGGTCAGTAACGCACGGCTTCGGTCAGTGACGCACGGCGTCGGTCAGTAACGCACGGCGTCGGTCAGTGACGCACGACGTGACGCACGGCGTCGGTCAGTACGAACAGCGTCGGATAGTGACGCACGGCGCCGGTTAGTGACGCACGGAACCAACGGTGACATGCGGCTCCGGATGGCTACACACGGTATCTATCCTAGCTTCGTTCGGTTGCGTACCTGCGCGGTTGTAGGTAGTTAGAGGTCAACCCACCACCTTTGTGTTTTTTCCAGTGGTTTACTTGTGAAATTTAAAATTTCACATGGGACGCAAACAGAATCACTGAACTAAATGGTTTAGTATTAACGTTTATTAAATGGTATGTGGGGAATGAAATTCTTCTATCATATAAACTCTGTGTGGTGGCACTATACTTGTCGAGTCGAAAAGTATAGCGCCACAAACGAAAAATTGACTTGGTCAAACGGTGCCGCACGACAAATATAATATTGGCTATTTTATGCCGTCAGATTCGGTAATGAACGTGAATTTTGTACACGTTACATCGCATAAATATTTGTGAACAAAAATTTTTGGCAGCTCTGTACGACGAGTATGGCAGTTTGCGTGGGATGCTGCGCGGTGCACTACATACAAAAACATTTTCTAATATTCAACTAATATTTTCTTAAATTCAAAACAATTATGTCTTAATCTTGACTGCAGATATATAATGTCTTGAATGCAAGACATTAATTGTTTCTGAAAATTTTCAAAAATCTGTGTCTGAAATTTGTAACGCATAAATGTCTTAAATTTAAGAGTGTGTTTCATAAACGATTAAAACAAATATTTCTGAAATACAATACAAAGTTGTCGGAAAGATAAAAGACAAATATGTCTGAAATAAAAGACATGTTTTGCTGACATTTGCGAAATATATGTCTTAGAAACTTGCCAGAGAAGTCGCCTTCAAAATTGGGAGTTAAGCTCAACCAAATTCCATAATTTTATATTCTAAGATACGTCCAACACGTAAACTTTACGTTCAGGGTAGCCTGAGCTCAACCTGAAATCCCTTTCAAATTCAATTATTTATATACTCTCTTAAGAATATAAACGGAGCAACTTAACATACATAAAAATCAAAAAATAAATTCTTAAATATAAGACAACTATTTCTTAAAAGAATGAAATTTGTCTCTAATAAATTGTAAAAAGTAATTTCTAGAATATAAGACTATGTTTTAACCATTTCAGACACAAAATTCTGAGCTGTTTAAGGCTTTTAATGTCTGAAACATAAGACATTAATGTCTAGAAAATTTAAGAAAGTATAAGTCTTAAAATTTCAAGACAATTTATTTTGTGTCTACAGCGCCGGATGATGCCGGAAAACATTAAAGTTGTCAAAACATATGACTCTCCTCATATATAGTATAAAGTATGATTATAGGAAGCCAAGAGAATATGGTTAAATGTGGATTTACAAATCTAACATACACGACAGTTGATTTTGGCCCAACTACCACGGATATCATTACAAAAGCATTTCAGCTACAAAAGCGATATAACGCTAAACGCGGACCTAGCGTGTGTTCAGAATTTTATCCCGGTACGGTAAGAAATGTCAATTTCTCCGCGTTTACTTCGTATAAATATTTGTGAACGAAATCACTTCTATGATAATTTCAATCTTGTAACAAAAGGAAGACCATCAGGTCGCCTGGCAAGTTCCGTGGGGGGAGGCAACCAGTGTTTCATTTTGGATGGGGATAAACAACGTCTATTTTTTGTGAACGAGCGTAGCGAACGATAGAAATTTGTGACGTTTGCAGGTTTATTCTACAGCCTGCAAAATGTCGTTTTCTATAGTCTTCATAAATTTCAGGGATTGTAACCGCTATTATTTACCTTGTATACGATTCTGAACGTGTTAAGCTGGTTACGGAGGCTTGATTGACACAAAAACACAGCTTTTCATGTTGATTTGTATTAAGTAAATATTAGTTAGAAGTTTTTGGAGTTTTAAATTAATTTGACAGTTTAGAACAATGCAGAAACCGGGAACAATGGTGTGCAACAAAGAATGGTAGCGAAGAAATAACATTTAGTTGCAGTTTAGAAGGAAAACGTCTACAATTTCTTAGTATCACCCAATGCGAATCAATATCACAGTTCCTATATTCTACGCAATTAGTTCTCTTTTACTTCTAAAACTAGAGCACATTTCCTCGACTCCGTATGGCACTAATCACCAGGATGGTGCCGGATATTCTTTGTCGTTTCTGGTGAACATCAGTTTCAATTTCCGCTTCCGTTATAGAACAGTAGGAAATTCTGTTATTTTATGTACAGTGTTAGTTGAAGATAACTTAAAAATAACTCGGTTTTCAATACAGATATATACACTGCAAACGTTAGATTTCAACTAAAAAATTCCCAACCAAAATTCGTCTATAATGGTAATATTTTTGGGTGCTTTCGCTATATTTTTATAAAACTTTACTTCAGCAGGTGAACGTAAGAAAAATTTAATTGCATTGGTAGAAAAATAAACCCGTTTGAAGTAATTATACTTAAATATTCGTTTTCCGTTTTCATTCTGTTTTTTGATCGCTATCCGTTTCCGTAATTTTTACTCTGTTTACACCCTGACTATCCCCAGGTAGCAATTAATACGTTAGCAATCTTGCGAATTCATATAGTCGCAAATCTCAAACTAGCACCGTAGTAAAAAACCAATTGAAAGCGAGAAATGCGCTAATTTATGAAGCTTATTATTCGCTTGTTTGAAAGATACAAGACCAAGTAACAACAGGTGATTGTTGTTCTAAACAATTAATACGACCATTTGAACAAATTCACATTCACATTTTATTAATAATTTATGATCCATATAAAGATCATGGGCAACGTTTTTCTGTGGGGCTGCAATAGAGTTAGCTTAAGTTTAGATTAATTTTTTGCTTGGCTTAGGCTTACGCTCAGGCTTAGGCTTAGGCTTAAACTTAGGCTTAGTCTTAGGCTTAGGCTTAGGCTTAGGCTTAGGCTTAGGAATACAGGAGTAATACCGTTCCACTCCTGTTTTTTCACGTTAGCCATAATTTATTCACTTTAATAGGCTGGGAAGATCACTGGGGCGGCCCTCATCAAATCAGATCGATACCTCCTATAATTCAAAGTATTCGCGATATATGGCACATGAACGGCTCGTTAAATATGTTTATGTTCGAAGGCGGCACTAACTTTGCGTACTCGGCAGGATCGGAAGGCGTCGGACCCACTCTGTTCGCGCCCATCACTACCAGCTACGACTACGACGCTCCGCTATCTGAATCTGGTGACCCTCGGCCAAAATATTTCGCCATCCGGGGACTAATGGAATCGTTAACCGGACATCGAATACCGTATCCGGTTCCAAGCCCAAATCCAACCGCTTGTTACGATGCAATTTCATTAAAAAACGTTATTTCGTTGAGCGACATGATGGTATCTTTAAACGCTGCTCAGCATTTGACCAATACGCAGTGGCCGCTAAGCTTTGAAGATTTGAATTTTGGATACGGATTCGCAGTTTATAATACTACATTGACCTTAGCTGGCAAAGTATTATCATTCGAAGTTGAATCAGTCCACGACAGAGCGTATGTTTATGTTGGCGAAACCTTGCAACTGCTTGGTATAATACAACGGCCGTTTTCGGTGCGGCAAAATTTGACCTATAATTTCAAACCACGTCAGCCGATTTATATTTTGGTCGAAAATCAAGGCAGGTCGTGTGCTGGATTGAATCGCAATTGGTGGAATTTCCGCGCTGGACTGCTCAAAAATGTAACACTGGACGGCGTTAATGTCAGCGATTGGACGATGTATCGACTTAAGTAAGACCGGGATTTGCGAACAGAAACCAACTTTTATAGGTGTTACAGTACCTATCCTAAATATATTGCCAAGCCTAAAGCCCAAAGCCAGTGCCTCGGTGTAAGAATAAGTCTAAACTAAGCTTAAGCGTAAGACAAGCCTAAATACAAGATTTATTTAAACCATAAGTCGTCTATTTCAGTCCAGCTGAATAACGGGATGTTCCTAATAGTATATGAGCCTAAACAGTTGTGATCTGACTTTAAAATACACATTATTATCAAGACCTTAATGAATCATACACGTTATACTGTCTACGCTAATGTAAAAAAGCGCACACTTGGCCGTAGTTTTTTTTTTGGTGTTTGGGGTTTTGCGGTTGTGGGGGTGGTTGTGTGGTTGTTTGTTGTGTTGTTGGTTGTGGTTTTTTAGTAGTTGTTTTTTTTTTGACAAATTAATATCGTTCTTAAAATCAGAGTGTCTACCAGTTGTCTGGTGGATGTACACTCGATGTAGGTGATTTGAATATCTAATCTGCAGACACTGCAATTGCGAACTTAGAAACTCGCATGTGGATATAATTCTCTACATTAGCTTAGAGAGAATAACGTGGATGACTTTTTGAGTTGCGAATATTGGATTACCAAAACCACGAATCATTCCCCGCTACCCGAACTCCTATTTGAAATACCAAGCAATAGCGGACCAAGTTGCTTTTAGGACCATTCTGATTTCTCGTTGGACTGGAAAACACTAAACTTAAATTTAAGACCATATTTTTTGCTTGGGCTTAAGCTTTTAGGCTCAGTTTTACGATTACAATTTTTCAACACATATACTTACGCTTAGAAATATGCTTAATCTACAGTTGCTACGATAAACGCAACTTTGTTCCAAGATTGTGTAATGCTTCAGAGGATTCTATGCAAGCGCAAATCATTTTTCTTGTAGTGAACTATGAATTTGAAAGCTGTTTAGGTTCTTTCCAGATTTCGAAAAGTCGACATAAAGTATATCCATCGGGTGGATTTTAAATTTTAGCATAGAACAGTACAGCAGCGACACAACCACGAGAAGCTCTGTTACAAAGCCCACAGAGCGTAACGGGTCGAGTGATTTTGCAAGAAAGATCCCGTATGGTCCAGGCATCTTCCATGGCGAGTTTCGGGTGAATGTTACACGTGACACCTACTTAGATCCTACTGGTTGGGGCAAAGGACAGGTAAACTGGTGTAAAGTCAACGTTTAGGGAATAGGGACAAAACAGAGTCCCTCGGTAGGGACTACTGTCAAAACGCAGCCTCTGGCTACAGCGTCGTTTTTACGAAATTTATTTTAACCTTGTGCCTGCTAAAGCAAATGTACAACAATAGTCCCTTCGAACAGTGTCCCCTTACAGAGTAAGGACATTATGCACTGTGTTCTGTGAGTGTAGCGACATTGGAGACCCTGTAAGCAGGATATCTGCGTTGTCCTTGGACTCTGCAAAGAGACTAGTTCTAAATATAACATCCTTCCTACAGAGTTCCTGAAAATGACATAGGTCCTTACCCAGACCTGGACAATTTTTTACACTAGTGCACGCACTATTACGTGGATGACCCATTATGTGCGTCAATTTTACAGTAACACTTCAACCACTCCTTAGGACAAGAGCCCGCGTTTTCAAATGTGTCTACCATCTATCACTAATTGGTAATAGGCTTTCAAACCAATGCGCCGTTAGTTCTGAAGATACGACTTTGTTTTTCAAAAGTTGCCGAACCGATTATCACAAGCTGGTGATTGATGCTATATACTTTTGAGAATATGGGCTAAAAATTCGAGATAGTACCTTTAAATTCCAGTAGCACTTTTCGACATTTGGAATTTAGTCGTCAAACAATCGAACTATGGTAAACGTGAATTTTGTTGGTCCTTTAAGTTTTGCATATGGCTGCAAGGCGAGTCGAACTATATGGTGTTTGGGTGCGCCATAAAAGTGTTGGATTGGCTGCAAGGTTGAAGCCAAACCTTCATAATACAAGATATTGTCTGGGTTTCCGAAATCTTTATTGGCTGGGTTTCCGAAATCTTTATTAGCTGGGTTTCCGAAATCTTTATTGTCTGGGTTTCCGAAATCTTTATTGGCTTGGTATTCAGAAATCTTACTTAAATATTTACGAAATTAGTAATTACTTAAGCCTTCTATTTAAGTAAATATTTCACTTTTCGAACAAAAACAGATAAATGCCAAACGTGAGCCACTGTCACAACAAAATAGTAATAGTTTTGCTTTATATTAAAGAGGCACCATGAGTAAATTAAGGTCAGCATGCCTGAGCTACTAATCTGTAATATGTCAAACTTTGTCGGCGACTTCAATATTTACTTAACTGAAGTAACTTTTAACAACGACAAAATGGTCGTAGTGAGCCGAATAAGGGGGGACTGATATTTATTTGGCCACTCGAGAGGGTACACCCCGTTATTCGGCTATGGACTGTTATTTATTTTCAACCAACCCTCCGCAACCCTTCGTTACTGATATATATCCGGTATTGCAACTATCCGTAGAATTAAACGTTTTTTGCCTTGCAGCAACAGCTTGAGCGATGATGCAAGGTTATCCTTTGGAATGTTGCTTTCAAAATTTAAATACGCGTTAAACTTTCGAACTCAACTTTATTGTTCCTGGAGTCATTTACGCGCCACAATTAGGGATAATTGACATTTATGGGCTCTAATTGGGGTTCAGACACCCTATCTGCTTACGGAATCTTATTAAGGATACGGACTCCTATTGATTGGGACTCAAAGTGGGGACCGCCCTCTTATTACCCCCTCTCATTCGGGTCAACACAGTAAGTAATTGCTTAGCACGTACCAACGCAGTCGTACTTAAGTACTTTTTCACAAATCCAGCCTGTATTTACGTGAAATATACCAAAATTAATGTCGCTGTTTAATGTGCGTTTTAATTGCAATATTAGAGAACGCGATAGCTTGCTTACAATACAGAAGAAAAGTTTTATATCCTCATATTTATATGAACATAATGACTTATCATTTGAGTTTGCCGTTGCGTTTCCCTGCGAAACTGCAATTGAGTAAGCTTAGGCTCGTGACAAATTTTTCGTTTTAGACTTAGCCTTACGCTGAGGCTTAGGCTTAGGAATATACTTAGGCTACTGTTACACACCGACAAGTAACATTGACCGTTTAATCCGCTATAGCAAGAGTGCATGATACCCTTTAACAAGAGTATGCAACTGCGTACATTCTATGTAGAAAAAAATGTACCCAGCGCGCGTTGCATTTTTGGCTTCCCCCCTATTTGAGGGGGTCAAAATCTCCATCGATGTTGAAATTCATGTGCTATTGTATGTACTAAAATGTGGTCCGATTATATTTTCGGTGTTGGCTGGCAGATATACGTGTAAAATTAACGTAAAATTGACCCCCCCAAAATCAGGGGGTATTAGGACCAAAACGCAACGAGTGCTGGTAGATTTAGTTCCATTCAAAACAAGGTGTTTTGCATACTCTTGTTTAAGGTATCATCCACTCTTGGTTATAGTGATATTTGTGATGGTATCATCACGTTCTGTTGAAAAGTATTTAAAGATTCAACTCATACGTACGCTTTTCAGGTGTTTATCAACGGATTCAATATTGGACGGTATTGGCCCTCACAAGGACCACAAATAACGCTTTATATCCCGAAATATTATCTTAAAACTCCTATTTCAACAATGGTTATATTTGAACTCGAAAGTCCTGGCAATTGTCAAACAAATAATTGCATAATGAATTTTTCAAAACGATTCAAATGGAAAAACGCTACTCTTAGTTTGTAACGTTCTTGAGTCCACAGGGGGACGGATCCAGAAAAACTATTTAAATTTGGTTCCAGGTTGGGATTTATGGAAACAAGGCGACACTTTAAGGGGTACACTCGATCGATGCTGTTCGACTGGGATCATTGTTTATTAGGTCCATGTTATTTTTAAGGCCGTCCCGGTTTCTGGTGGGTCTGTAAAACAGTAGGCTGACATTCTAGACTATTTTTTGCTTAAGCTTAGGCTTAGGAATACGCTTCTGCAACGCTTACGTTAGGTTTAGAAATACGCTTAATCGACTGTTACGGCCCTAAAAGTTAAACATTGGCCATTTATTTTACACTGCAAAAAATGGTGAGTCAAATTGACTCTCTCCGAAATAGACTTTTCCTGACTACACAAACTGAGTCAAAACTCGACTCCGCCCGAGACAAATTGAGTCAAACTGGACTCGGGCGGAGCCGAATTTTGACTCAGTATGTGTAGTCAGGAAAAGCCTATTTCGGAGAGAGTCAATTTGACTCACCATTTTTTGCAGTGTATACTGAACAAAATTTTTGTGTTTAATACGAATCGGGGGGATTCACATGCATTCCATGAAACCCTGCGGATCCGGGCTTAGAGCCTTGAACAAAAAATTAAAAATTATCATTTGATGTACACCAAATAAACTTTAAATGTTTATTTGTTTTTGCCAGGTGCTTGAGATACTTTATGCACATTTAAATCATTATACTTTGTTTGACTCAAATAAAAGTTACGTCATACTTTGTACGGCATTTTTTAAATTAAAGCAAATTGTCTGTATAAGCTTCGGCTTAGGGTTGCGAGTAGATGGAAAATGCTGGTTTAACATTTTCCATCTACTGTTGCGCTATACTTTTTTGACGTGCGGCGCGCGCCGTCCGGCGCTGTCCGTCACCCGAACGGTACCGTCTGACGCCGTCTGTCATCGTGCGGTATCGTACGCAAGTAACTCACGTACGAAAAGGTATGGTGACGGACGATGACGGACAGTGCAGTACGGGTGACGGACGGCGCCGATTAGCATATGAGAGGGGGACTTAAAACTGACGCGTAGTGGCAAGGGATTCGGCTGTATGTCAACTATAAGATTGAGAGAGGCTATAAAATTTTCCGGAAGTGTATGCAACTGTTTCAGTTGACGTACAAGCAAGGTTGATTTTATTGGGGGGTGCGGCCAAAAGTTTCCAGGGGGGACTGAGCCACCCTGGCCCTCGTGCCCACGGGCCCATATTTGATAGTTTTGTTGTTGAACAATGGTAAAATACATTTTTAAATGTAAAGTTTCAACTAAAAGTGTTTTTAAAACGAATGTATCAAAAATTCGTAAAACTTCAAACAAAACTTTCGCGTGGTGTACTTATCTAACGATTGACGTGGTTATATGCATATTAGTGATGGGCACCTAATATTTTTAATATCCAAATATCTGTGTCATTCTTGCCGGATTAATCTTTATAACCGGTGTCACTGTGAAATACATATCAGCAGGCAACTTTTCTGCTATAGAATTCATTTATAACAGCACAATAGAATCGAACCAGTGTCCGATGTCTCGCTGTGGCCCGGTTCCTATAATTAACATGAGCCGCGGACGAAAATATTATGATTTTAGATGAATTTCGTAATTTTCATTTAATTTCAAACAGTTGCTGCATATCTGTAATGAAACACTGCGAGATATACACGGGATTTACAACTAATTTTGAGTGTAAAAATAACAGAATTTCGAATTTCTGTTATTTCTATAACGGAAACGCTAAACGGACACCGTTTTTTTTTACCGGAAACGATTTGAGCGTTAAAAATAACAGAATTTTCGTTATTTCTATAACGAAAACGGTAACGGATAACCGGTTGCACCCTGGTTATAGCTCATTCATACAAAACAGCACAATAGAATCGAATATACCTTGTTAAATGTCGTTTTAATTATATTAAGAAATCATATACTACCTTTAAAATAAGCCGGTAAGTAGTAATGTAAGCAATGGCCCGATCCATGGGGGGGCCACCCCGGCCATGGGCCCCCCAACAGCATCTCGACAAAAATTCGGGCCAAAAGTGAGTTTATTACCTGTGAAATTTTACCTTGTTAAATGTCGTTTTAATTATATTAAGAAATCATATACTACCTTTAAAATAAGCCGGTAAGTAGTAATGTAAGCAATGGCCCGATCCATGGGGGGCCACCCCGGCCATGGGCCCCCCAACAGCATCTCGACAAAAATTCGGGCCAAAAGTGAGTTTATTACCTGTGAAATTTTGGCCCCCCCATTTTGAGATCCTGGATCCGCCACTGAATGTAAGCTCTTGATGTCAAAGTAATTCCTTAATTCATTATCACCACTTTAATATTTATAAATTTACCGTTTGAACAGCTCAAAAAACGCGCAGTAAAAACTGCAGTATAAATGGCAATGATGCAACAGTGTTGAAACTTGTTATCTCACCACACAGCAGTAAGTAAGCTGCTTTGAAGTCTAATTGATATATATTTAAAACATCTGCATCTAAATAACTTTTGACTGTTTACTGAACATTTTTTTCTATTTTACGTAGCGGAAAAAACTAAACGTGTAACGTCAAACAAAACCCATAGCAATAAACTTCCTGATGTATTAATAGGCTGCTTGTGAACGTATTAATCAAACATTTTCGATATTTTTAGATTTCGGAATATTAACTTAGCATTGAGATTAGGCGGTTGACTTTATAAACAAGGCTGACAATTTTCTAGAAGGGACAAACTTTTGGCTGAGCTCCCCTCCTGTCGCTTTCTGAACGGAGTAGGCGGCATTGGCTTAGACCTGGGTTCAATATTAAGTTTACCTTAATATTAAGCTTTTCAATATTAAGCTAATGGAGTAGTGTGAAAGTGTCCGCATAGATACAGTTCGATTTGTAATAGCAATATAACGATCTCATTATCGTGAAATTGACACATGCAAATCTGACGTGTTTGCGTATGTGATATTGAAGGAAAATATGTCAAATTGGGCTCTTATACACTTTTTCCCGGCATTAAAGGTTAAGCGATAGGTTCGGGTGTATAGGCTTAAGCGTAGCCATAGATAAATCTTTTTCTAACCCTAAGCCTAAGACTAACCAAGCAGGGTTGAGGATGTAGCGTACAAGAGCTGTGTTTCAGTGTTGAATATTGTGCTTGGATCTCATTAGTTTCGGTAACGAACTATTTCTGCATTTTCGCTGTCATTTCTCACTTGTTCGTTATAAATAATCTGACCAATGTAAAGAACATGAGCGGAACAGTATTATAAGCATATTGCTAAGCGTAAGCCTAAGCCTAAGCCAAGCAAAAAAATTATTCTAAAGCATAAGCTTACTCTTTTCTAATCCCACACGTGCATTCCGAACGTGACCTTTACATGGATCAATAATTTTTATTAATAAGTTTCGCTTAAAATTGGAAAAATACATAATTTTTACGCCGTTTGGATTAGATTCCTTAAACATTATGCTTTTATGTTGGTGTTTAAGATTTTAAAAATGTTATTTATCGCCAATTTGTCTGATTATATTCGTAAAGCCACAGGTCCGGTGCCAGTTTAACTTATTGGGGAAGGAGCTAAAAAAAATTAAGGAAGGGCATACAAGGATTTTCGATGACTTATAACCAAACTTGAAACTTTCCTAGGGGGTAAAAAATTTGTACAGAGCGGCTGAGCCCAGCTGCCCCATCCCCTGGCTGCAAGCCCAAAAGCAAAGCTATCATCCGGGTCGTCCAGGTTTCTGGTGGGTCTATAAACAGTATGTTTAGATTCTAGATTACATTTTTGCATAGGCTTAAGCTTAGGCGTAGCCTTAGGCTTACGAACTCATTTTTGCAACGCGTAATCTTAAGCATAAATATACACAAAAGACAATGGTTGACTACGTATAACAATTTTCAGGGTATTCAATCGAAATGGCGGTGTTAACAGTGTTACTGTCAAATATTATTCCGTTACTTATAATTGGATTGATAACATGGGTAATAGCTACTTATCTCAGACGGCGCAACCAACCGCCAGGTATATATCAGCGATCTGTATTATCTTTTTGGTCAAACGCTAATTTTAAAAGGCTGCAATTAAGACAAAAACCAGGGGATTTTACGAGCCGCGGTTGCCTCATAAAACCGGGTTTTCCGTACTAAAATTTATAGGCTTATCATTAATCAAAGCTTATGCTTAAGCCGAAACTTAAGCCTCAGCGTTAGGATAAGACAAAAACTAAGCGGTAAAGCTTGTCTAAATTAAAATCTTCGTTTAAAACGTGTTTAGTGGTACCCTTATGAAATTCAACGATGGAAAATTACGCCGCTAAGAGATGCAAAGCTCGGCCAATGTATAGAACAGGGCCCTAACAGTGGTATAAGCGTGTTTCTAGCCTAAGCCTGCGCCTAAGGTTAACGTAAGAAGAGTTGATACCAAAGCCCAAGACTAAAGCCTGAGCAAAAAATTAGTGTAAAGCTTAAACTTACATTATGGCAGTACCGCAGAAATATGTTGAGCTGCAGATCTTTAGACTTGCAACAAAATTGTTCACATCTCTAGAACAGGGCCGGATCGTTTTGCGGACGAGCTGTAGAGTCAGTTTAAGCTTTAGACTAAATTTTCTGCTTAGGGTTAGGCTTAGGCTTAGGAATATGCTCACTCTTACACTTAGGCTTACGCTTTGGCATAGGCTTAGGCTAGAAATACGCTTATACTACTATTCCGACTCTGTTATAAACATGCGTCGAAATTTGTATATAAAAATGTATAAATCCGACGCCATTGCCATTTTATATTTTATTGGCTGGTGTTTTTGAAGCCCAATTTAAGTATGCCTTGGTGCTTAAATAAGTGGTAATCAATCACTTAGCCGGTTTGTCATTTTGAAAAGCGTACTTAAGTTAAATATTTAAGTCACTGTCTAAATTTGATATATTATAGATCAACAGTTCGGTCATATTAGCCTTGGCCTAATTAAAATTGTGAACTAGCGATACCTTCTTAATATAAAGCAAAACTAAAGCTTTTCTGTTATGATTGTTTCTAACGTCTGGCTTTATTTGCATTTTCTCAAAAAGTTAAGTATTTACTTAAATCGCTAACTTAAGTAATTACTAGAAGTCGGTAACTTTAGTAATTACTTAAGTGCAACTTATGTAAATACTTAAGCAAGATTTTGGAAACCCAGCCATTATTTCTAAACATTTTGGGCCCATGTATAGAACACGGCCGGAACAGTAGTATATGCATATTCCTAAACCTAAGCTTAAGCCTAAGCCTAATCCTAAGCGTATATATATGAGCATATTCCTAAGCCTAAGCCTAAAGCCTAAGCCTAAGCCTAAGCAAAAAAACTAGTCTAAAGCTTAAACTGACTCTATTATAGCCCCTCCGGAGCACGATCCGGCCCTGTTGTATACGTGGGCCACATTTCGCAACAAATTGCAGCGTTAATGTTACCCAAAAAACAAATGACTAATTATTTTTGTTAGGACCGTTAGGCGTCCCTATTATGGGATATTTGCCGTTTGTGAAAGAAGGCGACGAAAAACAAATGCACAAGCTGTATCGTGATTTATCGAACAAATATGGCGAGATTTTTCAAATTACGTTTGGTCTTCAGCCACCGACCATTGTGCTTAACACGCGTGAGTTGCTTGTGACCTCCAACGTGACTGCCAGTTAAACGTAGCGGTCGGCCAACTATGATTTTTGGTGTAACAAAACGGGTAATCTATAGAATAGGGCCGTAGCAGTAGTATAAGAATATTCATAAGCCTAAGCTTAAGCCTAAGGCCTAAGCCTAATCGCGAGCTAAGACCATATCTAAACGTAACAATAAGCAAATACTTAGTTTAAAAAGGTTAAGCTTACTCTATTGCAGTCTCAAGGAATAGCCGTCCGGCCCTGATTGATAGAGGACCAGCAAAACTGGTAAGCAGACCAAAAGTTTTCCAGGTATCATAGAGGATCAACAAAACTGGTAAGCAGACCAAAAGGTTTTTAGGTATCATAGAGGACCAACAAAACTGGCAATCAGACCAAAAGTTTTCTAGGTAGCGACATAGCGGCGGTCCAACAACGAAAGACCACCTGTAGGAGTGGCGTAATGCTGTAATAGTGAATGAAAACTCACTATCGAAGCGAACGACAAGCCAAACCAAATTAAACGCATTAATTTGTACTACAAAGTTTTGATTTGATAATCAAGGGTACGGTTCCCTGCCCCCTCGTACTTTATATAAAACAGATATTTGAGTGAAAAAATACGATATCGTAACTACGTAATTTTTTAGTCCACAAAAAAAGAATCGGACTTAATACAATGGATTAATAGGTATTTCTAAAGTAATGCGTTTAATAGCCAACGATTGAATTGAAGGGATCATTGATATTTGGGCCAATGTTACGTTTACAGCCGTGACAGTAGATTAAGCATATTCCTAAGCATAAGCCAAAGCGTTGAAAAAAGTGTATTCCTAAAAGTAAGCGTTGAAAAAGTGTATTCCTAAAAGTAAGCGTTGAAAAAATTGTATTCCTAAGCGTTAAAAAATGTATTCCTAAGCCTAAGCCTAAACCTAAAAGCCAATGCACAACGTATAGTCTAGAGACTACAGGTACGCTTTTACAGACCCACCAGAAACCGAGACGCACCTAAAAGTATTAACATATAGGAGCCAGCTGAGTGAGCAGAGTCTCTTGCAAGCCGAAGCCGCCAACCCTGCATGACACAATGTTCTTCCCAACGTTAGTAGGACCCCTTCCGATTAATAATACTTTTATACACTGTAAAAAATACTGAGTCAAATTGACTCTCTCCGAAATAGGCTCTACGGGACTACACAAGCGGAGTCAAATTCGACTCCACGAGAATCAAACGTGCGACTTAGTGAGTTGAATTTGACTCTGGCGGAGTCGAATTTGACTCAGTTTGTGTAGTCCGTAAAGCCTGTTTCGGAGAGTCAATTTGACTCACCATTTTTGCAGTGTATATATATGAGCGTGAATACGCTGAAAATTGTTTTAAATGTTCAGCTCGAGTGATGCGTGAAGCGTACAAACGCTACGAGTTTTCGTATCGTTATTTATCGCCTGTGTTACAATTGGTCGCGAAAGCAGGCGAAGACTATATTACGTTCGCAAACGGTGAACGATGGCATTTTTGTCGTAAAGTCGCCAATCGAAGCATCGGAACGTTTTTAAAGTTGAATACCATTGAGGATAATTTTTATATCGTAAGTGAACCCAAAATACTACCCTGCTCAACAATGCTAGAGAGCGCTAAAATGGTTTTCACGAGGGGTGTAAAACAAAACAATTTTCGTATCACATTAATGAGGTTAAAAGCTTTTAGAATAAGCCAAAATTTTTCTAGCAGAATGAGAGCCGTTTGGCCGTGCCTGGCTACGAACTAAAAGCTAAGAAGCTAAAGGCATGGGTCTGTAGCTAGACGAAGGCCGGGGAAGCTCAATTGCCCATATAAAAATTTGGCTTCCCATAATAAAATGTTGGCCCTCTCAATGCCGGAGCAAGCAGGGGTGGGGGCTCCCCCAAATTCCAGAGTGGGCCCCCAAACTCGCGAGCAAAGCGAGCCAGAAGCCCGGCGCATTTTAAAACTTAAGCGGTTTTTGTTTAACCTCCCCCAGCTATGCTCCGGTTTTAGCGTATAAATAAATATATATGTAAGCCGGAGTGTTTTGAGCGCTAATTTACCTACTTTGCAATCCTGCTTGTTGTTTCGGGACAGCGAGACGGCACTTAGCGTGGGATATTTAGGCTCTTGTGCAATACTAACAAATCTACGGTTAGGCTTACGCTCAGGCGTACGATAAAGCTTTATCTTCAACTAAGCATTAGCATACGGCTAAGCGTTTGTCTAAGACTTAACTCTAAACCTATACCTATGGCTATGGCTACAATACATACTTAATGATTGCGCTATTCTTTTTTTATTTACTTCAATGTCGGCTGACGCCATCTGTCGCCCTGCGTCACGGTGCGGTATCGTAGGCGAATTATACTAAAGAACTATAGTGACCCGAATAAGAGGGGGACTGATATTTATTTGGCTTCTTCAGAGGGTACCAGTTGTTATTCGGTTACGGACTGTTATTATATATCCGGTACTGTAAATATCCCTTGAATTAAACGGTTATTTGTCGTGATCAAAAGCTTGAGTGATAATGCAGTCTATACTTATGAATGCACTTTTAAAACTTAAGTGTGTTTTAAAGCTTTGAACTTAACTTTATTTGGTCCTGGAGTCATTTTTGGACTACAATTAGAGATAATAGATATTTATGGAGTCTAATCAGGGTTCAGGGACTATTGATTGGAACTCAAAATAGGGATTCCCCTCTTATTACCCCCTCTTATTCGGGTCATTACAGTACAATACCATATGGTGATGGACGGTAACGTGCACAGCCGCACGGATGAAAGGCGGTCACTGACGATGCCGCACAGCAAGTATAACGCAACCCTAAATGTGGGGCAAAGTGTACGCTAACATAATTAACAATATTGCAACAGCAACGCCTAAGTTTTTCGCAAATTAGCTGGTTTTTCTCATATGTCATTTTTTGGAATTTTTGTCGCCCAGGTTGGCGAATGGCTGTGCAAACAACTTAATAAATCAATTGCTGAAGGCGTTTCGGTAACAACAAAAGCGCCACTCGTTCGTTGCACTGGCGCCATGATGACATCGGTAACGTTCGGCGCAAGTCCTGACCCTGACGATCTGTTGCACGACAAACTGATCGATTTAATTGAAACATTTTTCGCGTGCTACGAAAAAGCGTACGCGGTTGAAGTTTATCCGCCGCTCGAAAAACTTTATTCATCAACGCTTCAAACATTTTATCGATCGACGTCCGCGTTTGTTCAGCATGTTCGCGCTGAAATGCGAAAACACATCTACCGTGAAGGCGAACAAGCTAAAACAATTGCCGATACAATTTATAAATGTATCAACGAGTTTACTGAACAAGAAAAAGCCACCGCGTAAGTTTCACCTCACACACAGAATAAATTGTCTTAAAATTTCAAGACTCCTACTTTCTTAAATTTTTAAGTCATAAATGTCTTGTATTTCACACATTAATAGCCTTAAACAGCTTAGAAATTCGTTTCTTAAATGGATAACACATAAATTCTTATATTCAAGAAATTGTTATTGCCAATTTATAAGACACAAGTTCCTTTCTTTCAAGAAGCAGTTGTCTTATATTCAAGAATTTATTTTCTGATTTTTATGCATGTAAAAAGTTACTCCGTTTATATTCTTAAGAGAGTATATAAATAATCGAATTTCAAAGATATTTCGGGTCGAGCTCAGGCTCCCCCAAACCTAAGTTTACGTCTTGGACGTATCTTAGGTTGTAAAATTGGGGTATTTGGTTAAGTTTAGCCCCCAATTTTTGAGTCGGCTTCCATGGCAAATTTCTGTATTTTATTTAAAAGACATGTTTGTCTTGTATTTCAGAAATATTTGTCTTATATTTCAAAAATATGTTTCTTAAACCTTCATAAAACAAAGTGTTAAATTCAAGAAATTGAAGTGTGAAAAGTTTTAGACAATATTTCTGAAAAATTTATGAAATAAAAGTTTTTAATTCTATACATATATGTCTGGAGTCTGTATCAAAACATAATTGTCTTAAATTTCACACAATATTTCTTGAATGCAAGACAATTTATTTGGTATGCACAACCTCCATATGAAGAGTGTAGCCGGGGACGGGGGTTTTGGGGCAAACCGCCATTTGAAATTTTTGTCCAGTGGTTCTCAAAATTATCAGTTCATACTGTATTGACCCGAATAAGAGGGGGAGGGGTAATAAGAGGGGGTCCCCATTTTGAGTCCGAATCAATTGGAGTCCGTATTTCTAATAAGAGTCCGTAAGCGGATAAAGTCCCTAAAACCTAATTAGAGTCCATAAATGGCAATTAACCCTAATTGTAGCGCATATTAAATGACTCCAGGACCAAATAATTTGAGGTCGAAACTTTAAAGCGTACTTAAATTTTGAAAGTACATTCCTAAGTGTAACCTTGTATTATCGCTCAAGGCATTGACACAAGACAAATAAACGTTTAATTCAACGGATAATTGCAGTACCGGATATATCAGTAACAAATGGCGGCGGAGCGTGGGCTAAAAATAAATAACAGTCCGTAACAGAATAACAAGGGGGTACCCTGTGGAGAGGCCAAATAATTATCAGTCCCCCCGCTTATTCGGGCCACTACAGTGTATTTCAACGGCAAATAATGATTTTTCAGTCATACTTCTATTAAATTAATGACAGTTACATAGCTACTTTTAATTTTAGCAAAATAACAAACGAAGATATTTTGAACGCAGTGGTTGAAATATTTGATGCTGGTTTTTTTACAACTGCAGAAAATATCGAATGGTCACTGGTAATTTTAGGTAAACGATAACCAGGAGTGGATGATAAATCAAGTATGCAACTGGGTATATATTCTGTGTACAAGAGATTGCACTCAGCGCACGTTGCGTTTTGGCCTACTCATCCCCTTGTTCAGAGGGTCTGTATGCAGTTTGGTATGGATGTTGCTCTCTAGGAAATTGAACCTACCTATTTAAAGGAGGTGTACCAAGTATTATGATAGCATACTCGCCCCTAAAAAGCTTGGGATGCAGAGTGATCATCCACTCTTGATATAACTTATCGAATTAACCTTTTACTTGACTGCCTTATTGAATTAACATACCACCTATCATCGGTTGGTGACAAAAGATCACGCAGCTATCGAACCTGTAAAATTTCGCACAGTTGTTGCATTTAGTTTCTTTGACTACTGTGCCTATCTGAAGATCCGCAATCACCAGAATTGGTCAATTTCACCACATAACACTTATTGGTAATAGGTGCTACACGCATTTGAGAATATCGGCTATAGCGTTATAACATTTGAAGCACAAAATTAACATAATCCGCTAGTTACAGTTTTATTGACACTGAGGTTTGTATATCAGTCAGTTTGATGGTTTAGGTCCTATGTTAAACTGAACGCGTAAATCTGATTTGCCAGAAAGCTGTATTTTTATATACTATGAATTATTTGTAGGTATACTTGCATACATACATAACATACATATATACATACATATATCTGTATTTTTAGCGTGTTATCCAAAAGTTCAAAAGAAAGTCCAGGAAGAAATCGATCAAAAAATAACTGTACCAGGAAAACCAACAATTAAGGTGCTTTCATACAGTTACAATCAGCAATAATTTTTTTGAAAAAATGGGTCATTCCTTGAATTTTTAAGAAAAGCAAGCGCTGTAACAGGTATCAGGTCCACTAATTTGCACCCTGGCGAAATCGAAAAATGTGTAAAATTTTGCAATTAACTCGGTGTATTAGCGCAACAGTAAACCAAAACCTAACCAAAAAATTGAATCGGCTCTTTTATACACCTCCTTTCACACGCTATGGGCTTAGGTTTACGTGTAGGTTTACGATAGGGTTTACTTATGCCCAAGCGTTATCCTTTATGCCTGAGCCTTCACCGAAACCTTGACGTTAAACCTGGGACGAAAGTTATACAAGAACCGTTTACTATGTTGCAGTCGTGCGGTAAACAGGTCCGTAGCCAGCTCACCATGCTGGGGGGGGGGGGGTAAAATTTTAAGGAGGGGCATATAAAGGGTTTGAATGACTTACAGAGCAAGTTGAAAATTTCCTAGAGGGGGCCTAAACGTTTCCAAGGAGGTCCAAGCCCCCCTGGTTTTCCCTTGGCTGCGGGCCCGGCAGGAAAACGTGACGCACTGTAATGTCCAATGAGTTGATTAATCAATTCAGCTAGCGAGTTGATTATTTCTGAATTAATATCAGTACACATTAGTTCACTGTGAGTTGAGTTAATCCTCATTCTGAGTTGAGTTGACTCTGGGTGAGTTGATTAATTAATTCGGAATGAATTGAATCAAGTGAAATTTCTGAGTTCTGAAAGTCCTAACTCAGACTGAGTGATTCAACTCATTCTGAGTTAAAATCAACTCACTGAAATTTACAGTGCGCCCTTAAAGTAACACACCCCGTTATACAGGATGATTTCTTCAAACTACATTATTGCCGTGCAGTAGTGACGGAAGTATTGCGATACGCGACAAATGTAGCACTTGGGCTACCACATTGTGTATTTGAAGACGTTCAAATTGACGGATATACCGTTCCTAAAAATTCGATTGTTGTCGCTAATCAATACGCAATCAACCACGACCCAAGCGAATTTCCGGATCCCGGTAAAGTTGTGTTTTATAGTTGCAGAGGCGTATACATGACGAGAATGCGGATATGCCCCCCCTTCAAAATTTCAGGAAAGACAAGAAAAAAGCACTGTTCAGTTTTTTTCAGGATCATCTTGGATTTTATAAGTGAAAATAATATTTTTTCGCTCGTTACGCTTGCTAGTAAAGACCTTTTATAAGATATTTTTATAATTTTGAAATAAAATCAAGGGAACGCTCTAATGCAAACGGCAAAAATTAAAATTGTCAAACGTTTTTCAAGTTCTGTTAATACTCAGGCCATGGTATGGTAAATGCAAACATATTCAGCACATAAGGAATTACGTTTTTCGACCTTGCATATGTAATATAAAAACAAATACAAATCGAAAACTTTTGTATGCCGCACCTAAAAAATTTTTTAGCCAACCCTAGCAGGGTGATCTGGCTACGGGCCTCGACAGTAAACCAAAATAGAACTAGTCAAAGTGTACATATTTCGAATATTGTGTACAATCCTTCCTAAATTTGCTCCGAAAACCTCAAAAATATAAAATTTGTTTTGTTTGGTTGACTTT
Source organism: Enoplolaimus lenunculus (assembly GCA_030248215.1). Taxonomy (NCBI): domain Eukaryota; kingdom Metazoa; phylum Nematoda; class Enoplea; order Enoplida; family Thoracostomopsidae; genus Enoplolaimus; species Enoplolaimus lenunculus. The sequence continues at coordinate 740,481 of JASANG010003752.1, read as the reverse complement.
AACTGCGTAAAAGCAATAAAACATTTTTCAGCATTTATATAAATGAAATACAACAATCCCACCGGCACTGTCCGTGGGCGAACACACCAACGCCTTTCAGTTGCCCTCTGGCAATCCGCTACTTGGGATTCTGGGTACTTTTCACTTCCCCCTACAGTCGTTTTTAAGGCAACGACCAATGTAAAGATCAAAGGTGGAACAATTTTAAAGCAAGCCTAAGCGTTAAACTAATTTTTGCTTAGGCTTAGGATCAGGCTCAGCCGCCTTAGTCATGTATATCAGCTCATTTTCACTGTCTGGCTTAAACTTTGGAGTGGTGGTTACACTACTGTTACGGCCCTGTTCTATACAATGGCGAGGGTAGCAATCCTTCCCTTAACCCTTTCTCACATGAATATTTTCTATTTCCCCTGAGACCTACTTTTATGCTAGGATTCGAACTCGGGTGACTGGCGTGGGAGGCGTATACCATCACCACTCAGCTATAGGAGCTTGACGCTCGAGCCCGAGAAGGCTGCCACGTCTTGTGGTGATTTACTACTATGAATACGTGTTGCAATTGTTAAACACAGTGCGATATACATTATTTAACGCATATACACTGCGCTTAGTTGCCTATAGGCAACTCAATGTGAGAAGGGGTTAAAGCTTCAGTCTATAATCAATATGTGCGCGGAAACTGTTTGTGTGGGAACGCAAACAAGTGCCGAAATTGACACCAAAAACGTTAATACGAGAACGTTTATATTTACAGATGCATTCAAACCCGAACGATTTCTACGCGATGATGGCACATTCGATCAAGAAATGTCTGAAAAAACTGTCTCGTTTGGAAACGGAAAGCGTCGTTGCCCTGGTGAACAATTGGCCAAAAATCAAGTGTTTTTATTTGTTGTTTATTTGATGAGTCGAATGAGCGTTCAACTCGACTTAACTTCGTTCGATTATCATCCGTTGAAAGGTGAATTCAAAGGTCTTACTGTGATGCCGTGTCCGCATAAGTTGTTCTTTTCACACCGACACGCAAACACCGCTGACGAACACGAACTGATTTATCAAGGATAGCGCGATTTGTCTCAGTTTCAACAACAGAGCAATTATTCTCACATGGAATGCTTGCCGCCGCATTGTAGAATAGGTTATCAAACAACCGAAATATAGTAGTGAATTTAAAGGCTTCTGCTTTAGTCGTATGGAAATGTGTTCCTAAACCTTTACACTGCAAAAAATGGTCACTCAATTTGACTCTGGCGGAGTCGAATTTTGACTAAGTTTGTGTAGTCAGGAAAAGCCTATTTTGGAGAGAGTCAATTTGACTCACCATTTTTTGCAGTATAAGCCTGAGCGTAAATGTGAGCAAAGTGAACGATAGCCTATGGCACACTGTGACTGCTACGAAATTTCGCAACAATATTCTACAGCTGCGTCAGTAAAGAATGCGAAAATTTGTGTCAGTCACAGCTTTAGCATACACTCTCGCGCAGTTTGAAAGTTGAAGTTTTGCTGCGAAAAATGACAATAAATGTAGCTTAAATTAGAAAATGCTGGCCTCGCCCTGATTACTGTAAGTATGTGAACAATTCTGGTATCGACAATTGCGAAAATGTTGACTCCAACGTTTTCGGTATTAAAATAAGGATAAGATTGCAGAATTTTGAGATCTGTATTAATTGCACCAGTTCGTTAGTTTGAAATCCTATTACTAACTGTTGATAGGTGCTGTATGCATTTGAGAATATGGGCCCTGACCTTAATTTTGAGTGGGTCAAAAATAAGGCGTTTTCGTACACTTCCATCTACATTAAAGGTTAAGGCTAAGAACTGCGCAATACTCGCCATGCGGTGCCTTATATTGGCGGCGGTGCCTAGCTCCGGATTTAAAATATATTTTTGTTTGTGAATGCGTTACGCCCCGCGGCACAAAAAAGTATGACGAAACCCTTCGGGATAGAAATATGCTTAGGTTTTTAGACATAGGCTTAAGAAAACGTTTAGACTTAGACATATGTAAGGATTTTGCTAAGACTTATAAGTCTAAGCGTACACTGGAAATTCCAGTGAGTTGAATAATCAGCTCAGAGACAATTAGTTATTTCTGGTTATTCCTGAGTTAATAACAGTAAATGTTGGTAGCTCACTGTGAGCGGATTTAATTCCGGGTGAGTTGATTGATTACCTCAGAACGAGCTCAATCAATTCAGAATTCTGAGTTCTGCGAGACCTAATTCAAAGCTCAGGCTTTTGAGTGGATTCAACTCATTCTGAGTTAAAATCAACTCACTGGAATTTACAGGGCAAATGACACTAAAGTGTACAAAAGTAGTTAAAAAATGCAGTTGACAATATGCAAACTTGAAACCCGCAACCATATTTTGGTTCAATTTGCAGTCATACCAGCAATTTTTTGGATTTTTGTAATATTAGCCAATATTTGAAACGGGCAGGATTTGCAGTCAAAAGATAATCACGTAAACGTGCTTTTATGTTGACAACATTGTTTTGCCAAACCATTTTCTTAAACATGACATAAAATTTTCGAAAATATTAGGGTATTTTGCGAAACAATGGCTGGGTTTCCGAAATCTTACTTAAGTTATACTTAAGTAAGTAATTACTTAAGTTACCTATTTAAGTAATTGCTTAACTTTTTGAGCAAAAACAAACAAAAGTGTATGTGAGCTATTGTCATAACAAGGAAGTAATAATTTTGCTTTATATTAAGCAAATTTAACAAGTCTACAATTTCAATTATACCAAGATTAGTATGCTCAACGATTACTTTGTAACATATCAAATTTAGTCAGCGACTTAAGTATTAGCTTAACTTAAGTACGCTTTTAAAAACGATAAAATGGTTAAGTAAATATTTAGCACGAACTTAAGTACTAAGTTGTATTTAAGTAGGGTTTTGTAAACCCAGCCAATTTTTCCTGCCGGAATTGGCCCAGCTGAAAAATTTCTGAACAATTTCGCGAATATTCGCAAATCAATGTTCACCCTCACAGACAATTGTTCAGAAACGCCGCGGCAAGCATCCGATAAGCAACATTCTCATGGACGAGTGGTTCATTAGCATTATAGTCGTAGTTTAGCTAAATTTCATGGAATTCAATACATTATTTTATTTGTAGTAATAGACTAATAAATCAATACGTATTAGCTTGCAAATTAACTGAATGATGTGGGCTCAAAATCGGCCGTGTAAAGATCAAAGTCGGAACGTTTTTCTGCAGGAATACCATTGAGTAAGCCTAAGCTTTAGTTATATTTTTTGCTTTTAGGCTTTTTGTATGCCATACTGAAAAATGTTCAGAACCCATAGTAAAAAACTGGCTACGGGTCTGTATTGAGCCGGCTGCTTCCGTTCACCATAAGCAAACTTACAATTTTGGACACCTCCAGAATAATCGTTATAGTGTGCCAATGGGGTCCAAGACCCAAATAATGATTGATACACTATTGTCTAAGTAATGTAACGTATAATTCTCTTATTCTTTGGTTCATAAAAAATTGCCTTAGGGTACCCAGAGGCTGTGCAGTTGCCCCCCTTGCACACATACCTGCCTGCGTCCATGTCTACACTAAAATACAACCAAGACTGCAATGAATACACGAAGATGGGCCAATGTAAAGAACAGGGCCGTAACAGCAGTACAAGTATGTTTCTATGCTTAAACCTACGCTAAGCCCACGTATCAATACACCGGGCCATGTATGTATAGAACATGCCGGATCGTTTTCCGGAGGGTCTATAACAGAGTCAGTTTAAGCTGTAGACTAATTTTTTTGCTTAGGCTTAGGCGTGGCTTAGGCTTACGCTTAGGCTTAGGCTTTAGGAATATGTTTATACTACTGTTACGGTCTTGTATAATACATTGGGTTTAAAATCTAAATACAAAAACATTTCCGACCCACAAGCAGGAATTATTAGTGGCGAGAGATCTGCGAGACAATGGAGAAAACGAGAATAATTTTACAAACAAGAATTTTTTCTGTCAATAATTAAAGGTGGCAAAAATGGCCCTGAACCTGTTTCTTTTAGGTTTCTTTTGGTTTATTCATTTGTTAACAGAAGAATTAGGTTTCAAAAAACGCTTATTAACGTTGTTATAACATTTCGTGGTATAAAAATGCAGAAACTAAAAATTTTCAATTTTGACTTTTTAATTTTTAACCATTGTAAAAAATGGGGAGTCAAATTGACTCTATAGGAAATAGGCTTTTCCTGACTGCACAAACTGAGTCAAATTTGACTCCGCCACAGTCAAATTCGATTCACTGAATCGCGCAGTGAGTCCAATTTGACGCTGGCGGAGTCAAATTTGATTCAGTTTGTGCAGTCAGGAAAAGCCTATTTCCGAGAGGGTCAATTTGACTCCCCATTTTTTACAGTAAACACTCTCCTTAAAACCTTCAACTTTAAGTTTTCTACTGTGAGATGGCACTGTAAAACGAATTTGGGCATACGTTCATTTCCCACAAACTTAAGTTTAAGCTTTAATTAAGCCTAAACCAAAGCTTAAATGTTAAGCTCTTAAGTTAGGTGAAAATCGGAAAATTTCGAAAATCATCAGGAAAAAGAGCCCGGACAACCTGCATTAGTTTGCGTTTCGCAAATCGATGTTTTGGTATTATTAAACTGTAAGCAAAATATAATTACTTGTACTGAACGCATGGCCATTGCGAAACGGAAAGATTGTTCGAAAAACACAATTTTCACTACATCCCAGTCACAATGATTCATTGGTTCCGTTTGTCAAATTTTACAGATAGACCCAAGGGTGGATCACATGGCATAGTACAACCCAGCAGAGGTCAAAACCGAATTTGTTGTTATGATTTCGCACTGAAATTGCGTTTGCTTTATCGTTCGTGTCGCTCGCGAGTTTTTTTACTCATATATATTGTGCGGTGTCTCCCATTAGAAATCTACCCGGAACTAAACCAAAAACTTTTATTTAATAAGTTAATTATATGTTACTTTAAAGGGCGTAACAGTAGATTAAACGTATTCCTAAGCCTAAGCCTATGCTTAAGCGTTGCAAAAATGTGTTCCTAAGCCTAAGCCTAGGCCTAAGTCTAAGCAAAAAATATAATCTAGAATCTAAACCTACTCTTTTAGACTCACCACAAACCTGGACGCCCCTTAAAGTAACATGGTCCATTATAACAATATAATGAAACAAATTTAAGTTTATGCAACGAAAACTGTTATTTAAATAATTAAAACAGGCAGTATTTAGGAACTAATACCAGAAACCTGGACGCCCCTTAAAGTAACATGTGCCATTATAACAATTAATATAATTAAAACAGTCAGTATTTAGGATGTAATTGCCGAATTTATAACTTTGATTTTGTCATTTTTGCTCGTTCTTTGTCTCTCAAGTGACGCCGCAAAATTTTTCCAGTTGGCAAGCGTGGTATTTCGGAAACAAATTCGACCGCTTTTAACCTTTTGAACGGTGCCACTTGTTCTGAAATAACAATCGTTTGCGATATAAAGCAGTGACAGATTCGGTGGGAATTGTAATCATCAACCAGCCCCTGTTTGGCTGGAAATTTTGCGATGCAAATAGTCCATCTGGAAGCTCGTAATGCGGTTTTCTAGCCAAATGGATGACAAATATGGCGAAGTTGCAACACGAATTCGAATTTTTCTTGCGTCTTACGAAGTGCATTTCGTAAAATAAAGATTATCGTTGGTGAGTATAGTCGCCACAAACGCAAAACTGCGCTTTTTAATTTTGTGCGATTTCCATTTTGTGTTAAAAAATTGGCCCATGTACCGATCAGAGGAAGAACGTTTTTCTACGGAATTGTAGTAGAGTAACGCTTAAGCTTTATACCAATTTTGGTCCATGTAAAGATCAGGGGCGGAGAGTTTTTCTGTGGGACTAGAATAGAGTAAGTTTAAACTTTAGACTAATTTTTTTCTTGGCTTAGACCTAGGCTTAGGCTTAGGCTTAGGGTTCGGAATATGCTCATTATAGCGCTTATGTTTAGGCTTAGGCTTCGGCTTAAGCTTAGGAATATGCTTATAAAACTGTTCCGCCCTTGTTTTTTACGTTGGTCCCAATTTTAATGCTTAGGCTTATATATAAGCTCATTCTTACTCTTTGGCTCAGGCTTATAATACTGTTACGCATCTTTTTATACATTGAACGGCCAATGTTACTTTAAGGGGCGTAACTGCAGATTAAGCGTATTCCTAAGCCTAAGCGTTGCAAAAACGAATTCCTAAGCCTAAGCCTAAGCGTAAGCCTAAGCCTAAGTCTAAGCAAAAAAATGTAATCTAGAATCTAAACCTACTCTTTTATAGACCTACCAGAAACCTGGACGCCACTTAAAGTAACATGGGCCCCATTGAACAAAGAATTCAAGTACTAATTTAGTTATTTATTTTAAGCTGCAAACACAGCTTTTTACAGCTCACTTGAAACAAAATCTATCAACTGTTTTTCAGTAACATTTTGAGACTTTCGTACAACAAAAGCTTTTGGAACTTCTCCTGATCTTTCGTCTGGAATACCAATTACAGCTGCGCCGCCAACTTGCGGATGTCCCAGCAATATGTCTTCTATTTCTGCGGGTGCGACCTGCAGATATCAGGGCGGAAGATAGGATGTCAGTTCAAGATCGTATAAGGGTATAACCTAATGCATAAGTATAAGTTTGTAAGCTCTATATTCCAGAATGTTTATTCTAAATCTTGCTAAATAGTTTTTCTTTTGTCTTTCTTAAATACACCCCTGGACCCGTGTAAAGAACACGGGCGGAACGTTTTTCTCTGGGACAGTAATATAGTAAGCTTACTGTTCAAACCAATTATTTTGCTTAGCTTAGGCTTAGGCTTAGGTATAAGCTCATTCATAAGCTTAGGCTTAGGCTTATGAATATGCTTATACTGCTGTCAAGGTTCATTGCTATACATTGCCCACGCCTGGCAGATATGTATTGTGAAATTGTAAACACAAGTTATTTTATATTTTCGCCACTTGTGGCTGCTATCGACGACCTTTGTATATCACCATAACAAACTTTTTAAGCCGAAATCTTAAAGCGATGTCAAACCCTGAAACTTTTCCAAAGACTGCAGGGGAATTGTACAAGAGCCACCAAAGACCGACAAAAATATCGGCACCAAGTCTGAAGTCTCCCGCTAAGCCTTCACCTAAACATGAGCCTGAGCCTAAACCCCATATCATTAAACGAGGCGTAAAAAGTGAAAAATCCCGAATACAGACAGCCTCTCTCCGAAACAGTACAGATCACCACGGCACCTTTGGTTTGTTCAAATTTTATTCCATAAAACGCACGGACTTACACAACGAGGATAGGGAAATATGCTCCCAAAACTTTTGGAAATACTCGAAAAATCGCACTTTTACACGATGTGGAATAACCTGCTCAGGTGAATAATTTTGTCGCTGGTTGTGCTTGCCCCCAAAATATTTGGACCAACATATCCCCTGCTAAAATGAAATCCCGGCCACGCCTCAACCTTGCCGCGAACTTTGGTCTATTGAGTGGTGTGTTTTTGGTTTTTGGAACTACTAGACACTTGAAAATACACACATTACCTGAAACGCTTTGACTTTAATTAGCTCTTTAATGCGGTCAACAATAAAAAAGAATCCGTTTTCGTCGTAATGCCCGATATCGCCTGAAAATTAATGGCAGATGTCATATAATAAAATATACAGCAATTCGTCACCCTATACAACTCTGCCAAATAGCGTTCCAAGCCTACACCTAACATATGGCGGAAAGTGAATCGTAAGTGAGATTTTTGTTTGAAATCCAGCGTGGGTCGAACCATGCAATCAACAAACATGCTTCGGACCAAGACAGTGCTAAACAAAACAAACAAAAAATTATCCTGTGTCCAACTAACACCGGGTGAATTGGCATGATCCCTTGCATACTCGTAATCCTAAGCCTAAAAATAACGATCCGCGTCAAATTATCTGGCCTACGAAATTCTGTATTACAAAAAGTCAATTTATGAGTTGTCATGCGACGAATTGTTTAGATCCTTTTCTAAATTGATGCTTGAGTCACCAAGACAGGCATGGAATTCTCGGTAAATTATGGGCTCTCTGAATTAAAACGGAATTACCCTCCAGGGCGCCTATGCAATGAGATGGATAGAGGATAGAGGGAATATATCGCCTCCCGAAATTTCTATAGATACCACAAGAATACTTTTAACAAGGTCCCTAGATGACAGAAAAGGTTCTTTAATGGGACACTCCAGAAACGAAACCCTGGCTACGTCCCTGCCCCTCTTAAACGGGCCTTTGTGTTAAACCAGGAGGGATATTGGAGCCTTCCATCACACAGGGTCTCGACGATTCGCACAGGCGTCGCGAGTTGTCCCTTCGGTCATAAAACAGAATAGGTACGGTTAATGAAAACAAGCTACTCATTTGGTCGAACTGATGAAAGCGGATTGTTCGTAAACTAATTTTATTTAAGCGAGCAATGCGTAGCTAGCAAACCTCAAGATTTCGGCGTGAGGATTTTCAGAATATTTTCACCCAACACAGGGAAACACTCGCTTAGAAGATATCTTGTTGTCAAAACCATGACAGCGCCTCTATATGACCATGTGTTTATTGTCTTACGCGTGTACAATCGACCATCAGTCAAGATATTAGGAACTGTTTCGGTCGGTACACACAGGCAATCGCTACCGTGTGAAATTTTTGGCAATATAACTTTTTTTGTCCGTAACCCTAGATTAAACATATTGCTAAACCTAAGCCTAAGCGTAAAAGTAATATAAATGTTACCAAGTCGTAGCCTAAGCTAAAAATAGTTCTACTCCTGCCTCTGTTGCAGTCATGCGAGAAAACCGAACGCCCTAAAAGTAACATGGGCCTATGGTTTACCGTGCGGCTCCCTCATTTTCAAAATATGGTTGTCCCCACTGTCACCAAGCGTTGATTATTCTCGTACCTGTGTGCAATTAACCGTCACTATCAACCGGTATCTGCGGTTTGGACGATTTAAATATCGTTTCGTAACAGTCGCAGGCAGCGTCCAAATTCGGGGATCCCACACCCTTTGAATGCTTACGAAACGCGACCCTCCCTCGGTTTCAAAATATGGTAGCGCCACTGTCACCAAGGGTTGATAATTGTCGTACCTGTATGCAACCAGCCATCACTATCAACCGTATCTGCAGTTTCTTTTGGACGATTTAAATATCCTTTCATAACAGTTGCAGACCGCGTCCAAATTTCCCCATCTCGATTTGGTCCCAACTCTTCACCAGTTTTCGGATCGACCACCTGTTTAGGCAGTTAAAACTTAATTCGGGCTTTTATCGGCGCATGTTGGGCATTGCCGACGAAAATTTAAGCCTGTGTCTAAAAACATAAGTCTAATCTTATGACCCTAAGTCCATTTCTAAGCCTAAGCCCATTCCAAAGCTTAAGCCAGCCTCTAAGTCTACAGGCTCCTGGTCTCTCAATAAGCAGGCCCCAATAATTAATATGGGCCCTTTTATCTAAATATAACGGCCAATGTAAAGAACAAGGGCAGAACAGTATTATAAGCATATTCACAAAACGTAAGCCTAAGAATAATCGCAAGAATGAGGTTATTTCTAAGCCTAAGCGTAGGCTTAAGCCTAAGCAAAGCAAAAAAATTAGTCTAAAGCTTAAGTTTAGTCTTTTATAGTCTCACAGAAAAATGTTCCGCCCCTGATCTTTACATGGGTCGATATAACATATCCACCATAGACTACAGCGGCGGGTCTAAAATTTTCAGGTGGGTTATAAGAAGATGTAACCAATAGGATACGAAAATGCATATAGGCATGTGTCATACAATGGTCTTTTAATGGATCTATATTCTGTCATGTTTAGCAAGCAAAGGTGACCGCAAAGCCAGCCAGTAAAAACCAATCACACCGTCAAAGCTTTTTCCGGGCATTAGGTATCCTAACAATACACACGACATGGTTACAGTGTTACAGTGCACGCAGAATAAGTAGATCTAATCAAATTCTTTCGAGTCCTTTTACACATTCTCCCTTTAGCCTGAGGCTTAGGCTTCGGGAAAAGCTTAGCCCAAGCCTTAGCCAAAGCCTTTGCGTAAGCCTTTGATTAAAGTCTATTAAGCCTTAACTTTAAATGCGGAGCAGAAGTGTGCCAGTGCCTACTTTTGCTTCCCAGTTGCTGGTCAAAACTCCACATGATCCTGGAGGACAGTCGCCAGGTGGTGTCAAATGGGACGCACTTGTTCCTTCGGTCATTCCGTAAGCTGAAAATAAAAGCTTGCTAAGCATGAATGAAATGAGTAAAAATCATATCCTTTGAAACCTGTTACAATAATTAACTTTTTTCGCCCTTTACGCCGCAGCAAATTTTACACATTTAGTTTGTAGTAATCTGTGGTTAGCAAAATTTGAGCACAAAAATGCGAAGATATAACGTTTCGTTGATTGAAAAAAATAAACACCTCTGGTTCAGTTAGCAATAGCTTAGCTAACCTAAACCTTGAACAATGCTTAGGTTTGAACTAACTGTGTACTCAATACAGAAGAATAAGTACTACTGTGTTATTTTTAAAACCAATTCTTATAAATAAACACTCGTAATTGAAGTATAACAATAACTTTTTCGAACTTTAACGGAACAGTTGTGAGTGAAAGCGTATCGCGCGACAATTCGTCGACCGACAACTTGTAACCCGAAATGTTATCAATTAGATAATTTGTTGTCTCTTATTAGGTTTACGCTTATGCTTAGAAATATATATAATATATATATAATATATATAATATATATAATATAATATATATATATATGTACCTTGTCCGACAAAAACCACGTATGGATGCCGTTTTTGAAAATCAGCAATGAGCTCTTTGCCTGCAGGTGCAGCTGCTACAAGTAGTAGTCGCAAACTTGACAAATCATACTTTGAAACCAATGGATCTTTGGTGAGGAAAACCAAAAGAGGTGGAACAACGCTAAGAAGCCACACCTAAAACAGCAATTAATTGGTTTGTGACGAGCATTTCTTTATTGGAACCAGTCTAGCTAATCTGGAGTCAAACCAGATGTAGAGTTTTCAAGAATTCAAGAGTGAAGCGAGAAGAAATCTTGATACAATTTTAAAATTAATGTATGTTAATACAAATTATTTTGTATGGTGTCCACGGCTTCATGCAAGGCCAGACGTAATTTTACTTTTAATAAATTTCTTTGCACCGCTAGTAAAACATTTTTGGCTCATGCATTGGGGTTTATATTTCCAGACTCCCTAGTGCCCACCTTTGACTACAAATATTTAATATAGTCATATACTTAAGATGGTGCCAATTCATAAGTTCTAAGCTCATATTCAACAATGTGTGCAGCACATGGTTTTAGTTTTAAAATCAGGCACATTTTCGATTCTAATCGATCCTATTTGTGAGCAGACTTCGACATCAACAGGTGCATCAGTCGGTTTGTTTGAAAACCTGTTATGAACTAGCCATAGGAGCCATCAGAGGTGTAAAGTCGGTTTGTTTGAAAACCTGTTATGAACTAGCCATAGGAGCCATCAGAGGTGTAAATGGGTAAACATTTTTTACCCGCGTTGCGTTTTACCCACGGAAATTTTATTTTTTACCCGCGAGTATACCCGCGCAAAATTCCTTTATCCGTTACCCGTCATTACCTGCACAAAATTCATTTACCGTTACCGACCTTAGCTGCACATATTTTTTCTTTTGCGTTCAGTACAATTGTGGTGTTTTACAGTGCATAGATGTTACTCGAACGATTTGCGTTACAAAAAATCTTTATCGGTATCTTTCAAAACAAACCATTAAGTAAAAAATATAAAACCGGACAATATTGCACATTACACCTATCACCGTTAGAACTATGATGTTAGCCAATGGATCGTTTATGAAGTTTCAAATTCAGCACATTTTTCGCGTTTAATTTAGCATACTTCTGTACCAAACTTAAGCTGCCAAATTCCAGTATTTCGTCAGTTTTAAAACGTGTCGCTAACGGTGATAGACGCTATATGCATTTGAAAATATGTGCCCTAGTCTAAAGACAACAATAAACGATAATAGAACGACCGATGCAAGACAGCAGTTTTTAGATCACGTTACTCGAATCTGCTCGTCTTCGAACGAGACAAGTCAGTAGTCGGAGGAGCTTAGCACCCCCAGATAAATTTTCAGCCCTCAAAAAAGTTTAACCCCGATGTAAATTGTGTGAATTCACGGCATGATCTTCATTAAACCAATTTTGCCCCCCTCTTTGAAATGTTGAACTGGTTTACAGGCGCGCTGCCTACGTACCTTGTAATCTTGGATAGTTTTAAGGTACAGCTCAGGCTCAAACCGTCGCATGGTAATCGAAGTTGCACCTCGGCGAAGACACAAAAATGAAACAGTTTGACCGAACATATGGTAAAATGGCAACACATTAATTAGTGAATCTCCAGGCCCGAATTCGACAAACTTTGACGCACTAAAACAAAATGAACAGTTTGTATACTTACAACGTGAAATTTGTGAGGGTATGCGTAATTTGCAGGTATTGACTGCTAAGTATAGCAATTCGAAACCTGTGACACAGTTTGCACCAGTGCGAATGAGGAAAAAGCTCGAAAGAAAACTATGGTGAGACAGAGGTGCGAAATAAAGCCAGAATGAAGTGAAGTTCTATAAACTTTTAAAACTGTGCCGATTGTTTTAAAAGTTGTAACTGTGATTTGTTGCATAAAATTTGCTTTAATGCTGCTCGGTCGATTCGCTCGCGAGGTTTTTTTTTCAATGTTCCACATGTGTAAATTTTTTGGCGAAAAACTGGTAAAATATCTCCTGCCAGAAATGAAATTGTGCGTTGCGTTGAAGTGATTTCTGGCATTTGTACGAAATTGTTTGCACACGTCGTAGGCTGATCTGCTGTCTGCTGGTCAGTTAGCCTAGCTCAATCTGATATCCTGAGCAAATAGCAGTTTGTCGGAGGTCAAACGGTGGTTGTGAGATCCAGATAAAAACATTGATATATATAACCCAACGATGTTTGGTTATCGTTATTTGATCTGATGAAATGAATAGACCTGATTGGTCCATAAGTTCAATAGCAGTTTATTCTAAGCCAAATTGCTATTACAGAAAATAGCAGATTTGCCAAAGTCCAATTAGTTATGGACTGAATAGCAGATTGGCCTACGACAAAATATACGCATTTGTATGTATATATTAGGTATACCAAACCATGAATTTTATAAGGTCCTGTTAGAAACTTTGGTTTCTCCTTTCGCATCAGCTACAAAAATTTATTAATTGCTTCAGTGTTTCATTGTATATACAGCCGAAAGCCGTCGCTTCCGCTTCTTAAATTTTGTACCGTCAACTTATGTCTCAGGTTTCCAATAAAACTTTCTGCTTGCTAGATTAACCAGTGTTACCACAACCGAGTACTATTTTTGAGCATCTGGCAATGACTATGCAGTGAGTTTAAAACTCGACTGCTAAACGTATATTTACAGAAGGCTTGGATCATCAATCTTTTTTTTGTTTTCTAAAAGCTAAAAATCGACTTAATAATTCAGAAATCGTTTTAAGTTTTGTGTTTGCAATCCAAGCAATATCTACATGCTTATACAGACATACTCCGCAGTAGCTAATGATCCGATAACGTTGAAATGTGTTTGAAGAACGCCTTTTGGTCTTCCTGTTGTACCGCTTGAATACAAAAGCAACGCTATATCTTCACGTGGATTTATTGCTGGACATTTCAGTGTGATATGACGATTTTCAAACGAAAATTTGACAAGATCAGCAAATGCACGCCTCTCACGGCCGTCAAGTTTACATTTTGGACACGGATCGATTATAAATGTTGTCTGAAACAAGCATCAGATGATAAAGTCAGCCACGTTTGACATTTGCAAAATTTATCTCGTTTGCCACGCGTTAATTTTTATCAAAGGTTATTTTAAATCCTGTTAAATGTGCGCTTTGTTTCTTGTCTCTCCACAAAAGAAATATATTCCCATTCCCCATATCCCTGCGGCGCTTGTTGTGTTCTCTTGATAAGCTGCAAACCTGTATAATTCCAGGCGATCGTTCAAGCCCTTTTCGAAAAGTTGGCATGTAATCACGTTCACACAATGCTACAGTTGGTCGGCAATCCAATATGCGGTCAGCAACTTCGTCTAAAACAATTTATGATATGAAATGGTTTTTGTTAAACTTGAGACAAAAAATATATGAAATTATTAAAGCCTCAAATAGCACTCTCAACATCGCGTGCTGTAGTGACCCAAATATGAGGGGGTAATAAGAGGGGGTCTCGATTTTTAGTCCCAATCAATTGGAGTCCGTATCCCTGATATGAGTCTGTAAGCGGATAGAGTTCCTAAACCCTGATTAGAGTCCATAAGTGTCAATTATTTCTAATTGTAGCGCATAAATGATTCCAGGAACAAATAAAGTTGAGTCCGAAATTTTAAAGCGTACTTAAGTTTTGAAAGTACATTCCTAAGTATAACTTTGCATAGTCGCTCAAGCTATTGACACAAGACAAATAAACGTTTAATTCATCGCATAGTTGTTAGGTCCAAATAAGAAAAGGAGGCGGAGGGCGGGTTAAAAATAAGCACAGCTCGTAACGGAATAACTGGGGTGTACCGTCTAGAGAAGCCAAATAAATATCAGTCCCCCTCTTGTTCGGGTCACTACAGTATCGCCAGCTGGTACTAAGTCTTGAAACAAGCAAATTCCGATAACTGCGGAGCGAATATTACATACAGTAGCACCGTAAGTGTAAAATCCTAAAATTAAACCCAATTTGGAAGCCCAAGATTTTTTAGTTCAAAAGATATATACTACGTAACACAGAATTGTGAAGTTATAATCTTAGCATTTTATCACCAAAAAATTTGTGATGGGGGCTGGGCGGGCTGGCAAAAGTTATGAAACACAATTTTTACTGTACTTATGCTATATATGTGTCTATTTTTGACGGTGGAAATCGTAAGGTTGGGATCATGCCATTTTATCGCAAAAAAACTTCTGACGTGGGAACGTGGGACGTACGCCTGCCCGCCATTCCGTCTGGATCCGCTAGTGAGTCCCAACGTTAAACGAAGCGTGAAAGTGTACAAGATACTTCCTTACGTTCGGTATATTCTGTGTTCAATCCAGACGCAACACCGCCAGCTTTCAGTACTCCAAACAAAAACATCAAATATTCAGGACAATTTTTCACCGCCAGCAAAGCGACATCGCCTTTTTTGAATCCCTGCGCTTGTAAACCAATTGCAATTGAATGCACTGCATCGTAAACTTGCCTTGCAGTGTATTTAGCGCCTGTATTTGCGTTTATCTGCAAAAATTGAATGGTACTATACTTTTGATGACGACCGGCGCCGAACATTACCCATAGGGCACCGTTCGGAACCGTGCCACAACTCAGGTTCATTGCCCCATGGGACAGCATATCCATTTGTAAGCAAAAATTAACGTACTGCGGCGTCCGGGGCCGCACGACCAGTATAGCGCCGAACTAAATGTAATTCGAATATAGCAGCAGCAGCAGCGAATTCGTCATAGATTTCCTCAAATATTTCAGTTTTTTTAAATTTTTTACTTTCGAAACATGATAGAAAAGTACTGTAGTGACCCGAATAAGAGGGGGGCACCGTTTTGAGACCCAATCAATAGAAATCCGTATCCCTAATAAGAGTCCGTAAGCGGATAGAGTCTCTAAACCTTAATTAGAGTTCATAATGTCAACTATCCCAAATTGTAGCGCATGAATGACTCCAGGACCAAATAAAGTTGAATTCGAAACTGTAAAGCGTACTTTAGTTTTGAAAGCACATTCCGAAGTATAAGCTTCAATTATCGTTCAAGCTTTTGATGCAAGGCAAAAAACGTTTAATTCACCGAATAGTTGCAATACCGGAAAATATCAGTAACGAATGGTGGCGGAGGGCGTGTTGAAAATAAATAATAGTCCGTAACCAAATAACAGGGTGGTACCTTCTGGAGAGACCAAATAAATATCAGTCCCCCCTCTTATTCGGGTCACTACAGTATGCAATTTAGTTCAATACAGATTTTTCACCACGTAAAAGCGTTTGAATATTAGCAACTTACTAAAACAATTTGATCTCCAAAACTTTTCAACGGCTCTAAAACAAAGTCGGCAACGCTTTGTATTGGCACATCGACATCAGGCAACTGACTTTTCAAAACCATAATTTCCTAGTAACACGTGTTATTGTAAAGAATTGTGTAAAATAACAAACACAATTGATATTCACTGTCAACTGGAATCGATTGGGGTTCAATTCTTGACCCAAAAGATCTTAGGCTCCTATGAAAAAATTTTAACCACACTTGTGAATTATACAAGATCAGCGGACGTTCTGGCCAAATTGTATTGCTGCCCATAGCCAGTTGAAAAACAAGCAGCGAAGCGAGCAAAAACGCCATTTTAGTACTAAACCTTTAATATATAAATTTGGTTATGTTCCTGTTGAGGGGGCACGGGGTAAGCTGGCATTCCGTCACCTTGAATTAATCCGCCAGTGTGTCTACTGGCCAGATTTGAGCCCTATTCACACGTGCAAGTTTTTGCAGCGGGAACTCGCAGATGCAACTTGCATGAAACACTTGCAGCTGCAAGTATTTGCAACGCAACATTTTTATTTTGAATATTGAAATATATTCATAACATGTATAATGTGCAGACGACTGTAATGCATAAGCTATCAATTGTCAGTTCAACCAATGATGATTATTAGTTCGAATTAAAGCATTTTACTCAAAATTTCTTGACTTCAAACCACCTTCATACCGATACAATTTCTACTTTGTACTTAAAAATATTAAACTGGACCGGTCGCCATCGCCGTAGACTGCGAAATATCAAACAAATTCGATATTTGAATTAATTCAAACTTCTTCAATAAATTCAAAAAGGTCTGAGAATTAAATTAAGAAGAGGACAGCAACACATTTTCAGATTGACCAATCAAAATGCAGGTGCACGAAATTCAAGCGACTTACCACTGCGTTCACACGTGCAAATTGAATTAAATAGTATGAATTCTAGTGAATAACTTGCAGATGCAAAAACTTCAAATGTTCTGTGGCCCATCTTGAATGTGCAAGTTGCTCTTACATGCTGTTGCTGCAAAAACTTACACGGGTGGATATGACTTAACGCAAAAATTTTGTGCCAAATTCCGCTGAAAATACTTATACAGAAATGATTGGCGTACCGAAAGGAGGAAGCCAAAAGGGTCGCTAAACCCCCCAGTCCAATTTAGTTCAAGTAAGCCAACAAATGTAAATGTGGGAGAAGTGTACAATAAGCTGGTTCAGTGTTAGCACTAAATATTTATTAGGTTTTCGGCGATAGCTCTCAGGCTTCAAAATTCCTTGAAACTGTCACAGATCAAACCTTGTTGGGTACGGACCAGTGTACTTCATTGTAAATGAAGGATGCAGGTTACTGATACCATAAAATTCGCATACTAATGATTTCTAGACTGAAAACATTCAAAAACCACGTCGCTTAACAATTAGCATACAAAATGTAAACTAAAATTGTTAAATTCAAAACCCAAAATTGTTCTCTGATAACAACCATATGATTCAAATACGCTACAACGCTATTTACACTGTATAAAAACCTTTCAGCTAATAGCTGTAGAAAATTAGATAACTAATTTAATAGCTGTTTGCTCTTACTAAACAAACGTTGGCCAATGTTACTTTTAGGGCCGTAACAGCAGATTAATTGTATTCCTGAGTCTACGCCTAAGCCTACGCGTCAATAAGCGCATTCCTAAGCCTAAGCCTGCACTTGAACTAAAACCCACCAGAAACTGGAACGGCCCTAATAGGCCCCAAAATAACAAATGAAACTGCTCGAGTGTATTTAAACAACAGAGACGTAAAACCAACGCTGATTGGTTAGCGGTATTGCGTCTGACAAATGGCTTAGACCGATTAGTAGTCGGTTTAAATAGCACATTGGTCTGCGGTATATCTACCACCAGCCCTGCCGTGCTGAAAATTTGCGATAACAATGGTTTATCAGCAGGACACAAGGGGTTTATTGCGAAATAACTGAAAAATATTGCAGAAATGCAACCGAAATTTTTGATCCTTCGGCATAATTTGTGAATCTAAGTATCAACACAAACAACTATCCGCCCTCAGTTGCCGGAATGTCTGGAACGGCCACTACGAAAATAGCCATTACGCCAAGAATTTAGCAAAAGCCGAGAAGAAACGCTATCTGAAAACATACACTCTGCAAACTTTAACAGAAAAATATAAACGAATTCACTTGTTAATAAAAATAAACAACGTAGACACTGTTTTCCATTTGCAACAAACATTCGCACACAACAAATAATATTTTTCAAAAAACTGCACAACTTGTATACAGTTATTGCAGTAGAAAACACTTTCTTAAATGTGCCCCCCCCGATCTGTGGTCCTAGATCAGATGCGGACCGTTTTTCCGCGGGATTGCAATAAAGTAAAGCTTACGTTTTAGATTATTTCTGCTAGGGTTTAGGTATAGGTTTACCGGCCCATGTATAAAACAGGACCGGAACAGTAGTATAAGAACATTCCTAAGCCTAAGCCTAAGCATAAGCCTAAGCCTGAGCGTTTGGATGAGCCTATTCTTAAGCCTAAGCCTAAGCCTAAGCATAAGCAAAAAATTAATTTACAGCTTAAACTGACTCTATTATATACCCTCCGGAAAACTATCCGGCATGTTCTATACATACATGGCCCGGTGTATTGATACGTGGGGTTAGCGTAGGTTTAAGCATAGAAACATACTTGTACTACTGTTACGGCCCTGTTCTTTACATTGGCCCATCTTCGTGTATACATTGTAGTCTTGGTTGTATTTTAGTGTAGACATGGACGCAGGCAGGTATGTGTGCAAAGAGGGCAACTGCACAGCCTCTGGGTGCCCTAAGGCATGAAGCTAAGTATAAGAGATTGTTGGATTACATACTTTGACAATGTTGTGTGACTCATTCTTTCGTCTTGGACCCCATTTACACACTATAACGGCTATTCTTGAGGCGTCCGAGATTTTGGATTTGCTAATGGCGAACCGAAGCGGCGTGCTCAGAGCAGGCCTGTAGCCAGTTTTTCTTTACTATGGGCTCTGAACATTTTTAGTTTTTTTTGAAGACTTACAAACGAGGTTGAAAATATTCTTGGGGGGATGGCAAATTTCTTCCATGGAGGCTGAGCCTCCACTGATCCACCTCTGGGTACATGCACGGCCCAAACGTTATGTCCCGTGTGCCGACGCCGGAACTGTGCACTGAAGTACAATGGTGTGAGAGATCCGAGACAGGGGTGAACTGTCGATTTGGCCTAATGGGCAAAATATGTTCGGGGGCGGAGTGATGGAATTTGGCTCACTCGACAAAATATAAAACCTCGGTTGTGTAAACTAGGAGTTTAAAGTAAAGGTTTAACGTTGGCGAATTCGCGAGCGAAGCCAGTGGAAAGGATGCGAATTTGAAATTAATGAGCCCAATACAAAATATAACGGATTCGAAAGAGTAATTCGATCGCTACATTTGGCAGATACACCGTGCTTATTTGTGTAAAACTATGAACAAAGCCTCGTCAAGCGACGCCAGCGAAAAACTAGACGTACTTCTGATATTAAATCTCTTTGTAACCATCCCAAAACATTTTTTGGTTTATGGATAGAAGGTCTAGACCGCCATGCGCCTCCTGGCTACGTGCTGAGGCAGGGGCGGGCTGGTTGTACCAAAATGCCAGAATCTATAGCTAGTGCCAGTTTGGTCCTGCCATAGACACGAGATAACAGTTGTTATTGTTTATTTTAGCCATTCGCATTAAACCATACTTAGGTGAATAATGTTGACGTTCTAAGCTTTACTGCACAAGTCGTTATATTTGAAATGGTAGTTTGAGTTAGAAAATCCCCGACGTCCCTGGATCGAATACAAACAATTTAGACGTAACACGGATGCTCTTATTGTTTACCCAGAGATGTCATAAACGACTCTGTTTTTAAAAACAATTTCTTGGAAGTAATTTTTAAAGTCGTAATTGAACATTAATTTTATTCTCAGCCAAATTGTTTTTACGCATTGAGTCAACTCGCTGAGCCATAATATGGCGGTAGCTCGTTCGCACTCTGTGCAATCACCAAAAATACAATCCACAAAATAATGAGGTCTTGTTTTCTACACAGCAAAAAAATTGTGAGTCAAACTCACTCTCTCTGAAATACGCTCTTGGGCACTACAAAAACTGGGTCAAATTCGACTCCGATAGAGCCAAATCCGACTCACTGCAAGCCTATTTCGGAGAGAGTCATTTTGACTCGCCATTTTTTGCAGTGTGCGTTCTACATTTTTCGTGATTCATGCTGTTCGTTTAACTTTTACATTCGTCAGACTGTCAATCCCGAAGTGCAAATTTCTGAATTCACCTTTGAATTGAGCAACCTTGCAAGCTTAGGGGATCTCGGTCCCTGTCCCAGCAAACGTGTAAAACCATCATTTATTTAAAATTGACTTATTAACTATATATTGGATTATTAATTAAAGGTCGAACTCAGCTTGACAAAGTAATTGTTTACCAAACATAGAACATATCCTTCCTTTTTTTTTGAAAACCCCGTTAAAGGTCCACTTATAAATATAATTAATCAGATTACTAATTAATATTAAAATTTCAACTTAATCAGACATATTTTTATTAGATATGGGCTGCGGTTTTAAAACCCTACTTAAGTAAGACTTAGTACTTATAAGTACATGCTAACTGTATACTTAACCATTTTATAGTTTTTAAAAACGTACTAAAGTTAAGTAAATACTTAAATTCACTGACCAAATTTTGTATATTACACAATACCAATTGAAGCACAATAACCTTGATCTCATTGAACTCAAAGATTTATGATGCCTCCTTAATATAAAGCAAAACTATTACTTTCTTGTATGATCGTGGCTTACATTTAGCGTTTATTCGTTTTTGTTCAAAAAGTTAAGGAACTACATAAGGCGGCAACTTAAGTAAATAATTACTTAAGTGTAAGCAAAGTAAAAACTTAAGAAAACTCCAGAAACCCGTATCGTATCCTTGCTTCATCTTACAAAAGCAGATAAAAGGCTACGCTGATATATTTCTTCCGCTATTTGTACGTAAAATTAATACAATTGAGCGATTTTTCTTACATCATCAAATTCAACACATCATTCAGTGATTGGTCGATTGCCGGGTGTCATCGAATAGTAAAAATAACGGAAACGGAATCGAAAACGGAAAACGGATATTGAAGTTAAAAAATTCGAACATGTTTTATTTTTCTGATAACACAATTGAGGCGAGCATATATTCACTAGACTTTCAAAAATTTGTAATAAACAAATGGCGGATGCATGGAATTGTTTAACACTGTGGATCATTTCGAACCATTGCAGCCTCTGTAACGAAAAAGTGTTGTCAGATATATACGTGATTTATAACTAATTTTGGACGTAAAAATAACATAATTTCCGTTATTTCTATAACGGAAACGGAAACGGACATCGATTTATACCGGAAACAATATCCGGTTACACCCTGGGGTTGATTGTCTTTTGCGAACAGAAAGTCAAAACTTCGTCATAAGCGCTGTACCTGCATTATTTCAAAATAAAGTATTACTACATTTCATTAAAAAATAGTTTATAATTCAATCTTCACCAAATGACTTTTAGCAAAGAAACCGCTAACTATAATGCTTCATACTCGTGTAAGTCGCTGAATGGTCACCTATCGGGCTAGGTGGTCCATTCCAGTGATAGGCTGACGTATCACTTTCGCGATTTGTTGTTCCTAAACTAATCGAATTGAGCGATTTATCTCGCATCATCAATTCAATGCTTCCTTCAGCGATTTGCAGGCTATTTTTACGGACTGGAAATTCAACTTCGTCGTAAACACTGGAATCGTTTGATTTTGTTTCGGAATTCATACAGCCAATTCTTGTATGTCCATTCAAATACGCTCCGTTCAAATCCGTCGCATCGAGTGAGACTTGTGTCACCGGGGAATTCGTATTTTGAGGCTCTACTTGGCCTGTTGGTGGTTGAGGAACGGCAGGCAATGTGTCGTTTGGAAGACGGGTTTTGACGAACGATCCTGTATTCATCATCGACGGGTTTGCTGAAAATGATAAATGTGATGTTTAATACTCGATGCGTTGCGCCGGCTGTTCAGGATTAACAAGTCATAAAATTGATCGCTGGTTTCCTCGTTGATAAACTATGCTCATTGGTTGGAATTTATTCACAACTGTCAGCTTGAATGCTCACGATACGAAATTTGAACATAGCTTCAGTCAATTTTTTGCGTTAAATTTTTCAGATAAACAAAAGACAGAACAGCGTTGCATCCAAACTAATCCATAGCCACATAGAAAATAGGTATATTTCATTATTAATATATGTATAGTGTTGCAAAATTTGGAAACTGCTTGACTAGCAAGTTCCAGTGAGTTGATTAATCAAATCAGAGTACGAACTAGTCATTTCTGGCTATTCCTAAATTAACAGCAGTGAACATTAACTCACTCTGAGCAGATTTAATTCCGGGTGAGTTGATTAATTGACTCAGAATGATCCTAATCAAGTCAGAGTTTTGAGTTATAAAAGACAAAATTCAAACTCAGTGATTCAACTTTATTCTGAATTAAAATCAATTCACTGGAAATACAGTGTAGAATATTTGTAACGTATAAAACCCAGGCTCAATTCAACACTCTCATGTATTCATTAGAGATTAAGACGCTTGTGTCAGATTTGGTTTTTTGTAGAAAAACTGTTAATAACACTAGCTTTTCATGTCTCCCCAGTAAGTTCGGACCGCGATATATCCTCGTTAGGAAATCCGCATGCATGTGACCCCGGACCTAAGATAACTTCAACGTACCAATGATAAGCTTCGACTGAGAAGATATCGACTCAGTGCCCGAAACGCGTTCATTAAACACAGTTGGCCGAACGCGATCAGATTGAAACGAAACTGAAATTGGTCGATTAACGCCATGCGGTAGACGAGAGTGTTTGCGTCGAAATACATAAAATACGACGGCGACAATAATAAAAATAACCAAAACCAAACCTAAAACCAACGCCAATGCGATCGACGCAATGAAGTATACTTTTGAGTAGAGACGTTGCGAGCATTCAGGTCCACCATATTTTTGACTGCAAATTTTAGCACCAGACCTGGGGTCACAAATGTATTCGTTGTGTTTTGAAGGAACACAGATCACGTCACAATTGGAACCATAGCTATTTTCGCGAATACAAACATGTGTGCCAGATTCTGAATCGCACGTGTAATACTTGGTTTCGACGCAGTAAATTTGACAATCAGGACCGTAAAAGTTGGGAAAACACTGTTTTTTACCGGTTGTTTGGTTACATTCGTAGAAATCACGATGTAGCCGTGGTGGTCGGCAATGAATAGTACAATTTTGGCCATAATAACCAAGATTACAGATCCGGTTTCCGGTATTACGGTCACAATGATACTGTGAATGCGATGCGTTTGTGTCACAGTTACAAAATTCGCCACTCCATTCTGGATCGCATATCATTTCACCGGTTGCCGGATTGCATTTGTAGTGATCGTCGATGTGCGGCTCTGAGCAATTGCACACCGGTCCCGTATAGCCAGTGTCGCATATTTTAGATCCGTTACTGTTACACCTAAATAACTGAAAAAATGTGAAAGATTCATTTGAGGAGGTTTTACTGGTGCCTACATGAATATTTATGGTGAGGTTCGAAATTGAGCACATTGTTCGCGTTTGATTTGGTCAACTTCTGCACCAATTTTGAGATCTGCAACTGCAGATGTTCGCAAGTTTGAAAACCAATCGCTAATTGATGATAAGTGCTACACGCATTTGAGAATTTGGGCCCCAATTTAAGATTAGGATTCGAACACCGGACTCTCGGATGGCATGCTTGAACCATCATCGCTGAGTTATAATGCAACTTCCACAATATTATGCGTACACTAGGTAATTAATGACGGGGTAGTATAATGGACGCTGAAGCCAATATCACTGCTGGATTGCTTTAAGTACCATTATTTTTCCAGGGTTTTTTCAAAACATACGTCAGTGAATTTAATAGCAATCAATGTGCCTTTATGAAGTGTGGCTCTATACCTTGTGCCAGATGACACTGTATACCAATTTGCAAATTATTTTTTTAACTTACAACGCTCGCAGCAGGGCTCAAAACCAAAATGTTGTACTTCGATTTAGTTCCTAAAATTACGTTTGACTTCTAACTCGCATCGCTTACTACGTTTTTTTACTATGATATATCGCATGGCGTTATGTCAGATCTTTCTAAATTCGTAACTGAATGTGCTACTGCGCGATTAATGTATAGCATCGCCGTAAAAGGCTCACTTACGTATAATGTTGACGCGAATCGGTTTCAGGATTAACACAGTACACATCACAGTGAGGTGGATTGTAATAACCTGGATTGCATACAACCGAACGATTGACGCAATGATACGGCGCATCGCTGTCTGGTATGCAAATCCCTGAACAATCAGGTATTGCTGCATAACATCGATGTTCACCGGTATTATCGTCACATCGATACTGTGCGGTCGGTACGCAAAATACAGTGCAATTTTTCGTTCGATCATAATAATTCGGCAAACAGTTTTTCGTTCCGGTTGCATCACATACGTAATGACCGTCTGAAAGTGAACAAAAACAATATAATTATTGTTCAGCGTAGAAAATTACTGAATTTGGTTAAATTTCATTTATTTTGACGCGCATTCTATTTAAATATACCAATTTGAACGCATCACAAGGAACGCAGCGTTGAAAGCGTTTCGTGTACCCTAAATTTTTCAAGCAATTAAAGAACTAGTACCAAGTATCATACTCGCGAAACAGTTTGGTTTGAGCCCGTAGCGAAGGGATAACCGGAAAAGTCAGCATCGGCTGGAAAAATTTTGCCACCAATTAGATAATGTTCAACCTTGCTTGCAAGTCGTCGAAAACTTTTGTACGCTTCTCGTGAATATTTTTAGACACCCTTCTAGAAACGTGACCTGGCTGGCTACGGGCTTGTATTGATTGTTGTGTCTAATTACCAAATTCGGTCTGTAACCGGATATTTATTAATACAACAATTTCGAATTAAATTATTGGAAAATAACAGCGGGTTTTAATGTATATTTTCAATGAATCTGAATATTAAATTCATTTCCAGCAAACAGGTAAAACGTAGCAGTACAAAGTCAAGTCGATACACATAACATCATAAAATTGTGTCAAAATTTTTTATTGAGCGAAGCGAAACTCAAGAGCGAAGCTCGGAGTTTCGCGAAGCGTTTTATGTTTTGTACTTCGGGGTCGAAAGGTGGATGTCCGTCCGTCCGTCTGTCCGTCTGTCCGTCCGAAACGAATCTCAGGAACGGCTGAACCGATTTTGATACACTTTTTTGTTTGAAAGCCAATTATCCTGGGGTGTTAACTTCGCATTGGGGTTTTAAAATTTTAAGCCGTTTATTAGCTACAGGCTAATTTGCATAGTTAATTACGCCTAAACTAGGACTTTCCACAAAATTGCACTAATTATTACAGTTAGAAGCAATCTAATTTTAGCATTAAAGGGTTTTTGGGTGCGAGGAATCTGCGTAGACTGTTTACAAACCTCCAGAACCGATTATTGAGCAGTTAGCCAATAGATAATTTGCATATTAGCATAGTTTATAACCCTAAATTAGAACTTTTTACAATATTTAACTAATTATTAAGGATAAAAGCAATATAATTTCAGCACTAAAGGGTTTTTAGGTGCGAGGAGTTTGAATAAATAGTTTACAAACATCCAAAACCGATAATTGAAAAGTTAGCTAATAGCTAATTTGCATATTAGCTTAATTGACGAGAAAAAATTATGACTTTTAAAATGACTTCAATAATTATTAGGGTGGCTGAAGGGTTCTTGGGTGCGAGGAATCTTAGGAAATTGCTTACAAACCTCCAAAACCGATAAATGAATAGTTAGCTAATAACTAATTTGCATACTACCTTAATTGCTTGCGTACGTTCGAGCTTCGCTCAATAAATGTAGTCCCACTACGACTGGTGCAATAGTAACTTTTCTGTCAATTTCAAACATCCGCAAAGTTAACGACAATATTTTCGTTCGCTTACACAATCAAACAGACGTCGAAGGGAACACCTTTAGTTTTCGCTTATACTACAGTTACCACCTTATTCTATGTACTGGCCAAAACTTCACACAAGCCTAACAGAGGGTTTTACCTTTGCTATTGTTCGCCTGTTTGCAAAATATTCGACAATAACTTTTCGGCGTGTAATAATATTGATCGCAAATGATTTGTCCATCTGAACCACATCGATAGTGTCCACCTTCTTGGCTTCCTGGTTCGCAAAAAATACTACATTCTTCGCCGTAGTAGTATTTATCGCATTCGGTTTGAACTTCAAACGTCAGCCACGTCATACCTCGGTTAAACGGAACTGTTTGGGATGTCTCTGCATTGTTGACTTCAGTTAAATTAATGAAGGCTTCACCGTTTGATGCGCACGTTTCGTCTAAAGTATAAAGAGCTCAAAACAAGCTGTATGCAGAATCCGCAATAACTTGCGTACACCAGCTTTAATTTTCTATTTTGTTGTGCGATGCATTGACCAGTGCCGTGGCCGCAGGGCTGAACTGACCCTGTGACATTGGCATTTTGATGTAATATGGCCAAATGCTGGCGCTAACCATTTGCAAAATAATTAAATATTTTCGTTTTGTTGAGAGTGGCCCAAAATTCAACAAACCCATCGAACATTTGCCCAAATGGTCAGTCGTTCGCTGCAACAAACTGTTTCAGTGCGATACAGGATTAGTACAGCGCAGCTAAAAATCACTCAATTTGCTAGTTGTTCTGTGCAAAATTTGATTATTTTGGCAAAAAAATATACTGAAAAGTTTAATTTCACCTTTGATTGGTCAGTTCGACCATCGAAACGATGCCAATTGACATGTGCACCTTCTGTTAGCTTTCAATGAAGAAACTCAAATATTTACCGAAAATGCATTTCAATATTTGTAAAATTGGACGAAATTTTTTGTAACTGTGCTGTGAAAAATGCGAAAATTTAAAATCTATAGTTTTTTAAAAAAAATAGGACCGTTTCAGAAACACACCGGCTAAGAAACATAACGGAACCAAGCAATGCTTAAACATATGTACAACGCATTTTATGCTCTGCTTGAGTTTACGAGTAAGTGCGGCGCTATACTTTTGATAACGTCCGGTGCCGTCTGTCTCCGTCCTGTCCGTCCCTGTGCGGTGCCGTCCGTCACCGTCTCATCCATCTCCGTTCGGTGCCGTCCGGTGCCGTCCGTGACCGTCTGGTACCGCGTGGTCACTGAACAACACCATACCACAACGCACGTGTATTGATTGACGTATGGCACATCATATGAATTTGTAAACAAAAAAATTTTTTGACATGCGGTGCCAGCCGGGACGTCGCCGTACGTCAAGTACAGCGTCTCTCATCCTAATGCGTCGTTTACTTTAACTCGTGTACGCGGTGTGGAGAAATGCACGAGGTATAGACGCTTGCTTATTGATGTTACTTCTAAGCTTTAGTAACGACAGTTACTCGAATTCGAAAGGCATAGGTGTTGTCGTTTGAAATTTTTAAGAAGTTGTGGTGTGAATTTTTAAATTTAAAAATATATAAAATTTAACCAGCGCTACTTGCTGATTTTGAAATAGTAAAAGTCGTCGTCTATACCTCGTGCATTTCTCCACACCGCGTACACGAGTTAAAGTAAACGACGCATGAGTTAAAATACTTTGATATTCGACTGCATGACGTACTGTCATTTGATGCATTTATCTTTGCTCGAAAAACTGCTATATCTTCATTTGTCGGAATTTTAATGTTGGTTGCCGTTCGATTAATGTTAGTTGAGAATGTATTCGAATCTTTATACAGTTCTACATTCCCTTCCCAAAGAACAGTTGGAGCCGACGGGTGGTTATATTGTAGCGTGTAAGACAAATTAATTTTTAATTGATCAATGTAAGTTAAACAGTCACAGCGTATCATATTGAAGTCTATCAGGGTAATATTCAGCATCATATCGGAGTTACCATTGCTCAACAGCAGTACAAATACTATAATAACCACTGTTAGCCTGAACCAGTTACATCTGCAGCCCATCTTGTATTAAGTCACATTTTTACAAGACGTATAAATTAACTGTAATTGTTAAACCCGGGCACTGCTTAAAATTAAGCAAAATATTTTAGAATGTCGCCTGTTGGATATAGAATAGAATCAGTTTTTCACGAAAAACTAAAACTTTGTACTTTAATTTAACCCTTTCACTCATAGAGTATATTGTAAAGCAACTAAATAAAATAATGTACGAGCAATACACACACTGTGATCAGTGTTTAAGATTTATAACATATATGCGCAGTGTAAAATCGTCACAAGACGTGAAAGCCTACACGGGCTCGAGCGTCAAGCTCCTATAGCTCAGTGGTCATCGTAAACGTCGCCCACCCGTGAGACTGGGGATCGAATCTTACCTTGAAATTACATCTCGTATGAAATTGAAAATATTTATGTGTAGAAATGGTTAATGAAAAAAATCTTACTTAGTATGTTTAAACTTTAAAAAATTAGTTTGGAAATTCTGGTTCGAAACGTTTTTTAAGAATGCGTGGAGAAACGGTCGCTCTAAATAATAAAGGTGCAGATAGTGAGTAACTGCTTAACACAAAAAAAGCGAAAACCATTGCGACATCATCAATTTAATATTTTAAATATTAGTTAGATTTCGATTCTAAAACTTTTACCTGAAATGGTAATCTGATATCTTCTAAATCCATCAATTTGTTGCCCACCGTTCGTATGTTTAGGCTTAGCATTTAAGGTTAGGCTTAGACTTCGACTGCTGTACGTCAACAAGTTGTCAGGCAACTAGTTATTGCATATTTATTTATGCCTAACACCGCTCGAACGAATGCTCGTGCGTTATGTCAAACGAATGGAACGAAATTTTTAACACAAATGTGTAGGGGATTAATGCGGGGATCACGTTATACTTGGGGCAACACGGAACATGTTTTGTCCCTATTACAATTGCGGGTAACATTTTTCTGCACATTGATCCGCAATCAAATCCAAAAAATTTGAATTGTCTGTAATCCTGATGTGACATGTATACACTGTTTGTACTGCCACATCATAAGATATTCGAAATATTGTCCTCAATTGTACAGATGTCACCGCACCCAGCGCCTCTGAATTTCAGTAGAAGTTAGGCTATAGTAGCTGGGATCACATTTCTGGTGCGAATGTGTGAGCTTTCGGGCTGCACAGAAATTTTCGAGTAAACATCTTGGCGGAGAGACCCCGAACGGGCTGGTGTCGGCAGGCACAGCCTTGGTTCGGAAGGTTCTGAGCTGGAAAGAGCAGCCCTTGAAGTGTCGGTGCCCTGGAGAGTTGCTGCGTGGGTATGTGCACAGATTAAAAATCTGCTTAAAAAGAGTTGCAAACTATTCATATTTAACGAATTTGAGCTGGATATAAATGTTTTCAGGTCTGGATTGGTTGTTGTAAAAAACATGAATTTTACGGAAAACTGTTTTGATCTGAATTTGGCTTAATTGAGATGTATATGGTGGAAAACTTTGTAAAAGGTTGTGAAAGGTGCCGAATTTGATAGAAACGTGTAGAAAATGCTATATTTTGTTTAAATTTCTGAATTCCACATCTACGAAAACCTATATGAAATTTCAGAAATGAATTGAAAATATATCTAGATAGCTAGCTACTGAATAAGGGTTACTTGCGTGTTGGCTTTGATTGCGGATAGTAACATGTTTAAAAAGATTACGTGTAATTGGTGTATTTTCATGCGTTGTAATGTTCGAGGAGAAATTGCGAGCAGGAGATTTTTGAAATTTAAGCGTTGGATTTCGGTGAATTATCAAGAATAACCGGTTATGCAAAATAACCGAACTTTTTGAGTATTGAAGGTGTGACTCTGCCAATAGAGAAGGACAATTAGTCGAAAATAGAGTTACGTGTGTCGGATAATGTATACGTGGTTATAGTTTTGTTCAGAGGTTCTTGTATATTGTTTTGCGTGATTTTGGGCAAAAGTCACCTCAATCTAATTCCCGGGTTCGAGCGCCGATTTAGTAGTTTAGCGTATAGGTTAAGGAGATGCATAGGTTTCAAAGGTGTACAAACGCTATGCCGCTGCAATCAAGCTGGTCGTGGGCCACGGGAATAGATTGGTGTGGCTGGTCAACGGCAGAGTCACCGCTGTGGACGGGACTTTCGCCAGAATTCCAACCCTCGACCTCTGACGCCAGGTGGGTAGCTTCTCACCTGACACCGGAGGTCGAGGCGGAATTGGAGGCAATGCAATTACAAAACGCAGAGGACGACGCAAAAAGGGTAATGCCATTTTCGAGTGCTGGATACAGTGTTAGCATGTTAACTGTTCATTGCGTTTACTAGGTGTTTTTCGTTAGTTTTCAAGTATTTAGTGCTAATAAAGTTTCAAGCCTCTGAGAGTTGTACTAGTTGTCAGCCAGTTTCCCGCTCTGCGACGCTTAGGCTTAAGCAATCCACCCGTATGGTGGAGACCTAAGCCTAGCTCCCTCTATACATAGTATTTATCGCACACATTAGGTTGCACCAACTCATTTCAGACTAGTCTGTACTCTGCCTCTCAGTCTTGTTCTTACCTTTCAGGTCTCGCTTTCCTTGTATCTCTGCTGGGTCGACCCGCCTTTTTCTGAGCTTCCACAGTGTAAGTCTAGTCACCCGCGGGTCGTGCGCACGTATTGCTTAGCATGCATAAGCAATGTGGTGTACATGTTTTAGTCTTGAATTGAATTGGTGCTAGTTAAGTATTAAGTGCGTTTTTATCATTTGGAGAGTAGCCCGCAGTCAAAAGAAAATAGTATGCGAAATTTTATTTAGTTGATAAGGGGTGTGTTAATATTGATATTGAGTAGAATTCGCACAGCGTACGCATTTTATCAAAAATTTGCGATATTGAGCAAAGGATTAATGATCAATGCGAGCCGAAATTTCTCAATAGCTCGCAAAGTCTGGTTTGCTCGCTGTTACCTAATTTTACCTGCTGTCACTTAGATTAGTGACAAGTGCCCATCTAGTCAGATTCCATCCGCCGTTGGGACGGCCTGGTTGTATCGTTGCGCATGTGTGATTCCGAGCATTGGCGGCTTACGGCTACGCTTAGGCTTGGAGTCGTTGGCTGAACTTAGCCGTTTCGGTTAGTTGCTCTTAGGCTGGGTGAAGTTGCTCAGTTCGGAACGTACATGGGTGGCGATATAGCTCAGGCCGGAAGACATTTCACTCATGTTGGAATCCTCGTAACCCTCTCGTGTTGGTGACTTTCGGACTTACCTACCCCAGTCACGGGATGCTGCAAAACCGCATAAGAGCTGTTAAATTTTTCCATCATAGGTCAAAAGTTGCCGAGGGTAGGCGGCCGCGGAACTTTTAGACTTATATCAATATCATATGACATGTTTGAAAATGTCTGCAATGTTGTGGTAAACTGGCCTGAATGTCCTTTAAAATATCATATGATACTTAAATTTGAAGTTTGAATTATTTGGACTTAGGAATATATTTAGACAAATTTCCCGCCAGAAACAGAAAAATAGAAGCAAATTTAGTATTCGAAATAACATAAAGCTACATTATCTGTGTTTTCATTTACATTATTAGTGGGCACAATTCGAATTGTTCTCGTTCTGATATTCGGTATAACTTCACAATATCATATGATATTCGCACAAATATCCCGTGAAACTATGTGACATATGGCTGTTTGCATACAATGACTACTCGACATCAGGGATTTGCAGGCAAATGTCATATGACATTAATATTTTGCCTACACAACCGCTATTCAGATTACATTTTGTTGATGTCTAATCAGCGTGCACAAAACGTGTTCCGGGCTGCGCCAGTTATAGCGTTAACTCCGCAAAGGCAAACTCGCAGCCAGCTCCACACGCTGTGCGGGCTAAAAAATTTCCAGGAGAGGCATGCAAATATTTGACATGACTTTACAATCCGTGTTGAAACGTTTCAATAAGCTGGTACTAACATTTGCCACGTGGGAACCGCGTATCCTGGTTCCGTCTGGCTTTCGCTACGGGCAGCATTTACGCCAAATGCTGCGCATGTACTTTTATTTAGTACAAAAAACAAAACAACAACAAAAATTATTTTAAACCGTCACAAGAACGGCGTATAATGTCAACAATGTATGCGCAAAACCCGACAGAAAGACATGTAAATACTGTTGTTATCTGCGCACGCAAATAAACCCCATACTAAAACACTAGGCTGACAAGTAAAATCACAATGAACAATGGATTTCCTAAACGGCACTTTGACGCATCTGTTGAAACTAAAAAGTAATTTTATCTGATAATGCCGGCAATTTAGCACGTATTGGTCAGGTAAGCGGTATTAAATTGGAGTATCAGTCGACATCTCTGTAAAATAAATATACATTTATTTAAGCTCTGTCTCGATAAAAACTTTGAATGAATTTCCAAATCTTAGAAAACATATATATTATATATTATATATTTATATATTATATATATATATGTATATATATGTATATATAAGAATAACACATTCTATTGAATTTCAAATTCCGTAAAGCATTAAATCCATTCGACACCCCTTGAAAACATCGTTCCTAGGCCAAGGACTATTACATATATTTCCAGTGTTTAACCGATTTCGAATTAATATTTCGATTACTAAATTGTGAAATGTCATGCTTAAGTAAGTTTATTTACTTGCCATACACCATATTATATGCACAAAAAATCAACTGGTTGAGATCAACTCTGGCCAAATTCAACTGATATAATATATTAACGATAACACATTGAACAATGTTCAAACATAACAGTTATGTACATTAACCTTCCAATCATTTATCGTGGTAACAATGCAAAAAACGGCACGAGTTTAAACTTAACGAAAGAAAATAATACAATATAAATGTTAATAAAACACTAAAATTAAATATATTAACTCTGCTTAAACTGTTAAGCATTAATGGTTTAAAGTAACGTATCCTTGGCCAGTATTCTCAAATGCGAATAATATCTATCACCAGTTAGCGATAGGTTTTCTAACTGACGAACTTCTGCAATTGCGGATCTAAAAAATTGGCACAGAAATAGAGCAAATCAAATGCGAAAAATGTGCTGAATTTGAAAGCTCATCATGCACTGGTTCGGAAGTTACAAGACCTATCATCAACTGGTGATAGGTGCTACACACATTTATGAATACGGCTCCATGTTGCCGCTGCAAAATCGCATTTCCTGAATGCTTATAAGCTCACCTCTGATGGTTTTTGTAATTAAAGGATTACTGCCGTTACGATGTATGGGCCATACAGAGTGAGACAACCATATTTTTGCTCTTGTGTAACCTTCCCTCACAGTTATCGAAATTTTCAGATTTTGACATTAGTAACACTATGAGTCGATGATGCCGTTAAACAAGAGTAATGCGAAAAGCCTTGTTTTGCATGGAACTAAATCTACCAGCGCTGGTTGCTTTTTGATCCTACCCCCTCATTTGGGGGGGGGTCAATTTTACGTTCATTTCATGTGTAACGGCCAACCGATACCGAAAATGTAATCGGACTACTTTTCAGTATATGTATCAGCACATGAATTTCAACAGCAATAAAGATTTTGACCCCCCCCCCAAATATGGGGGGGAGGGATAAGCCAAAAATGCAACGCGCGCTGGGTACATTCTTTTGCAAACAGAATGTATACCCAGTTGCATTACTCTTGTTAAAGGGTGTCATGCACTCTTGGTAAGACTTAGGCTTAGGCTTGGCGGAGAAAAGTTTAGAAGTGAGCGTCTTTACCTACCCCACAGTTTTGGAAATTTTCTGATTTGTTATTAGTTAGGCTTGAGCTTAGACTTAAGCTTATCGGGCAAATGATTAGAAGTTAGCGCCTACACCTACCCCAAAGTTTTAAAAAATTTTAGATTTTGGCATCTGATAGGTTTAGGTTTAGGCTTAGGCTTAAGCTTAGCGAGAAAAGTTTAGACGTTCCCATATTTGCACTAGTTTGGTTTTAGTAACGGTTTTGTTCAAAATTATTACTTTTCAGTAATGAAATTAGTTTTTGAACGTTTTACAATTAAAAACCAGGGTGGTCCTAATAGCCAGGAGCCAATCGAGCAGCCGGACAATGGTCACATGAACCAACTGCGCCATCTGGACCGGGTGGACCTCGTTCGCCGTTAAGACCGGGTTGACCGTCTCGGCCGCGTTGACCAGCATCGCCAGGCAGACCTGAAAAGTAAAGAAAACATTATTGAAACAGTTATTTAAGCTTAGCTCACTGCTCATAACCAGGGGCGTCAACAAAGGGAGGGATTGAAAGATAAATATCCCGTTCTGAAATTTCCGGAGAGGCAACGATCTAAAGTCCGTCATTCTCTCTCCAAAAGAAATTCCTGGAAGGTACGCAACTGATCTTTAACAACTCTTATTTATTTGAATGAATATAGGCAAGAGTGGATGATGTCCACCTTGTAGAAAAGCGTGCAACTGCTTGGGCTGTGCATGGTACTAAATGTACCAGCACGCGTTGCATTTTTGTTCTACCGCCCCCTCAATCAAGGGGGGGGGGTTAAGCAAGAGATTAACAATAAAGTATGCTCCAGTACACCTACCCCCCTCATTTAAGGTAGGGGGGTCAACTATGTTGTTTAATCACACTAACAATGGTAACGGTTTATAATGCTATTGTCTTAATACTCCCCCGTAAACAAAGGGGGGGGGGTAGGCCAAAAACGCAACACGTGCCGGGTACATTCTTTAATACACAGAATGTACCCAGTTGCACACTCTTGTTATAAAGAGTGATCATCCACTCTTGGTATAGGTAATTGTACCGTCTCGTAATCCAGTGGCCCGAATAAGAGGACGTAATAAGAGATGGTCTCATGATAAGTTCCCAATCAATATGATTCCGTATCCCTGAATACAGACCGCTAGTGAATAGAATCTTATTAGTGTATATAAAAGAGGTCAGAGGAGAAGAATGACTTTGCAAGCTCAAATATGTAACAGACACTCAGACGACCTGCATAAATTTTACTAAATCTAGAACAAAACATTAACGGGAACGGCAATCGAAAACTTACTTAGGAGCAAGTCATATTTGCACAAAAAGGATATAGAAAAGAAGTGTGTTGGGTCCAGATAATCCATGGTAAATTAAAAATAAACAACTGTCCGTATCCGAGTAACAGGATGCACCCTCTGGAGAGGCAAAATAAATATCAATCCTGCCTCCTATTTTGGCCGCTATAGTTAGCTTATTTATTTTGCAGTTTTTTGACTGCGATAATGTTTTAGATGCTGTTTTTGACTAAGAAGTTTAATTTGAATTTTATTGAAATTTTGATTTTTAGTTTTAGGAAGTTTGCCGATAACTCGCGTACATAATACGTTCTGACAATGCAGTGTTTTAGATGTTGTCAAAAATAAACACATTCTCAATTGAATTTGAAGTTAAAGTTAATCTTGTTTTTCAACTTTTTGTTATTTTATTCCAGCGTTTATTTTTTCAAAATATATCTTTGCTACTGGCAATAAAACATCCAGTAGACCTACCAATAGAGCCTATTGCACCATCTCGGCCTCTTTCGCCATCTTTTCCATTTGGACCTGGTGGTCCAGGTGGTCCAGGCGGGCCTGGCGGGCCGGGTTGACCAGCAACGTCTCGCAAACTGCCAGCAGGTCCGGGTCGACCTTTAGGGCCTGGTTCACCAATGCTGCCCTGTGGCCCTGGTGGTCCAGGTGGCCCAGGTGAGCCGTCGGTACCTCGTTCGCCTGGAGTGGCATCTCGGCCTGGGTTACCTGGTTGGCCTTTTTCTCCTTGCGGGCCAGGCGGCCCTTGGTCAGCCTCACACGGGCATTGCGGTGGAAAAATTCGGTCTGGCAGAGTAAACGTGGCTGGTCGGCCATTTTCTCCAGGCCGGCCCATGTCACCATCCACGCCGTCTCTGCCACTACGACCATCGAGGCCTGGCGGTCCTGGTAGGCCACGGTGGCAAGTACAACCTGTCAAAATAAAAGCATCTAATTAATTTTCACGGTATATATGATTATGCGTTTCGGCTGAAACACTGAAGCTGAATGATTGGAGCTAAAATGCGGCGAACACATCGCAGCAACCATAAAAAAATTCGCTTTTAAACTGGGACTGTCTTTAATCTTAATTTTCACATTACATTCGCTTACAATTCGAATAAAAAATTTCGTTCCCTCGAGCAACCCCAGCACCTTAAATATAAACTTTTAAAAGATTTAAATTATCCGTTATGAGACGTTCAAATATGCAATAATTTATTTTTGAAATCCATTCATTTTGAGGCAAATGGATATTGGCGGAGGCTCAATGGAAAACAACCTTATCGATAATCAAGACACCGTAAACGAACCCAGAGCAGACAACAAGACAAGCAATTTGAGGCTCAGGTGATATATTTTTATACAAATAATGAATTTAATTTCAACTGCGATTCATGTATTACAATTTTCCGACGTGTAGAATATTTAAATTCTACTTACAAGCAAAGTCGAACGCTTGACGTTTCTGCAAGAAATGTTCCGTTTTCACATTCGGATCCGCTGCGTTCAAAATGCTCACAAGACGAGCCATCGTTGAGCCTTCTGTTTTGTCGTCGGTTTGAGCGAGTTCTGCCATACGTCGGACGATGTCACGCGATTTGCCCTAGAAATACACTTTAAAATCACTGCTACATTGAATAAGATGTTATCGAATTAAAAAATCGAATCTACGGCAAATGTTCCATCATAAGGCAAGGCATACTCCTAAACGTAATGCTCTCTAAAAACTTAAACTTAAATTATAGCTTAACTAAACTTGAATATTAGTTTAAGTAAAACTCAAATGGCTGGACGGACTGAATAAACTAGAATTTTAAGTTTCACTTAAACTAGCATATTTTTAAGCTTAACACGAGTTTAAGTCAACTTATTTTTAGTTTAAGTAACAAGTGCAACCCAGAAATTATGCGTACCAAAGAGTTCACTAAGTTTCGCATAAACTAAAAATACGTAAGATTTTAAATTAGTTTAAGCGCAAACCTACCAGTTAGTTCAGTTATTCTAGAAAGTTAGTTTAATACTGCTGGATTAGCTAAAGCTAAATCAAGTTAGTTTAAGCTTTTAGAGAGTGGCAAAAGTAATAAATTCCAACTGAACAGAGAGTTCAAACTCTTACCATACAGTACGTAACTTCACCATCAATTTCAGCTTGTAATGTTTGAACGTAGCTGATTACCATTGGAAACGTAATCAGACATGCTGTTACTGCGACGGTGCTAAGCGTTGTCGC
Organism: Enoplolaimus lenunculus; assembly: GCA_030248215.1. NCBI lineage: Eukaryota > Metazoa > Nematoda > Enoplea > Enoplida > Thoracostomopsidae > Enoplolaimus > Enoplolaimus lenunculus. Next base: position 702,908 of record JASANG010003752.1, on the reverse strand, counting down.
AATAAATGCAACCAGCCGCAACTGTTGCGAGCGGCCTGGAAACAAAATATTTCGTTTTATAGCATTTAATTGTAAACCTGATATTGGTCTGGTTTCGAAAAGGACTCATTAAAACGGTTTCATTTTTAGCAGCTATTGCGAACGGTCTAAAACCAAAATCGTTTGATTCTATAAATGGGTTGGAAACCAGCAAGTAACCACAATAGCTTTTAGGTTCAAATCCTACCTGCTGCGAGTTGTTGTCCAGCTGTTTTTCAGTAGCTTTTAATTAGGTAACACAAGAACCCCGTTTGAAATTGAGATGATACAACGCAATCCTTTCATTCAGATATCATGGTTACGCCCCAAATTGTAAATCGGCTTCTATTGATTTTACGTGTACACTAAACTCTTTCGATGTAGCAAATAGCCTGCAGGAGTTTGTTCTCTGCCGTCAATTCAATCTCAAACCTTGAATTATTGTAAATTCCTAAAGTAATGAAGCCTCGAAAGCGAGACAGACGTGTGGATGCGTCCGCGACCAACAATGTCTTACACAATATTTTGCAACGCTAACTGATCGTCAGAAGTTGGCAATATGTGTTTTCTTAATTATTTAGCTTTAGAAGATTCCGCTGATCGGAAAAAATGTTTGATTAAAGTTTCGAATTTACAAAAAAGTAAATCATGCGCTTCCAAATCAAATTCAAACACTCACTTTGTTTCAGTGCTTCTTCTAGGTCGGCCATTGAACGCAGTCACTAGATCTGTGGTTCGCAAGATAGTTAGTTGTATATACACAAAATGCGCGACGTTAAATAATATATTACTGAATATGCCAACTCCTGAAACGCTTTTAAATCACAAAATTGAGCAACTGGAGAAAACAATATATACATAAATAAATAAATAAATAAATAAATAATAAATAATATATATGTATATATACATATATATGTATGTATGTATGTTTATATATATATATAAATATAGGCTATGTGTAAATTGAAATCACGATCAAACGCAATTACCATATTTTACAGAAACATTACATAAAGTGAAAATCAACTTTGAAATTGCAGACACCAGAGTTTGATTTTAAATTGAAAGCGATATTGTTTGAAAAATGAAATTTTACTCAAAAACAAGGTCGCGTGGTGGTTAATCACTGACTGTTAATATATTAAGTACATTTTGACGAGATTTTTATATTAAACTTTGTTCTACCTTGTAGTTGTAAACGATAGTTTTAAGAGTTTTGAATGCGGTAAAAGTCTGAGATAACGGTAATTTGTATATCAATGACACACGATTTTTATGGTTTTTGCGAGAACGTCCGACAAGATTACATATATACCCACATGATACTGGAATATGGTAAAGGTGAGGGTTCAGCCAACCCTGAAGTGCCAAATCTTGGCACATTTGGATACTTCAGATTCGGACATTTGAAGGGCAACGCTACACTTTTTTAAAAATTATATTGTCGTCCGTCGCAGTCTGTTGCCATTCATCATCGTCCGTCCGCGGTCATTGTCGTATGCGCATTTAATACTCACGCATGATAAACGCACAGCGACGGACTACGACGCACTTTACCGCACGCATAATTTAGCCCTATCCTTGACGATAACACACGGTGGCGGACAGCAACGCGCAGATCGGCCAATGTTACTTTAAGAGGCGTAACAGTAGATTAAGCGTATTCCTAAGCCTAAGCCTAAGCCTAAGCGTTGCCAAAGTGTGTTTCTAAGCCTAAGCCTAAGCCTATGCAAAAAAATGTAATCTAGAATCTAAAACTACTCTTTTGTAGACCCACCAGAAACGTGGACGCGCCTTTAAAGTAACATGGGCCCACAGATCTGCACGGAAAATATAGCCTCACCCCTTTGCTTTTATAGTTTTCAACCGTGCTTTGCAGAGAAACGCTTAAGCATTTCAGCCAAGCATGCATATGGGGGTTTATTGTACCCATTGCGTTGCCCACATTAATCGGAACAGCTTAAATTATGGTTTGTGCCTAATAGATTATTGCGGTTAGGTAATATTTTGTACGCATATAATACCCGAATACATTCAAAAATCCGTAGTCGACTCAGGCCCGTAGCCAGCTCACCTTGGTAGGGGGTGCTAAATTTTTTCAGGAGGGGCATTCAAGGGTTTTCATTGAGTTACAAGCAAGGTTGAAAACTTTCTGGGAAGCCCAAAAATTTTCAGGGGGGGTTGAGCCCCCTGCCCCCCCTTGGCTACGGGCCCGAGACGACTGGAGCTTCCTGCCATTGTGTAAAGTTACCTCATGTTCTTCAATATCATTCATATCATCTACAGTAATTGCTGCTAATATTACGCGACTAGTCGAAAGAAGTTCCATGCATGTGCAAATATATTAGTTACTAGAATATCCAGAGATGTCACGGGGTAAGAATTTTCGACCCCACCATACCCCACCCGGCGGATAATTTTCGTGGGGACCCCGTTGTGATCCGCGCCATTCCGCCAAGTTACCGACGTGATGGACGTCATGTAAGTTGTGATATAAATGTCCTGAGTATCTGTAATCATTAAATAAGCATGCCCTAAGGCTTTATGACAAATGATTAATGACGCTTATCATTGTCAATTGTTATTTGCAACTCACAGTTGTAATTTTCACGAGCAATTTTTTGACAGGAAGAACTTGCAGCTGCTACTTTTGGCCGAAAACACTGAAATGGCGTCATGAAATGGGCCAATGTAGATAACAGGGGCAGAACAGTATTATTTGCGTATTCCTAAACCTAAGCCTATTAAGCCTAAGCCTAAACATAAGCGTAAGAATGAGCATATTCCTAAGCCTAAACTTAGGCCTAAGCGTAAGCCAAGCAAAAAAATTAGTCTAAAGCGTAAGCGTACTCTATTCTAATCCTATTGAAAAACTATCCGCCCCTGATCTTTACACGGGCCATAAAATGTAAGAGAGTCTTGTAGATAAAAAACTTTAGTATAGCATATCAACCCAACTTGAAGTTCATCAGCTGATTAATATGCTGCACCAGGCCGCAAATTAAACGTATTCTTTAGCCTACGCCTAAGCCTAAGCAAAAAATGTAATCTACAATCTAAACCTACTCTTTTATAGACACACCAGAAACCTGGACGTCCCTTAAAGTAACATGGGCCGCTTACTCTGTATATTAGTTACCAGCTGCGCTTTTCACGTGTTGTTGTGTTTGCTGTCACATAACCTCATTATTAAACAATTATTGCTTATTGAATGCGTTATGGTTTGAATCATGGTTGATTCAGACATTTCTAAAAAGGACGCGAGATAAAATAGTCGGCAAAACCTGCGACGAAAACAAGCGAGAAGCAAAACTTAGTTTTATTGCTAAACATTGATAGAAAATGTTGGTTTTGACCTTTGTCGGGCGCTCTAGGCCGAAGTTGTCCTCTTTAGATCCATCAGCTTGGGCGGCCGCAGAAAATTGCGTTTGGAGGCAACCGAATAATTTTGCCACGCCCCTGCAGTGGCAACTCAAGATTGTTTACATTTAGACCGAGTCAATTTGGAGGACAACAACCTAATTTGTGGGGGCACTGTCCCCCAGTGCCCCCTCGTGGGGACGCACGTGTCCGCCAGTGAGTTTGAAACACCTCATGGCGTTGCAATTTTTTACCTTGGACGCCAAATGTCATGGTCTGGTTTGTGTAAAAAAGATGGGCCAATGTAAAGAACAGGGACGGAACAGTATTATAAGCATATGCCTAAGCCTAGGACTAAGCCTAAGCTTAAGCCTAAGCCAAGCAAAAAATTAGTTTAACGCTTAAGCTTATCCTTTTCTAGTCCGACAGAAAAACCCTCCACCCCTGATGTTTACATGGGCCAAAAGATGGAAATTAAACGCACTGATGTGCTAAAACGCGTTTATCCTAATTAAAAAATGCAGCTGCGTTGAAGCTCAATAAAACACTGCTAAAGTAGTTTACGTTATGTACGGCCAGATCAAGGTGTTTTGGGCGACCAAACGAAATTTCGAACGGACATGCGAAGATTTCACATAAGCTACAAACGTAGCTAACTTTTCTGTGACAAGTAAATTTTTTCTAGTGACGCTGGCCCCGTTGGTCTCAATTTGGCTACCGTTCGACTCAGCTTATCAGAGTCCTTATTCATAAAGTATTTTAACAATATTTGTTAGCATCATTTTTACAAACGAAAAATGTTTTCATTTACTGTCCGAAACTGCAGCGGCGAATGTAGATATTCCGGCGGGGCTTGTGCAACATATGATAGTACAAAAAAGCGCGGGAGTGAAGCGAACCAGAAGCCAAACAGAATTTAAGTACAAAATGATAACACAGATTTTTCATTTGATCTCTGTTTAGGGCAGAGGTCAAGGTTATCGTTGGTTAAAGCCAGTTGTCTAAAGGTAGAACTCAAGCACAGTAGCATCTGTTCGCTTGCAAAATTATTTTGTTTAATTAAACTTTAATAAACAATTCATCGTAATGATCAGAATGTAAGCCTGTCAAATTTCTTTTACTTGCATATGTCTTTTACATTGACATGAAAGCCGCTTTCAGATGTTGCAATGGATGCTGTTGTACTGCTTTCGTGAAAATTTGAACAATCTTAATATTGATCTTATATTTGAATTTGCTTCGAATTCAATCTTAACGTTCATTTTTTTAGTTAGGTTGATAATTTTACTACCATACTACACTGCAAAAAATGGTGAGTCAAATTCACTCTTTCCGAAATAGGCTTTTCCGGACTACACAAACTGAGTCAAATTCGACTGCACCAGAGTCAAATTCGACTCACTGAGAAAGACAATTTGACTTACCATTTTTTGCAGTGTACTTCATTTTTGTGTTCTGGGACTAAGAGACAAACAACGTCTAAGCAGGACGAAGTCTTTATGTTCAGTTTTTGCATTCATTCAATTTTGCATAAAACCCCTTGATATTTCGCAAACGTGGGTTCAAAACCCGCCACGGCTGCAGCAAAATGTAGACCTTCACCTTGTTCTCGTAATAGACTCTGCAAAACACGAGATTACAATGAAATCCAAACCAAAATTTTGCATTAAGGTTTTTAGTGCTTGCTCTATCATTAAACGTTTGTCAGAATTTTTGTTAGCCTATACTACCTTTAGGGGCGTCCCGGTTTCTGGTGGGTGTGTAAAAGAGTAGGCTTAGATTCTAGACTAAATTTTTGCCAAGGCTTTTAGGCTTAGGCTTGACCTTACACTTAGGAATATACATTTGCAACGCTTAGGCTTAAAGTTAGGACCATTGTTAATCAACTGTTACGGCCCTATAAAAGTAACATTGGCCATTTTTGTGATCTTGTATCTATTTTCATGTTTTCTAGCATCCCATTACCTTTTTCATAAGTGTCAAGCGTTGGTTCACTTTCCACAACTCTGCAAGAAAGAACTGCAATTTTTTTAGCTTTTACTTGAATGAAAAACGAAACAAAAACGGTGTTAAACCGCCATAACAAATAACCAAAAACGATAAAATGTATGCGCAAAACATTACAGAACAGGTAACATTGTTATCTGCACAGACCCAGTTATACAGTTACACTGACCGCTGGCATACGAAACTGCAACGAAAAACAAATAATTTTCTCAAAATATTACTAATTTTGATTAATATATTTTTTCGGTTCAATTTGCTATGTGTTTGTTCCAAAACAGTTTTCACGTAAAAATATGTCGAGTTTTTTTACTTTAAATTATATTTTTTTGAAAATTAATTAAATTCTGGTCAGAAAATGCTGACAATACTTCAGAACACGGCCGTACCATTAGTATATGCATATGTCTTAGCTTAAGCCCAAGCCAAAGCCTACGCGTAACTATGAGTTTATACGTAAGCCTAAGCCTGAGGAAAAAATAGTCGAAAGCTTAAGCTTATTCGTTTGCAACCGTGCAGAAATTCGCCCCTGATGTTTATGGGTCGAAAATGCACCGAAAGCCATCTATATCAGCTAAAATGCCATACGGAACAGTGCAACGGATATGCTGTTTAAATAGATATATTAACAATACAGAGATCAACTCTGGCCGTAAATCAACAAAAAATATATTAACAAGAACGCAATTTAACAATGTTAATAACATTAAAACAGTTAATACCTTCCAATCACATTTATCGCGTTAACAATGCTGAAAAAAGAGAAAAGAATGGAAACTAAACGATAGAAATAATAAGACGTACTGATGTCTAAAAACTAAGTAAAATATATATAATAACTATATTGAATGCTTGAAATGTATAAAGTATGCTTTTTGAATAAATACGCGCGACAAAATGGCGAGTTCTGAATTTTTATCAAAGGTGAAAAGTCAGCTACAACTGAAGCTTTTCAGATTTCGACTGGGGTTGAATTTCTGACAACGTGATTAATATTTTTTGTTAGAAAATGTTCGTTTCATGATACTGCTTAACTTAGAATTAGTTTAGAAGCAAAGTTTAGCTTTTTCTATGAAGTTTTATTTAATATGACTTTATAATTCAGAACGGCCAAAACGCGTTTGGGGAAACTAGTATGATACTAAGGGTGAACAGGGCATACTATTTGTCAGTAAACACCGGGATAAGTAATATATGTTTGATAATACGTGCGGTATGGTTGTTTAGCGTTGAGGTCAAATGCGTGAAAATGACATTATACGATTGATGACCGGATCGCTCTAATAGCCAGGAGCCAACCGAGCTGCTGGACAATGGTCACATGAGCCGACAGCGCCATCTGGACCGGGTGGACCTCGTTCGCCGTTAAGGCCGGGTTGACCATCTCGGCCACGCTGACCGGCATCGCCAGGTAGACCTGAAAATCAACGAAAACGTTATTGAGATACCTAACTATAAATAAAAATTCTAACAATTTTTTACTAATTCATTTTCAGTCACAGGGTGTAACCGGATAGTAAAATTAACGAGCACTGAAACGGATATTTATCAAAATCACTGAAACGGAAACGAAAAACGGATACTTAAGTATAAAAGTTTCAAAGATGTTTATTTTTCTGCCAACACAATTGAGGTATGCAAATATTCATCGGGCTTTGTAAAATTTAAAGAAAAATAGCGGATACACCAGAAAAAATAAAGATTTTAGATCAATTTCGTAATATATATTCTATTTCAAACACTCGTGTCATACCTGCAATAACAAATTGCGAGATGTATACGTAATTTACAATTAATTTTTGAGCATAGAAATAACTGAATTTCCGGCATTTCTTTAACGGAAACGAAAACGGAAACCGATTTTTAACGGAAACAGAAACGAAAACGAATATTCGGTTACATCCTGGTATTAAAACATGCTGAAACTGTACGCACCAAAATAACAGTTAGCTTGCAGTGGTGAAAATGGACTAAAAATAAACTCTGAGGCCGAAAACAGTTTATTATTTACACCACAACTTAGTTTGCTGCTGTTTTTGTTAATGCTATCATTACAGTGTATAATAAAAGCAAAAACATACCAATAGAGCCAGTGGCACCATCTCGGCCTCGATCTCCAGCTTTGCCTGGTGGTCCTGGTGGTCCAGGTCGTCCAGGTGGGCCTGGAGGACCTGGTGGGCCGGTGACATCTCGCAAACTGCCAGCAGGTCCAGGTCGACCTTTAGGTCCAGGTTGACCAATGCTGCCAAGCGGTCCTTGTGGCCCTGGTGGACCAGGTGGGCCATCGGCGCCTCGTTCGCCGGGAGTTCCATCTCGGCCGGGATTGCCTGGCGAGCCTTTAGGTCCTTGTGGACCTTGGGGTCCTTGATCAGCTTCGCACGGGCACTGTGGTGGGAAAACTGGATCCGGCAAAGTAAAGGTTGCAGGTCGGCCATTTTCTCCTGGTCGGCCCATATCACCATCAACGCCGTCTCGACCATCGCGACCATCATGTCCTGGAGGTCCTGGAAGGCCACGGTGGCAGGTACAGCCTATAATATTTGACGATAAAATCATTAACCATTCTGCATGGATTTACAAATTAGTTTCAAACCGATGCAAAATGCCAATTTATGCAGACGAACAAATTAAAGAGATTCTTGTTCAGCGGACTTTTTGGAAAACTGAAAGTAACATAAAAAATTAATATAAGCCAAAATTAAGCATGGCGAGTCCAAAAATGTTATTTATTAACCCATAATCGTGATCAATATAGATCAATAAACGTTCCGTGACACTGGACTAGGCAGCTTTAAATATTGTACCGATGCATACTATGAAAAGGCAAAAAGCCTTAATTAGAAGCATTAAATTGAGACACTCAGGTTTCGTTATGCAAATCAATTACTAATACACTGCAAAAAATGGTGAGTCAAATTGACTCTCTCCGAAATAGGCTTTTCTGGACTACACAGAAGGAGTCAAAATTCGACTCCGCCAGAGTCAAATTCGACTCAATGAATCGCTCAGTGAGTCGAATTTGACTCAGGCGGAGTCGAATTTGACTCAGTTTATGGAGTCCGGCAAAGCCTATTTCGGAGAGAGTCAATCGGACTCACCATGCTTTGCAGTGTAGAGTTCTGCTGAAAATATCTAATCCAGCAACAAAATGCATCCAAATAATATATTCGTCTTTGCATTGGGATTAATTCAGACGTCCAAACTCATTTGATAATTTCGGGTGTTTACACACCGCGTTAAGATTTATATTTTAAACTCGTATTCATTTGAAACACTTTGAGCGATGTATATAAATTCTTACAAGAAAAGTCGAACGCTTGACGTTTCTGCAAGAAATGTTCCGTTTTCACATTCGGATCCGCTGCGTTCAAAATGCTCACAAGACGAGCCATCGTTGAGCCTTCTGTTTTGTCGTCGGTTTGAGCGAGTTCTGCCATACGGCGGACAATGTCACGCGATTTGCCCTAGAAATACAACTAAATTATCGTTATCTATAAACCTGTTTAGCTACACTTTTAGTCTTGTAAAGTCAACGTAAAGCTAAACTTGAAGGTATGTTGTCGACCAGTTGGCTACGACTCTAATTATATCGCATTAAAATGGGAAAAAAGTGTATATATAATGCGTTCCATAGCGGAACCAGACGCATGGCGGGGAGGGAGGGCATGCCTCCCCTGTCAGAAGTTTTTTGTTATAAAATGGTAACGTCCGTTTGGTTTTAGTAGACTTTTCTAAATTTCGTCGGTAACAAATATACGCAACAATGCCAAAGGTAATTGGAGTGTAAAAGTTGAGATCCAATCTGTACATATGAATTTTATCGAAGCAATTCTGTAGTAGCATTTAATGGAAATATTTTCAATTAATGAAGGTCGTTCCAAAGTGTGTTTTACAGTACAAAATATTAAACTCTATACACACGTGCAAGTTTTTGCTGCAAAATCTTGCGGATGCAACTTGCACTTGCATGTTTTATCCAAAAGCCCGTTCGAAAAACTTGCAGCTTCAAATAATTCATTAAAAATTATAACTAGAAATTTTAGTTCACATGTGTGAACAAGCATTCCAGTTCACTGAACCTATTGCCGCCAAGTTCTGCGTGCAATTTGCCGCGGCAAGTTCTCGCAGAAAAACTTGCACGTGTGAATAGGGCTTTACGCTTTGTACCCTAAAGCAAATTTCATTTTGTTCACTAAATAGAATCTATACATTAATTTTTTAGTTTGCTTAAAATTTTTCATTTGTCATCGGTCAACTATGCATCAGTTCAAGTGAAATGTTTTCTCTCATTTTTCCTAGCAAAAGTAATAAATTCCAACTGAACAGAGGGATCAAACTCTTACCATACAGTACGTAACTTCACCATCAATTTCAGCTTGTAACGTTTGAACGTAGCTGATTACCATTGGAAACGTAATCAGACATGCTGTTACTGCGACGGTGCTAAGCGTTGTCGCAATAAATGCAACCAGCCGCAACTGTTGCGAGCGGCCTGGAAACAAAATATTTCGTTTTATAGCATTTAATTGTAAACCTGATATTGGTGTAGCCAGGATTCTGGTTTCGAAAAGGACTCATCATACCAATTTAACCTTTAGTTATCAACAGAAATACGGAGACGTGCCTGACTTGACTTCCTTAGTCTGGTTCTTCCGGGAATTCTGCATTCTTGTCAGCGTAAAACTCGATGATCACATTAGTTAAGTTTAGATTTAGGCTCATACTTATGCCCAGTACCCAGGCCAGTATAGTTTTGAACCGGAACGCTACTAATATTAGAACTACGTGTTTTATTCGAATTTGAATCCATCGACTTACTTTGCTTCAAAGCTTCTTCGAATTCACCCATTGGGCCCTGTCACTCTATATCTTCACGATGCAGTAGGTTGCACACACACTAAGTGGTGTTAAATTATTACTAAAACAGTTCAACTCGTATAAACTCTCCTAAAACGACACAATATCAGCAACTGGTCCAGGCAACAATGTGATACGTGCAATTGCAACCGTCAACTTTAAATACTTCTACCAACCAACACAACGAAATGATGGCAAATTTTCGCTCGATAAAATTTTAGTATTTAATTAAAGTAGAGTTATACTCACAGCATGCAGTGTGAAACTTTAGTCAAAAATGCTCAAATTGCGGGCAGTAAAACAATGCATAATTGGTATAAAAAGTTTGCCTTGAAACTTTTTAAAAGACTGCCGCTAGATTAATTCAAAACGATTAATTTTAAAAACAATTTAGCTCGCTGTATGAAACTATATATAAATATATATTTATATATAAATATATAAATATATATTTATATATATCTATATATATTTATATATAAAAATATATATAAATATATATATTTATATATGTATATATTTGGTTTGGTGTACTTAACAATGGACATTCTACTGATATACTTGACGATATTATCGAGTAAATTTTGGCGAAAACACTTAAAGTAACTTGCAAGTTAAAAGCGATTCTGCAGTATTGCAAAAATTTCCATGTAATAAAAAGCATTGCTGAAACATTAACAAGCAAAAAGAGCCGTTTTTAACATACAACCAAGTCGCCTGAAGCTATTTTAAATTTGACGAGAAAAATTAAAACAAATTGATAAGCATCGATCCCATTTTCAAAATGTTTTACATTTTTTTACTGCAACGGCCGCGATGGATTAACGGAATTTGGTCGTAAGCTGCATATCAACCATTTTAAACGTTAAGCAAAATTTTGTTACAATTTCATTTTTAGCTAACCTAATGAATTTAAGCTCTTTCAAAGTTACTGTTTCGGTAAAATGAAACGGCTTTGAAACTTTAACTGTTTGTGGTGAATTAGTTTAGTTCATTATTTAGAGGGACAAAAGTTAGAAACTTGCTGTATGTTTATACAGCCTTCGTATTTAGAAGACTTAAACGATCACAATTACTATTGGTTAAATTGCTGTTCACCACGCGATAAAGCTTAATAGCAAATTCGATCATAAAGCAATAAGCATAAAAACATTTATTTCTTAAACAGTCAAAGCATATGGGCCCATGTTACTTTAAGGGGCGTCCAGGGAATAGCATTATCGACAGCTTATTAAAAATTGGCGTATTATATGTACAAACAATTGGCTTCAGACATTGTTCAGGCTTAACAATGTGATAGGTATAGTCATTGTAGCGAAAAGGTTAACATGGCTGTTTAGTGCAGCGATTCGGGCAGACGACAGGTAATTTGTACAGCGTGGGGGAAACTTGCCACAAGTATTCTTCGAAATTTTGGCCAAATTGATCACTGGCTTACACATAATCTTCAACGAATAATGCGTTTAAGATTATCGGCTGTCAGCCAAGCTTTTGGTCATTACTAGCTTCATCAATTATCGAATTATTTAGTTTTCGTTTAGTTTGATATGACGATTTCACTTTCTCTCGGAAAGATTTTACAATTTTGTACACAAAATTATACGCTTATTAATAAATTCAAGGAAGTATTTGGTAGTTAGTAACATCACAAAGATTGATAGCATTACTGTATACAAAAGTTTCGCTTTTTTAATATTAATGATGAAAATTTTGGCAATGTTTGCCGCACCTAAAATTTTGCAGAAAATACGAGTGAACGTTTATCGTTTTTAAAACTGTCAGTAATTAGGCAAGCTTCGTTGAATATCAAACACGACTGCAGTTTTTAGTGCAATATTTTACTGCAAAATATTAATACGTTGCTCATAAAACGCTAAAGTTCAATGTTTTGCACTTTGCACAATGCAATTTTTGCAGTATGCACAAAGCAAAAGCGTTTCTGCGCTGCCTAGACTATAAGTATAGAAAAAATTGTGTGCGAGCGAGCGTTATGCAGCACCTCCTTACTGCTGAATGCGCTTTGTTTTACGTTTTGAGTCGTTGAAAAAAATTACCAGATTGAATAATACGATTGCATAATTGGGAACCAGAACGAGTCTTTGAAAAATTACCAGATTAAACCTTACACTGCAAAAAATGGTGAGTCAAATTGACTCTCTCCGAAGTAGGCTTTTCCTGACTACAGAAACTGAGTCAAAATTCGACTCCGTCATAGTTAAATTGAGTCGAATTTTGACTCAGTTTGTGTAGTCAGGAAAAGTCTATTTCGGAGAGAGTCAATCTGACTCACCATTTTTACTGTGTACGATTAGAATAATTGTGAACCAGAACCTGCGCATCCCCGAATGACATTGTATTATTAGCAGGAATTGTGTCAAAAACACAAAACGCCTGTTGTGCTTTAAAATTAGGTGTTTAAATTGTCGACACGATTGCGAAGATTACAGTTTTGGTAAAAATTATAGATTAAAAACGGCATACTGCATTGAAAAATTGACGAATCGTATTACTGTTTATAGTTATTCGTAGGCCGGACTTTGTGCTCATTGGTTGTCTATTTTTGTGGTTACGAACACAATTGGTTGGTTTAAAATAAACGTGTTTTGCGACCCTAAATGATTGGTTTATTGCTAATTGATTTGCACACTTGAATTCAAACTTAGATTGCAAGGTTTGGGGGGGCGGTTGCATCGAAAAATTAAAAATTTTAGTCCTTTTACTGCTTACTCATGCAACGTCGACAGACGTTGTTTGCAAAGTTGATATCTGGCTGAATTAGCTTCCATTTTTAAGAATTTTGATTCATCTATTTGCGTGTATAAACCTTGTTGTCGTATATGCTCGCAGGTAAGTTTTCAAATGTGGCAACACTGTAGGGTGCAACTGGAATTATAAAATACCAGAACCGGAACGTTTAAAAAACACCGCAACCAGAACAAAAGCCGGAACCGGAAAACAAAGGACACTTTTACCGAAAAAATTCATTTTAAAGCTATTTTATCGCTTTTAACGGTGTAACTGTAAACATAGTATTTGGAAATCCAAACTTCTGAAACAAATACAGCAGCTGAGAAACGTAAGATAAATTGTGACAAATTGAAAATGCTAACAGTATGCGCTTAGATAATTTAAATTTCTCTTAAAGATTCGAATGAGAATTTTTAATACCAAAAATACCGGAAAATTCCGGTGAAAAATGCCGGATTTATTACCGAAACCGGATAGTGAAAAATACCAGAGTTCCCTGCCTGCACCGGAATTCCTGTCGAACCTTGCATAGCAGGAAAATACCCAAGCCTCAAGTCGTAGAGTTGCGCTATATATACTCGCCGCGCGACGCCAGACGTCGCCGCCCGTCGCCGCACTTTCCCGGGTAATATCCCCATTTCTCAAGATTCCGATTTCTTAAAATCCCGATCGAAAAAGTCTGCACCGAAAATCCCAATTTCTCGGGTAATATCCCAATTTTACCAAATCCCAGTTTTCTGGGTTATATCCCAATTTTGCAAATTCCCGATTATACCCGTAAAATCACAATTTCCCAAAGTCTCAATTTCCTAAAATCCTGAGCGAAAAAAGGCTGCACCCAAAATTCCATTTTCCCGAGTAATATACGAGTTTCCCAAAATCCTAATTTCTCGGGTAATATCGCAATTTTGCAAAATCCCAATTTCCCAATGTCTCGAGCCAAAAAGGCTGCTCATAAAACAGCAAATCTACGGATAATATCCCAATTTCCCAAAGTCCCAATTTCGCAAAATCCTGAGCGAAAAAGGTTGCGCCAAAATTTCCATTTTCCCGAGTAATAGACGAATTTCCCAAAATCCCAAATTCTCGGGCAATATCCTAATTTCCCAAAATCCCAATTACCCGGGTAATATCCCAATTTCTTGAAACCCCAATTTTCCAAAATCCCGAGCGAAAAAAGCTGCGCCCAAATCCCTTTGCTTGGGCTTAGGCTTTTAAACTTTGGTTGAGACATGTGTTTATTACGCAGAGGAGATCTAAACTTTGGAATATGTTTTGGTTGTAACATTGCTAAAAGTATTTGTCCAAATCTTCAGGGCCCGCTCTAGTCTTAATATATCACAAAATAATGGCGATTTAGAATCTCATATCCTCCCCGGATGATTAGAGTTTAAATTATAATTTTTAGACTTGAATATATATACTTTCACATTTTGTGATCTTTTGTGGACTACTGCGGAACCAAAAATGCATTTAGAACAGAATCAGACATCTATATTTTTTTCATATATGTTACTGCGTAAACGTAACGCGCTGAGTTGAATTGCGTCATGTTTTGCGTTGGATGACTGATTTAGTGCACCTCGTTTTATTAATTATTGAATCACTTTTGGTTAAACATAAGAACCAAACTACTAAGAAGCTTTTTCATCAAACAAACGATGTTGTTTATTGCGTAAACGGGCAACTATAACATAAACATATATGTTAACTGTCAGCACATAAATTTTGTAAGCGGTAGAAAAATTTTAAATTTGAAAAGATAAGGATAGCGCCCTACTTGTCGCGCGTGACGTCCAGCGCCGTCGTACGGCACTGCAAGTAAAAAATTTTTTATGAATTGTTATGCGATACCATGTAGAATTCTTGTGCTTTGCGGTGAAGTGCCATACGGTGATTGACAGTGCCGGACGTCATAAAAAGTATAACGCCATCTTAAGTATACCAAATTTATCTCAAAACTCAAACGACGAAACATTCGAACGCTAAACTACTTTTCATACAAAAGGTCCACTGCAAAACCGAGCCTTTATGACAGTGTCCAACAAGATATAAGAAAAGAAATGTTTTTAGTATCATGCTGAATTATAAAAACTATTCTGGCAGCACCTACGATTGGGAAAAGGACTGAAGTCAAACAACTGTAACTTTTATATACACACAATATAAACCGAAAAAAAGAAAAACTACTTACAAAAAATCGTCAAGAATTTATATACTTCAATATTCTGACAGAGGTTTGAATACAGAATTTAGTAGAAGACAGTTTACTGTATTGCTTCTAAATATTTTCTTACACCACAATCTTTATGCAAAATATTGCAGATCGCTCTCCCTTCATGCATTTCATGCGACGAAACGTTTAGTGATTAAAATATTGGCCCGTATTACGCTGAGGGCGGTCCTGCTGTTCAGCGACAACAATAGGAGCACAGCGTACGTAAACCAGCAACCAAAGCGAAGCGCACCTGCTTACGTATAAATTTATTTTATACACCATAAACAGAGACGTATCCAGGGGGATTCAGATGTCAACTGCCTCCTGTTTCGGATTTTAATTCTTTTTACTAAAAACTAAAATTTTAAAAAGATATATATGTTTCCGGTGTTTGTTAGTGTGAGAATCGCTTAGCGCGGTGGGCTTGAATGCAGCAGCCCCTCCCCCTCCATTTTGTTTAGAGTGCCTGGAAATCGCAGCGGATTACGGTCGCGTTAGCCTCGTAAAAATTTATTTATATACAATAACCAAAGGCGAAACCAGAGGAGTTTCAGGTGTCGACTCGACCCGTTTGAACTTAGAAATTTAGTTAAAATTTTGTGTTCGGTTTCAGAACACCTACAATTTTGCCTGGGGCTCTATTTACATTAGGTATACCTATATATTTCTGCCATATCGCGGCAGCGATTTTTTATCCATTCTGAAACTGTAGGCACGACTCATTAGCTCTAACAAATAAAGAAATTAAGCCTAAACAAACTTGATTTATATGTTATACCAAGCTATAAATTTTTTACTTTTCCAAATTCTCCTTGACCGGTGGCAAAAACTAGAGATGAAAATTCGATTTCATTATTATTCCTTATATACTGTCACAAAATTTTGCATAACTTTCTGTGATAAGCAACTACTGGCCCCGGTTCTTAGCCGATGCACAACACTAATATATATCCAAACCTGTTGCTTGCAAATAAATATTTTTGCGATCTATTCTCTCAAGCATTTTTACATAAATGTAACACGGATTGTTTTGTTAGGATTTCGACGGAGTGCTGATCCTGGCTGAAACTTTAACCAAGCGTAATACTCTGAAACCGGAATGCCAGCCTGCTTGTTTACGTAACATTTTCCGGCAGCAATACAGTTTACACTTTCTTGTTCAACATTATTGAAGAAACCGGGGAAATACACTTTTAATTTTGCATCTTGCAGTGTAAATCCCTCGTTAATAGAACCGATTGAGGATAGCTGTCGAACTGTGTTGGCTATAGATTGTGGTGTCCGAAATCTTGGAGTTTCCGCAAGCTAATAAAAATAGTATTATTCATCAGATAAACTAGCCGATCCGTTTAATGTATATTCTTAACCGTATATTATAAATAACAGTCTTACGTCTTGGATGAATCTTAGGTTGTACCATAGTTGTTTGGCGTTCGTTTGTGCATTGACTATAATTATTACGCTTGGTAGAGAAAAGCAAGAACGAAAAATTGCTCAGCTTGTATTTACATAGCTAGTGCGAGTTAGTAACTCGGATACCGGGCAAGCCATTCGTACTATTCTGTGTTATCGAATTTCCCTACATTATCATTATTTGGCACCGTGCGCCGACCTTACAATTCGGTGACTTGAACACACAGTAGTGTAGCTTGTGCCCTAAACTCTCTTTTAGGTTCCTGAGTACTGACAGATCCTACTTTTGCTGACAGACAGATATGTGTCTGCGTATGTCATTTATACGTAAAGTACATGTAAAGACAGGCAAACAGAGACGTCAATATAACAAGTCTGGGTTCTTTGAGTACGAGGTTCTTTTGCCGCTGAATAGCGAAACGACTGCTGAAGGCACAAAAACCATGCACTGGACAGGCATAAATTGTATGCTACATACCGTTGTACAGAGCAACGTGCTATGCCGCTTAATCCTGGCATTAGTGTCGTGGAACGGATCACACAAAAGGGTGTTGTCCGTACTGTGACCCTGGACCAAACATTGGGCCGTAAAACGCAGGCATGACATAACCAGTGCAGCAATATTTTGATCGTGATTTTGTTAATCATTGAAACGCTCCGCGACATGCCGGACTAAGGGATTCTGCCCTCGATGCCACAACATCCTGTGGACCAGACTGTTGTCATATGTCGGACTGGTTCGATCAATATCACTATTTGGATGTGACTGAATTGGTCCCACACAGTTTTCCAACCTATTTGTAGAAGAGTTCTTTCAGTCATAAAGTCGATTGATAGATGTTCGGGGCACAGCACCTGCCCTAATCATTAAAATATTTCTATTTTAATGTTTTTAGAAACTACTTTGTATTACAGTTATTTACAGTATTATATAAACCTTCTCATCAGTTCTCAATGACTTTAATAGACATGGCAGAAGTCGAGGAAACGATTAAACGAATTCAAGGTCAGAAAGGTGTGATAGGTGTTTTAATTATTGATAAAGAAGGGCGGGCAATTAGATCCACATTCGATACGCAAACTACCGTACATTATGCCAGCCTTTTGCAACAACTGACTGAAAAAGCTGCACATGTTGTGAGCGAACTGGACAGTGCGGATGACCTGTCATTTCTACGTATCAGATCGAAGAAGCATGAGCTTATGATCGCACCAGATAAAGACTATTATTTGATTGTGGCTCAAAATCCAAATCAATGATGTAACGAATTCACAAATATTTTTACATTTTAATGATTGTTTTCTCGCATAATTCGGTAAAATAGGTGCCTTGCATCGACTATTTCTTGATCGTGGCTCAAAATATTATCCTACTCTGCAAAGAATTACAAAGAACATTTGGTATTTTAATATGTCGTTTCCAAGGTGCCACCGGAATTACAACAAAGTTACCAGAAACGGAACCGGAACCACAACCAGAAAACGAAAAATACTTACCACCGAAAAATTCATTTTAATTTTCTTTTTTGGAATATTATTGGGAAAATAACGCTAGTGGGAAATAGGTGCTCGCTTTATTTGCCGTATTTTTGATTTTCATAATCCAAAGAAGCGAAATCTACTTTCGATGGTTCATTTTTGGCGATTGAAAAGGTTTGCATACTATACTAATGAAATCTATTTAATTGTTATCGTGATTTGCAGTAAAATATCTTAATTCTCACGGACCAAATTTTAATTCCGGTAAAAATTTACCTTAACCGGAACCGGAAAGTGAAAAAATGCTGGAATTGGAACCGCGAATGTCAAGGTTTATGTGCTATACGAATGAAATCTATTAAATTTTTACTGTCATTTTTTAGTAAATTATCTTAAATTCCACCTACAAAATTTTAATACCGGATTTTTCAATTCCGGTAAAAAATTTACCGGAACCGGAAGGCGAAAAAATACCGGACCGGAATTCCGGTTGTACCCTGCTTATAGCCGACAAAATTTCCCATCTACAGAAAACATACTCTTTTAGATTTGTGTTTGGAAACTCTATAAGTGATATCTAATGTTCTTTTTATGAGGCACGTTAACGTTCTGGACAATATTAACATTTTGTCCAATGGATTTTTGGAAATTTTCTTTTATCTACGATTATATATGTGCATGTGCAATGTGCGGTGTCTTCACTTTTGTTCGATACTTATTGAATTCGTAAGTGTATGTTTTTGCTGATGTTTCGATTTTCTTGTAGGCCAAGTATTGTGAAAGGTATTTGAGCTGAGCAATTATTGTTTTTGGCATTTCAATAGCCCAATCATCAGTGGGGGTTTTATTTGAGGTGCCCCTAGGTTCCACTCCGGGATTTTATAAGCTTGGGGTGGCTTTTGACAAACTCTCTGAGATAAAAATTAGGAGGTGAAAATTTTAAATTTTTCGCAAATTTTGTCTGTTTTGTAAATTTTTGGTTAATTTTGCTGCTTCGCAGCTTATAGGTGGTGCTATGCTTACAACACCTTTTTGTCTTTTCGCTTTTAAAAATTTTATTTCAATCCAAGGGCATTTTTCGAGTGGAGAGCTAAACGTGTATGGATTTTTCCAGTGGGAGAATTTAGCCTGCAAATTTGAAACTTGAAGCTGTGAAGGACGATTGCTACAAGTAGATTAAGATTAGTGGTGTAAATATGCAATGTTGAATTTGACTTTATGCTTAGGCAGATACCGGATGTACTGATCCGGTGTGATACCAGAGAAACCGGTATCAGGATTCATTATGAACTATTGGGATATCGGATGTTTTCTGCCGTGTTTCCGAATATTATAATAGCTTTTTAAAAGTGGGAATGTAAAAATTTTTGTATAAAAAATTGCAGTTATTGATAATTGTCATATACTGCATGCACATGTTCATGCAGTGAATATCGATTTTTTTCTATTGGTAGCTTTTTTGATCAATATATGAGTAGAAATATTAACGCAACTCGGATGCGAATTGCACCTCGGCATAATAATTTTAGGTTGTTTTGGAGTTTGTCATTTATGTTTCTTCTTACAGTCGGCTTTAATACTTTTTCTTAACGAACTTTCTAATCTTCTTGTGACATTTGAATATTATGTCATGTGGTATCTGGCAAGGAACAATTATTATATTACTGCGGTGAAATTTTTTTGTTTCTGTACTTTCTGACTTTCATCTTATAACAGAAAAATTGTATAAAGTTGCCGAGTTTGTGTCTGAAACTGTTCTGTAGCCGTAGTCTATAGCAATGAACAATTTGTTTTAATAGAAACTTCTTGACAACAAAGTTATTAATTCCAATTCTATAATTTACGTTAATGAATCAAGGTTCGTCCAACCATCTAATTCCGGTGAACTGTTGTGAGATATTAATAGGATTGCTATGCGTAGTACTTCCATTTTTCGGAACGCATTTAAGGTTGTTTGAAATTATTATTTGGCCCATGTTCTTTGATGGGCGAACATTTTTTTCGATGGACAATACTAGAGTAAGTTTAATCTTTACACTATTTTTTGCGTACTTCGGTTTCGTTATAGAGTTATTCTTATGCTGAGGCTTAGGTTTAGGAATATGCGTATTCTTATGCTGAACCTTAGGTTTAGGAATATGCTTATACTGCTGTTGCGCTCCTTAAAGAAACGGCGGCCTATTATTTGATAATCGAAATGTTAAGATATATCCAAACCTGCTGCTTGCAAATCAATATTTATTGCGTTCTCTTCACGCGAGCATTTTTAAATATAAAATAGCATTGTAACCAGGATTTAAACGGACTTCTGGTTATTTCTGAAATTCTTGTGAAATTTGGGTTCTGAATTTACCTACCGTTATTTGATACCGGAACACCGGTTTTTTTGTTCGACCTATCAAAATGCAAGTGCAAGAAAGTCAAGCGACTTGTAACTGTGTCCACGCTGCAAGAACTTCAAAGCTGGTTTGTCGCGAAGTAATAGTTTCACGGTGACTATTTGAACATCATGGTACAGTATTAAGGTCTGCCAAGTTGGCTGAGATTTATTTTACCTCTGATTGCAAACTGTCCAAACACCTGAACTGGTTACTGTTTTGCGGGTCTGCAGCCAGCTCACCTTGCTAGGAGGAGGTAAGGGGCATTAAACAATATTCAATTAGTTTACAAGCAAGGTTGAAATTTTTGGCCAAGTAAAGAACAGGGGCGGACCAGTATTATAAGCATATTTCTAATTCTAAGCCTAAATGCCTAAGCGTAAGAATGAGCATATTCCTAAGCCTAAGCCAAGCAAACAAATTAGTCTATTAAAGCTTAAGCTTATTCTTCTGCAGTCCCACAGAAAAACGTTCCGCCCATGATCTTTATACATGGGCAATAATTTTCTATGTGTGCCAAAATTTTTGCAAGGGGGGGTTGGCTCCCCTAGCCCCCCTTGGCTACACGCTCACTGTTTTGGCAACTATTTTTGTTGCGTTGAATCGGTGAATGCAATTGATATAGCACGTTTAATTTAAAAGACATAATATTGAACTAAAAATAAACAAATCATTGAGTATATTTGTTAATAAAAGCGCCGCAGGATATTTCTAACAGGCTCTTACAAGCACGGCTGTCTTGTTAAAATTGATATTTTGTCCTAATGCATGTAAACTGCATTTTTATGCATATATTAACGTAAAATAAAAATAGTATTTCTACACTGAAAATCACGATACGTGGTTTTTACAGTTTGCACAAAAGCCGTAAGGCAACGAGCAATTTCGTGGTCCCGAGTCTTCGTTTACGTTATCCTCAGTAGTTGGCAGTGCGTTACCAGCAGTTCTGGCGGAAGTGTCCCACAAACTTTTCAATTGGAGGAGCCCCGTCCAATTAGGGCCCATCTCGGCAAAGTAAACTTTTTTTCCGGCCGCAAAGTCGAGCTGTGAAACATTTTATTGGAGGGCCATCAGACCTGTTTGGGGGGCGACTACCCTAACGCCGGCCTTGGTAACTTTTGTCTCTAATTGGCAATTGATTTTTTATTTTGAAGATTCAACAACGTGTATTACATTGTAAAAATCGTAACTTAAGACAATTGCTTTGGTGTAAAATTTTGTGGCTTTTAAAATTTTCAAGAGTTCTACAGTTCATTCTATTGGCCATCATATTTTAGACTGACATCCGTAATAGTTATATTTCGCTGAAAATTTTACTGCTTAAACAGCTGTAACCGTTATTTTCATGGTTGGTTACGTGATACATGATTACGACCAACTATTTCAACCGCTGCATGCCAAACAAAAACGGGCTGATTAAGAAAAACATCGCACTGTTGTCATTATTTGCAAATGTGTGCAACCTCTATTGCCAGCTGGTAAAATATATTATAAGCTAACAACCATGCGAGCGAATACAGTAAAATTTCGTGATGTTTTCACTTCATATAGGGTATTTTCCTTGACCAAAGTTTGTTTGAGAACCTACTATATTAGCCAGTGATATGTGCTGCACACAGTTGAAAATACAATTTCAAAATTTTATTGAACTGACAGGAGAATTAATACCGCACCAGGAAGTATTTATTTTCAAAACTTAAAGCTTTGTCTTCGGTTTAAAAGCATGATCGATAAATAATTTACAGATATAAGGCTTACGTCAAATTAATTTACGCTTTGACAATCAGTTTATCTCTCTCAGTGATTCGCTTTCCTTTCGGTTTTAGAATTTAGTATTAAGCGTTTGCATGCGCTGTATACTTGAAAATTTGGCGTACTGTAGTGTTGAGGTTTCAAGTTTTTGAACAGACAAATATTTATAAATCAGAAAATCAACGAATCTTATAAACCAATTAAACTCTCGGGAAGTAAAATTTAAACTGAATTCGAAAAATGATAAAACTATGACGTTTTCCGTTTGAGAGCTTGTACAAATCACATTTTTGATAACTAGTAAAACAGTTGGCAAAATACGGCTTCCGCAAATCATTTGCCTGTATTTCCTGCAACTATAACAGCACAAACGCGCTGTCTAATTTAATACTGTCGTGCATATTTTTGTATTCTATTGGCATTTGAGGCTGTTTCGTAGATGAGATTATATCAGAGAACATAGAATAATATATAGCGGCAAAGGTATTTATTTGAGTATTTTGGTTTTTAGCAAACCTTTATTATGTTCAGGTTTCAATAGTTAAAAAATACCGTGACGGCAAGAATAAGCTTTCTTATATTTATTGACAGTTTTATGAATAATTGTAAATTTTAAAATCTTCCTTATTTTATCGGAGCGGTAAATTAGAAAATGTATCATTAGATTTTAGGTAATTTCAGTTTGTAATGCAATCGCTCAAACAACCAATCTCACTTTGAGGTGTGTATTAGCATATTTCTAAGCCTAGGCCTCAGTGTGCTAGACGTAAGCTTACGCCTAAGCCTGGGCAAAAAATTCAGTCTAAAGCTGATGCATACTCAATAGAAGTTTCGCCGGAAACACGGTACGCCCCTCAAAGTAACACGTGCCAGTCAAATAATTTATTTCACGTGGACACGTTTCTGTAGCGTGTTTTGAACATTTTAATAGAGTCGAACGAGTCTTTCAAATAAAGTATAATGTCGCTTGAGTGATCAGCAAAATTTATAACTATAATTACAGAATATCATAATCAAATGTTGAATTGAGCACGTACGACTCTGAAATATATATCTTGTACCAGCTGATATTGACAGTTAGACAAATTGAAAATGTTTTACCGCCCTCACGTTTCGACAATGTTTCTTGGCTGTTAAAATTGAAACTTTTGTTTAAAGTTGCAATATGTTAGCTACTCAACGACAGTACCTGAATAAATTTTTTTAAAAAGTGTCACGAAAACTACTTACGACAGTAAAGCAAGCGTTGTAATTAAAACCACAGAGGCAGACTGGTTGGTGCCCCATTAATAGTCCGATGGCGTCGCTTGGGAAAATTCACTCGTGGACCGGGTAAGGTCACCACAGGACAAACAGTTGCTATCTGTAGGTCTGGCGTTTAATACCAAATGATGTGTATTTTCTCTCACCCCGGAACGGCGTTTGCCCAAAATGGTTCAATTTTAAAATTTTTTACACATTTGGGCTTCATCTTAATACCTTTGCTGATCATCCCGCACCCAAATTTAAATTTTGGAAAAATAAGATTTTTGTGATCCTAATGAGCGATTCACGTTGTAACCGGGATAGTAGGGTCACGTTTTATGTCATGCTGATTCGATGTCAACGTTAAAATTTGGACTTTAACATCGCATGAACGGACAAAGAGCAAATGTCATATGCCATTGATTTACAAATACAACTATCTTTATCTGCTACACCAGTCTGCATGTCATTTTATGCGAATAGCATTATATTCCAAAGTTACATCGAGTATCATCTGATATAAGGGCGGGATAAAAAATTTGCCAGAAATTTTAGCATTTCATATACCACTTGACGCAGTTTGCTAAGCTAAAATCAATTAATAATCATATCATTTCGATGGTATCTGATTTAGCAATTCAAGAGTTATGGTCAAATAATTATTTTGACGCCTAAGTACCCGGACCGTTGACCCAGCGTCAAAATAGTCATTTCACAATAACTCTGGAACTATTTAATCAGATACCAATAGAATTTGCATCAATGGTTGGAGCGCGTCAACCTGCATCGAATACTATAGATTCTTACACTATTTGTCAAAGGTTTTTTCAGGGCCAACGGGGACCTTAGGACCTCGAAAATTCAAATTTAAAATTTGGATGATAAGAAGAGGCCAATGAGCAACACCAATGTCTGAAAAATTTCAAAACCTGACCATTTTGAGGCAAACGCCGGACCTACAGATAGAAAACTTTTGCCGAACTTTTAACCTAAGCTTTAGCCTCCGCTTTAGGCATATAAAATAATAAACAGTGGTATGGAAGAAAAGCTATTGACCTCTACCAAAATAGAAATGAAACAGCACAAACTTTGCAGTGGACCTGATTAAACTAAACAACTGACAGTTGATGTTGACCATGGAAAGAATGCTTGGGAAGCAATCAAGCAGAAACAAGACGCACCTGATGTATAAATTATTGTAACAAAGGCTAAGTTTGAAATTAGGGTTGCGCTATACTCGCTGCGCGCCGCCGTACACCACCGTGCGAACCGCACGCCGACACACGTTGGCGCGCGGCGCGGTAAAAATTTTGCCGCACGCCGCAACGCACCGGCACGTGGCGCTGCAAAACTTTTCATTAAAAATTACCGCACACCACCACCCGGCGGCGTCCGGTTTTGTAAAGTATACCGCAACCGTTACTAAGGAGAGTAAAAATTCTAGATATAAGGGGAGTAAAAAACCATTACATTTACTATGGGTAAGTAAAAATACCATTACATTTACTATGGGTAAGTAAAAATACCATTACATTTACTATGGGTAAGTAAAAATACGATTACATTTATGGGTAAGTAAAAATACCATTACATTTATGGGTAAGTAAAAATACCATTACATTTACTATGGGTAAGTAAAAATACCATTACATTTACTATGGGTAAGTAAAAATACCATTACATTTACTATGGGTAAGTAAAAATACCATTACATTTACTATGGGTAAGTAAAAATACCATTACATTTACTATGGGTAAGTAAAAATATCATTACATTTACTATGGGTAAGTAAAAATACGATTACATTTATGGGTAAGTAAAAATACCATTACATTTATGGGTAAGTAAAAATACCATTACATTTACAATGGGTAAGTAAAAATACCATTACATTTACTATGGGTAAGTAAAAATACCATTACATTTATGGGTAAGTAAAAACTCTTGATATAAGGAAAATTTATAAGTTTATTGTTGAAACAGAACGTCTAAAGGTTAATGTAGAGTGACACACAGAGTATATATGGTCGTAGGATGTCGCAATGGACAATGTTTTTAATTTGTCTACGCGAACGCCCACAGTGGCGTCATATCCTCTTTCTACTTTATCTATCTATCTAACTAAAAATACCATTACATTTCCTATGGGTAAGTAAAAATACCATTACATTTACTATGGGTAAGTAAAAATACCATTACATTTAATATGGGTAAGTAACAATACCCCCCACAAATCCTACGGCCAGCCAATGCTCGCGGCGTGGGGGCTTAATCCCTGCGAATTGGGTTGTCCAAAAGCCGGTTTTCGCTGGTGGACATCCCAATTTTCAGGGAACTAATGGCCGGGGTCATCACTGACCATTACCTTTCCCCCTTAAAATTTTTCTTTCTGGGGTTAGTGATGTTTTTCTCTTTATATATCATATAACTCATACATAATATATTTATATTTATATATACATATATATCACACATATCTCCAACACTAACACACAACTACACATAATATATTATTTCACATTATATCAATATCTATATATCACATCTTATATTATATAATTTTACCACACATTATATACAATCCACCCCTCCCACCTTCCCTCCTATATATACAATTATATACATACATAATTATACATTATGTATAAATCTATATATCATATATTTACTATATATTATATATATCTTATATTTTATATATTTTCTTCATGTAGCTATTAGTTACATAATACATATTATGGAACAAAACGAAGATGATGATGATGAATTTTCGGAAGCGGTGCCTGATGCCAGCGGGACAGGCGGTGGCGCCGTCAACAACAACAACAACAACAATCGGCGGCAATCGTTGGCCGCAGTCCCGCCCGGTCCACCTCAGAGGGTCGGTGTCGAAGAATCAGGGCTTAGTCCCTTAGTTTTGAATTTAGACGTCACTACAAGTGACGATGTCTGTTCAGGTAGGGGGGCGTACCGTCTGCTGTACTACCTGGGCAGGCAGTAGCTTTATCAGTCGAACAAGACTCGTCCTGTTCAGCAGAGGGGGAGCTCCAAAGCTTGCTGTATCTGCTTGCCAGGGCGAGTCTGATCAGTCTAAACAAATTTCTGAGCTTAGGCAGAAATCCAGTTACTTTTGGAAGAAATTTCCTTCCAAGAGTCGCTCGAAAACGCCTCTACAGAAAGGCCATGCCCTTAGCGGTGCTCAGAAAAAGAAGAACAAGAAGTTAGCTGCAGAGGGAAATTTCCCACCCTTACCTCCGGGGGCAGATATTCCATCTACTTCGGGGGAAGGTCAGAGCAAGCGCAATAGAAGTCCGACAGGGGAAACTCCAGAGGACAGAAAAAGAGTCAAAATCAGCTATAAGCAAGCAGCTCAAGGGAGTCAGAAGCTTTTAGCAGATATGACAGTGAAAATTCTACAAGGAAATTCACACCTGAAGAGCATGACTTCAATTTAGACCCTGTTACGAGCTGACCCGGGTCTCCTTTTGGAGAATGGGTGAGCCCACTAGGGATAAGTAAATTACAGACTCTTAAGACAATGACTCTTAATAACTCAGATGAGTCAAGTCTTAGATTAGTTACAGTTTAAATAAGATATCACCATGATCAAAATTAGACAGGTGAACCTACAGCACTGCAAAGGGGCTATAGTTGAATTAGGTAAACTAAGATCAGGCTCAACGAGGGAGATCGGGGGTCAGCGCGTCGACATTGTGCTCTGCCAGGAACCGTACCTCGTAAGTAACAGACCTTGCTTTGTAAATAAAGACTTTGATATGTTTACATACAGCGGAGTAAGACCCAGGACAGCAATATTGGTGAAGAAGGAGTTAAGAGGTGTACAAATGACAAATTTTAGTGATCAAGATAATACTACAGTTAAACTAAGAATAGACTTTGGTAATGGTGGGAAGGAAACATGGATCATGTCAAGTTACTTAACATATGACTCCAAAGACGCACCACCTAGTGACACCTTCAAGAAAACTGTAAGTTTCTGCAAAACAAGAAATATTAGACTAATTATAGGATGCGATGCAAATGCCCATCATGTAATTTGGGACAGCACGAATTGCAATAAGCGAGGAGAGGATGTTTGTTATTAATAAAAGTATTAAAGCGCTTATGATAAGTCGATCAGCCATAGGGAAGACTTGGGGGTTAACTCTTAAATCTATTCTGTTTATATATAGAACAGTAGTTTTACCACTAGTCTGTTATGGAGCACTGGTATGGTGGCACAGACTTAAATTAAAAACCTACGCAAAGAAAGCTATTAAGATATCTAGAATGGCCTGTTTGATGATAACAGGAGCTGTTAGCTCGACTCCGACTATAAGTATGGAAACGATTTTAAATCTGCTTTCAATAGATCTTGAGATAATGAAAGAAGGGATTGCAGAACTAAACAGAATTAATAAATTATCAGAGGGCGATAACGTCTTTAGTATCAAAAGACATCGAGATTACTCGGCTGAGATCAATCAACTAGATGTGCTCAGTTTTCCTTCAGATAACATGTCAGGTGAAATAATAGATGAACCGACATGCAATGTGTTGTTTACATCTAGAGCATTTTGGAATAATTTTATAAGAGATTTTCAAAGGAATGACGATATAGTATGCTACACGGATGGCTCTGTCGGTCAAGGTGCAGCAAGGAAATTAGCAGGTGCTGGAATTTTCTCAGAGCACTTCATGGTTAGCCGATCACTAGGAGAGTGTTTCAGTTTTCCAGACAGAAATCCTTGCGATCAAAATATGCGCTGAAGAGTTAACAGGAAGGAATACTGCTGAAAAAAGAATACTCATTATTTCAGACAGTCAGGCAGCACTGAAAGCTGTACATTGTCTCAAAATTAGATCTAAAATAGCTAACGAGTGTCGAATAGCAATTAAAGAACTCTCACAATTAAATGAAGTTTTACTAGTGTGGGTACCGGGTCACTCAAATGTAATCGGTAATGACTTAGCGGATGAATTAGCAAGGCGTGGATCAGGTAGACGATTTATAGGACCAGAACCGGTACTAATTACATCATGGATGCACAAAAAAATTTATATATAGATGGATAAATCAGAAAATCTGTAGATTTACAAGATCAATAATTCAAGAACCAAACATATGAAGAAGTAGATTTTTATTAAAGCTTAATAAAGACAAACTTAGACAATGTATTCAGATTTTATCGGGACATTGTTGGTTAAGTTATCACTTATTTAGAATGAGAGTAGCTCAAGATAAAAATTCTTCAGAATGCAATGTAAGTGAGACCGCTGAGCACTTTTTATGCGTATGCAAACGGTGGGAAGACAAACGCGAGCAATTTCTTGGTAGGAAGACATTATCTGTTAGAGAAATTAGATCTCTTGATATAAGGAAAATTTATAAGTCTATTGTTGAAACAGAACGTCTAAAGGTTAATGTAGAGTGACACACAGAGTATATATGGTCGTAGGATGTCGCAATGGACAATGCTTTTAATTTGTCTACGCGAACGCCCACAGTGGCGTCATATCCTCTTTCTACTTTATCTATCTATCTATCTAACTAAAAATACCATTACATTTCCTATGGGTAAGTAAAAATACCATTACATTTACTATGGGTAAGTAAAAATATCATTACATTTACTATGGGTAAGTAAAAATCCGATTACATTTATGGGTAAGTAAAAATACCATTACATTTATGGGTAAGTAAAAATACCATTACATTTACAATGGGTAAGTAAAAATACCATTACATTTACTATGGGTAAGTAAAAATACCATTACATTTATGGGTAAGTAAAAATACCATTACATTTACTATGGGTAAGTAAAAATACCATTACATTTATGGGTAAGTAAAAATACCATTACATTGACTATGGGTAAGTAAAAATACCATTCCATTTACTATGGGTAAGTAAAAATACCATTACATTTACTATGGGTAAGTAAAAATACCATTACATTTATGGGTAAGTAAAAATACCATTACATTTACTATGGGTAAGTAAAAATACCATATAGTATTAATTAAATGGGAAGTAACAAATTTTATGTCAGTACCGGTTTTTAAAAACCATAACAGAAGAATCGTTAGTCCAATGGTAAGAAATTCAACATCATTCATTTCAGTTCCGCAAGCAGCGTATATAATGGAATATTTCGTTGAACTTTTTGACAAATAATTTTACTCAGTTTTAAAAAGAATACTTTTTACAAAAATTTGACTTTTTATAAGTACAAACACACAAAATTCAATGCTGAATGATATAATGATGTCATAAGAAGCTCAAGCATGCAAAAGTTCTAAAACATTAAACCATTTTAGAGCAATAGCCGGAATACCGGCACATGTGCTAAAGACGTAAAAGTTGCGCAATCATTTACATCTGCACATCAATTATCGAATATTTTCCTCGAAACCTATTTATTTGACAAAGAATTTTGTCCATAGCCAAAAATATGTTTATAAAGATTTTTGGTTTAATTTCTATGCTAATCAGAGTTGCTAAAACTCTTATTCGTATTTTCTCTTAGCGACAGTTGTTTGTGCCAGAAACCAATTACGTTTACAGATTTTCTGTTATTATGAATTCACGTAAGTGACCCGAATAGAGGACGGAGACTGATATTTATTTGACCTCTCCGGAGGGTACCCCCCTGTTATTCGGTTCCGGACTGTTATTTATTTTTAACGCACCCTTCGTTACTGACATATATTCGGTATTGCAAGTATCCGTTAAATTCAACGTTTATTTGTCTTGTATAAAAACTTTGAGCGATAATGCAAGGCTACGTATAAGAATGTACTTTCAAAACTAAGTATGCTTCAAAGTTTTGAACTCAACTGCATTTCGTGCAGGACTCCTTTATGCATTACAATTTGGGATAAATGACAATTTATGGACCCTAATCATGGTTTAGGGACTCTATCCGCTTTTACTTACTCTTATTAGGGATACGCACTCCTGTTGATTACAACTCAAAGTGAGACCTCCCTCTTATTTGGGTCACTACAGTAATTGCTTTTTATAGATGTATATACGACCCTGGTATCAATCTCTCTCGATATATAACCGTACGGTTGGTTTCACCTCAACGATTAGTTTGACCCCAGCGATTGTTTTCACCCCAACAGTTGGTTTAACTTTGCGTTATACTCATCGGTGGGCAAGATTGTATATGAGAAAATATTTTGTTTTTGTTAACCACATGTAGGCGTTTGTACCGTGAATGTAATGACTATTCAACTGAAAAATGTTCAACATAAACACGCATTTGCATTATACGAAGGTGTCGCTTAGGCGAATAAAGTATGAAATTGATAAACATAATTTCACACAAAGCATTAAGCATCTACAGTTTCACATTTCTAATCGTTTTTTTTTTTTTTTTTTTTTTTTTTTTGGATTTAGGATAGGAAAATTAAAAGTTAAAAAAAAAAAGGAGGGAGATTGAAAAATTTGTTGTTTTTTTTATTGGGGGGGAAGGGGGATATTTTAAAATGTTAAAAAGTTTTTGAAAAGGAGGTTAAGAATTTAGAGGGGGGGTAGGGAAAAAAGAAAAAGAAACTATTTACAAAGCATTAAGCATCTACAGTTTCACATTTCTAATCGCTGTTATTTCTTTGAAATTCTTCAAAAAATCTTTTCATTTACCTTTATTATGTCTTTATCGTTAGAAAGTTTAGAGTTGAGTTAACAGAAAAGTTCAAAATGAATTAATCTCAAATTTTCTAAAGTTTTATTGTTCGGATTTAGGATTACGGTTAAAATTTAAAAGTAAACACAATTGTAAATTGTAAAATCGAATTGCAAAAATTAATCCAAACGACAACTGCCCAAACGCGATAGTTGCCTAGCGACAATTCGCCAAACGTTCAAGTGAAATCATATTCGTCTAGCTAGTGTTATCCTCTTGTATTAGTCTGAAACTAACTCTGCCCGGGGGGAGGGGACAATGCGTCCATATATACAACTAAACATGTTCTTGCATAGAAAATGATGTTAGTTTCTTAGATGTGAAAATAGGTACAATGCAAGTGTTTATAATAGGCAAGTTTACCCTTTACAGCGATTGTACGATCCGCGTATTAACACAATCATGAGTGGTTAATATTTTTTAAAATCAAAGCATTTCCTGGAATAGAGATGATGAATATTCCATGAACATTGCTATGAGTTTGATTATAACAAAATTGCGGGGAGGTGTTTCTACCCTATCGTAAACTTCAACTTTTTATGGTTTTAGAAAGACAAATGTTTATACTTTAAATTACCTTTTAATAGGTTGTTGATAACTTCGTAGAAAAGTAGAGCTAAAGAAAACAACACCCGTTCGAATAATTGACGGATGCGTAAATTTCCATCACCCAACCTGGTCACTGAAGCAGGTTTATCAGTTTGTGTTGGGCGACTGATATCGAGCCCGTAGGCAAGTGGAGCAAGGGGGCTCAGTCCACGTGTCAAAAGTGTTAGCCCCCCACGAAATTTTTAACTTTGCTTGTAAGCAACGAAAACCATTGTATGTCCCTCCTGAAAAATGCCCCCTTGCAACGTGAGCTTTCTACGGTCATGGATGTTTATGACTTTGGGCAATAGCCGCGTTGTTAACTTCGACGTCCAAAACGCGATGTTTCGCGTTGTTTAGGAAATTTGAAACAACTACACTGCAAATAATGATGAGTCAAATTGCTCTCTCCGAAACAGACTCTGCGGAACTAACACAAACTGAGTAAAATTCGATTCCACCAGTCAAATTCGACTCACTCGAAGGTTTGAATCTGGCGGAGTCGAATTTCAAGAGTCATGTTCGACTCACTAAGTCGAACGTTTGACTCTGGCGGAGTCAAATTTGACTCAGTCTGTGTAGTACCGTAGAGCCTATTTCGGAGCGAGTCAATTTGACTTACTATTTTTTTGCATTGATTTGTAGGATTAAAGGAATCGAGAGTCACAGACTACAGAAATTGGACAATTTTGACCACGACATGTTTCAGTTCAGCGACACTATTGAGCAGACGATGTATGTTTGCTCACGGCGCTACACGCATATCTTACCTAAAATGGTTGCGTAACTGATTAAAACTCAAACGAAGTGTATTAACTTATTTTGTGCAATTTTTCACAGAAAATATATGCAAATCTTAGTAGCCCGTGAAAGTAATTAAATATTTTATTTTGTTTTATCAGCGCGGTCGTATTCTGCACAATAACCATAGGTAGCTTAATATATACGTTCATCAAGTATAGTTATTCTTTTAATTTTCGCTGTATTATTTTTGATACTTTATAGCGTTCAGGTTTGCCCAAAAGACGCATGACAGCCTTTGTTATTACTTTGGCCAATATAAAAGATATGTATAGGTTCAGTTAAGTAGTTCGCAAATAAATTAAAGCCTAAAGACAACTGTGCTGAATAGATCTATAAAGTATAGTTTGTTACACACATAGGTATAACCTAAAGATTACCTGCCATATAAACCTGTAAACCTAAGAAAACCATTATGAACATAGAGACGCTGCATATTTTAGGTAAAGGCTCATGTTTATAGATATATAGATATATAAATATATATTTATATATAGATATAAATTTATATATGTATAAGTGCCGAGCCCACTGAACCTAACAGCAAGAATAAACGTCATTTGTAACGTAAATAGCGCCGATGGAGCAATTTTTTAACTTGCATCCTGGATTTATATTGACGGGGGTGTAAGCGCGCACCGTCGTACACTACAAAAAATGGTGAGTCAAATTGACTCTCTCCGAAATAGGCTTTTCCTGACTACGCAAACTGAGTCAAAATTCGACTCCGCCAGAGTCAAATTCGACTAACTGAGTCGCTCGGATAGTCGAGCGTTTGACTCTGGCAAGTCGAATTTGACTCAGTTTGTGTAGTCCGGAAAAGCCTGTTTCTGTGAGAGTCAATTTGACTCTGCATTTTTTGCAGTGTACCAGTAGAGACAGTCGTACCCGAATACTAAATATCAGAAGTATGGGCGAAGCTTATTATAAAACACGCTGTGTAACATTGCGTTAAAGTTAGAAAATCTTTTTTGACTTCTAAGTCCACCAACGTATTCTTTATCTTCAGTGTATGTGTATGTTTTTCTTGTTTTATCTAAAACTTCTAGAAACGTTGACCAAATCATTCTGTCTGCGTTCAAGACTAAAGATGATGTTGTAGCGTTTTTATTTTGAAGTTAGCGTTCCACAATTGAGCACACAACAGGCTTATAAGCCAGGTGAAACTCCCGTTTCCTTTTAACGAACTATAAATTGTGCTTGTCTCAAAACAAGCTAAGCAGAGGTGTGTCACGCTGTCACTGTGATGCGTGTTATGTGACTATTTGATATATTACAAATTTACAGTTCAGGCATATCAACATTGGTCTAAAGTAAAATTGTAGAGATAGTGATCAGAATATCGGAAATGGAAACGAAAAACGAGTATTGAATATAAAAGTTTCAAAGATGTTTAATTTTTCTGGCAACATAATTGAGGTATGCAAATATTCATCGGATTTTGTAAAATTTAAGAAATAGTGAGTTTACCGAAGAGTTTAAGATTTCGAATGAATTTGGTAATTTATATTTCATTTCAAACAGTCGAATCGTACCTACAATGAAAAATTGCGAGCTATATACGTGATTTACAACTAAGTTTTGAGCATAAAAATAACAGAATTTCCGGTATTTATATAACGGTAACGGACACCGATTTTTAACGGAAACGGAAATGGATATCCGAAACCCTACTAAAAATACAACTTAGTATTTCAGTACGCGCTAAGTAATTACTTAACCATTTTGTCGCTTTTAAAACCTTACTTAATTAGTTAAGTAAATACTAAAGTCGCTGACAAATTTTAACATATTACAGATTAACAGTGCAGGCATATTAACTTCAGTCAAAGTAAAATTGGAGACTCATCTTATGTCCTTAAAGCAAAAGTTTGGTGATGAACAGTGAAGGATCCAGAAATTTATGATGGTAGGATGGACTGGTAAAAGTTATAAAACAAAGTTCTCCTGTATGCTATACATATTATGTACCAATTTTCTGATGAAGAAAAATTGTAAGGTGGTGACCTACCATTTTATCAAAAAAATTTGTAACGGGGGCGCAGGCCCCCATGGTCGGCAAAAATAAGATTCTAACCGCCTGTTAACCATGATTTTCAAAAACACTAATCAGTTTCTTTCATAAGCAAATCATTTCAATTGTTTGCGATTTCTTACTAACTTCTAATTTGATGGTAGCTAAATAATTTAGTTATGCTATCAAATTTTACAACAACTGGCGTTTCTGGTTCACTGGAAGCAGCTGAGCCGAGTGGGAATGATGACAGCAGAGCTTCACTGTCAAGAATGATTGCTGGAATAAGTATGCCGATAATTATTGCATTTGGTCTGGCTGGTAACATCTTGGCGATGTTTTTGTTGTCTCGTCTGAATGGAAGCGGATGTTCTAAACGTTATCCTTCGCATACGTTTTTGATTGCTTTAGCAGTGGTTGATGTCGCGTTCCTAGGGGTGCTACTTGTTGAATGGTTGACAGGAATCTCAGGTATTTATTTCGAAATGTGTCTCTAATAGATATGCTTCCAAAACCTCATTGTCGTCTCCAAATCTCACATAGCTGAAGTAAGCACAGTCTTATAATTGTCCACTGTTGGAAGACAAAATGAATTTTAAAACTGGATTTAAAACGGAGTTTTTTGAAAAGTTTGAACTCACAAACATGCGTCTGGCTTTTGCCTCACTTCGCTCGTGGGATTTTTCCATTGTTATACGTAGATACTTGCATCAGGTAGCACAAAACAAGCCTATTAAAGGCGCACACCACCGTTGAAGCACACAGAAAAAATTGTGAGTCAAATTGACTCTCTTCGAAATATGCTATTCCGGACTGCACAAACTGAGTCAAATTCAACTACACCAGAGTCAAATTTAACTCACCCGAGTCGCTCAGTGAGTCGAATTTGACTCTGGCGGAGTCGAATTTGACGTAGTTAGTGTAATGCCTAAAAGCCTATTTCGGATAGACTCTATTTGATTCACCAATTTTTGCTTTTTTGCAGTGAAGCGCCTTGTATAAGCATAAACTTAAAAAACGGGTATAATACACCCAGATCTACGATTCCAATTTCATTTAGAATAAATTTCGTCTACGTAACTGTGTTCTAAATTAATTGAAACAGTTTAGGCCAACTGCTTTCAAAATAACCTCAATGAACCTTTTCAGCAGAACGGAAACATATGAAAGTCAACAATGCAATCCGAAATTCAGCATAATCCAAAGTAGGATATTGTCAAAGAGCCGGAGCATGATAATTATGGCCTTTGCCAAATGGGACTGGGGGACATGGAGACGAAAGGGATCAAAAGACTGTGAGGCATAGACTAAATATTAATATTTCTGTAGCGACTCGGATACGAGTGGTTAATATGAGGAGGTCTTCATTTTGAGTCCCAATCAACAGAAGTCTGTATCTCTAATTAGAATTCGTTAGTGGATAGAGTCCATAAGTTCTAATTAGAGTCCATTAAAGACAAAAGCAGAAGAATGGCCTAAACTGCGAAATATGCGACAGATGCTCAGGCAATTCGCAGCAGTTTTATTTAAAGGGGCCTGGCATTAAACAGACCAATTTCGGAGCAAGTCTGTTCTGAACAAAAGAAAGAGTATAAAAATGAAGGGTGTCGAATTCAACTAAACATGGGCTGAATGAAAATATATCAGTCCGTAACGGAATACCAGGGAGAACCCTCTTGTGGATAGACAAACAAATGTACGTTTCCCTTTTATTCGGGCCACTGCAATGCGTTCATGTTTTAAGCTTCCGTTTACGCTTTTTTGGCTTTAAGATTAGACTTAGGCTTAGTGGGCACTTGGGCAGGTACCCATAGCTTTTACATGGACCGAACAAATAATTCGATTATCGATGTTCCATATTGGCGAATCATACGGCAGCAACAAATAATATTTCATGTTCCAAATTTTAGGGTGGTCTGTACATCAAGGCAACGTAGTCGCGTGCAAATCGTTTCAATTCATTACCCATTTCACCGATTGTGCATCAGTTTGGCTGATTTTATGCGTTACCGCTGAACGTTTTGTTGTTCTACGTCTACCAACAGTGCGTCGATCCCATTGTAACGTTCGCAACGCTCGTATATTAACAATTGCAGTTATTGCTGGTGCATGCTTGGTTTGTACGTGGATTTTGATTTTGGCAAAACCAATCCCTGGCTACGGATGTGCTGTAGAACAGTCACAATTGATTCGAATGTTATATCATATTTTTACCGTTGCTGATATGTTTTTGTCGTGTTTTATACCGACAAGTATTATTGTGGCGTTAAATTTTTATATTACAATTAAACTTTGGACATATTTTAAATTTAAAGCAGTTCAAGAAGGACTCACAACAACACTCGAGTGTGTCAATCAAACCAATCATGAGTTGTTGCCGATTTCAGAGCAAGCTGTAAGCGAGGTAAGGGTGCTACGAAAATGAAGGAATTCCCGTGAAACTGTTATTAGTTTGAAAATGAGAAACACATCGAAAAATGCAATTTTAAGTTTTACAAATAGTTAAAACTAGTCAGCCGGTTTTCCTCAATGCAGAAAAGTTTAGCCAATGCACAATATTGAACGACAGTGTGTATGCCGATTTTGTCTTCGCAGAACAATTACGTTTCAGTTCGAAGAAAATATTGTATACCACAAAGTAATGCTGGAAAGTTGCCCAAAATACGTATGTGGCGCATTCCAGCTTTAAATATATAGATATATACAGCGTTTAAGATTAACTTTACAAAGTCTGTTATAGAACTTTAAAGTGCAATGTCTAGAATTCGTCATCGCTTCTAAACGTTTTTCTTGGAGAAAATCCAGAATTCTTTGACGTAAACTCCATTCAACGAACATTTGCAGAATGCAGCGAAAGTTTTTAGCATTTCGAATCTCGGTTTGTTTGTATTATTTTAGGTTATAATTCGAAACTCAGACAAACAACTCACAAAATGTTTAATTATTGTTACAACAACGTTTGTCGTGATGAATTCGCCGCATTATATTTTGCGGTTTTACAACATGATTAACGATACTCAGTTTAATGTTGATCAGTGGTACGTTTGAATTGTGGTGCTAATAATTAGGGAAAATGCTCCCGCTCCGGTACAACGAATGGCCCATGTTGATTGCATGGGCCGCGTCCTATAGCTTTGCAGTTTTGCGGCATTATAACCGATGCGCAGATTAATGCGGATCAATGCTATACTTGAATTTTTATACCATTATAAATCTCCACTGATTAGGGTGCGCACAGAATTTTGATTTCGGTTAGAATTTTGACTAAAAAAGCTCTTGATTTTAGAAGCACAATCGGTACGGAAATGAATTATCAAACTATGAACCGGTTTTTTGCAGATGTTTCGTTCTGTTAGCGTAAATTTGCTAAATTTTACTGAACACGGGCTGTAATTGTTTTCAACAGGCAAAACAAGCCGTAGTAGACCTACATGTATTGAGCTAAGCTCCGACATACTCTCTTTTTAATCATTCTAGTTAAGCATTCCAAACTTATACAGCACAAACAGATAATTTGACCCACTACTTTCCGTTTAATCTAATGTGCAACTTAGTTAGTAGCTAACTCTTCATTGATCGGTTTTGGAGGTTTATAAACATTTTGTTAAGATTTTTGCGCGTAAAAACCATTAGCACTGAAATCGATTATTTGCATAATAATCAGTGAAATAATTAAAAAATCCCAATTCTGGGTTATTAGTTAAGCTATTATGCAAATTAGCTATTAACTACTTTTTAATTAGCGGTCTTGAAGGTTTATAAACAATTTATTCCTAATGCTCCCACCCAAAACACTTTAATGTTGAATTTATTTTTTGTAACCCTTATAATCAGTCAGAAATTTCAAACGTCCTAATTTAGGTTTCACTAATTTAGCTAATATGCAAGTTAGCTGTTAGCTAACTGATCAATTATAGGTTTTAGAGGTTTTTATAAATAATTTATTCAAATTTCTTGTAAGCAAAAACGTTTTAGTACTGAAATTAGATTTCTTGTAACTCTAATAATTAGTAAAATACAGTAAAAATCCTTAATTTTGGGTTAAACAGTTATGTATAGCCTCTAGATAATAAACGGCCTGGTTTTGAAACCCCAATGCGAGGTTAACACACCAGGATAATAATAAGCTTTCAAACAAAAAAGTTTCTCAACATCGGTTCAGCGGATCTTGAGATTGTTTTTGGACGGACAGACGGCAGGATATATCCGGATTTCCGTGTCCGTTTTCGGCAAAAATCGGTGTCCATTTCCGTTTCCGTTATAAAATGCAAAAACTGTGGTAGTTTCCCTAGTTACTGTACTGTAGTGACCGGAAGAAGAGGTGGGTAATAAGAGGGGGGTTCCCATTTTGAGTCCCAATCAATTGGAGTCTGTATCCAGAATAAGATTCCGTAAGCGGATAGAGTCCCTAAACCCTAATTAGAGTCCATAAATGTCAATTAACCCTAATTGTAGTGCTTAAATGACTCCAGGATCATATAATTTGAGTTCGAAACTTTAAAGCGTACTTAAATTGTGAAGGTACATTCCTAAGTATAACCTTGTGTTATCGCTCAAGCTATTGATACGAGACAAATAAACGTTTAGTTCCACGGATAATTGCAGTACCGGATATATCAGTAACGAAGGGATGCGGAGCGTGGGTTAAAAATAAATAACAGTCCGTAATCGAATAACAAGGGGGTACCTTCTGGAGAGGCCAAACAAATATCAGTCCCCCCTCTTATTCGGGCCACTACAGTAACAAGGGGGACTGATATTTATTTGACCTCTCGAGAAGGTCCCTCTGTTATTCGGTTACGGACTGTTATTTCTTTTTTACCCGCCCTCCGCCGCCCTTCGTTGCTGATACATATCCGGTATTGCAACTATCCGTTGAATTAAACGTTTGTTTGTCTTGTATAAAACACTTGGGCGATAACTGCAGCTCCGTTATTTTTCACCTCAGGTGGTACCCTGAAGTACAAGTTGTATATGTAAATTTAAAACCAAAGCAATTTCAATTTACCGAAGTGGTTTTGTAAATTTTAACGATGAGAGAGATAAACTGTGTTTGGCTAACAGTTGCCGATGGTCAAGATAACGATCAAAAGATAACAACAAACTTAACTCTGGACAATGATTTTTTATCATTGTCGTCTATTTCGCAGTTTAAATTAACTTAATAGCTGTCCAAATTTGAAATAAATTTCTCAAACAGAGATTGAGCTTAAACCCTCTCTATGTGCACTTGATTTTTAACAAATCGAAAACCATACGATATTTTGCGCTGTACAACTGGAGGTCTGCCTCCGGCTACGCTATTTTTCACATCCGGTTACATCCTGATACTTTTAGGTTTGTGCTACTTTCACTGTTACTTTACTACGGTCATCATTCAATGAACTTTTACCTGTATACGTTTTTTGGACCTCGAATGAAAAATGCGTTTTGGATTTTGGCCAAACAAGTGTTTATCACTGGCGTTACGTGTCAATGTTTTGATTCGTGCGAATGCTGTTGTCATGGACACATTGAAGCTCAATCTTAACAGTCTAAAATAC
The DNA here is from genome assembly GCA_030248215.1 of Enoplolaimus lenunculus. Lineage (NCBI taxonomy): Eukaryota > Metazoa > Nematoda > Enoplea > Enoplida > Thoracostomopsidae > Enoplolaimus > Enoplolaimus lenunculus. The sequence goes on along the minus strand of JASANG010003752.1, from coordinate 662,791 downwards.
TACCGAAGTTAGGGCGACCAGTTTTCTAAATCAGCGACAGTGAAACCGATACCAGCAACGCGTTTTCTGTTTATGAACGAAAAAAGTTTATATTTGCTTGCTGCGTCTAAATTTAAAAGCAAAGAATGTCGTATAATTTTCAGTTTGGCATGCCTGTTGTCATGGTAATATGTGTCGGAGGGTAACTTTAAGAACTTAACTTTACTAAAGATTGGGCAACTATTCAATAAACGGTTTATACCAATGTGCAGAGGTATGTGGTTCTGAACGAAAGAATAATATCTTTGCGTGTCGCAATTAAAAGTGAGCAAAGGGTGCTGTATAATTTGAGTATTGACAACTATACTCGGCGTCCGGTATTGATGGGTTCTTTTTAATCAAATATCAAACCTCACATCACTATTCTCAATTTCATATAAAATATGTTGTTTCAAGGTAAGATTCGATCACCAGTATCATGGGTAGGAGGCGTTTTATGATGACCACTGAGCTATAGGAGCTTGACGCTCAAACCCGCGACGGCTCTTACGTATTGTGGACATTTGTCACTGCGCATGTAAGTTAGAATTGTTAAACACGGCTCACAGTGTCTGCATTGCTCGTATATTTGTACTATATGCAGTTCAGAGTGAAAGGGTTAAACGTCAGATAGAACAGTCTGCGCGCGATGCGTGGATACGATTATAGGGCGGTTTGGACGTGAATTCGACCTCATGCTGCTGAGAGCAGGTCAGTTTTCTGAGTGATTTACGCTCTTTCAGAGGCGCAACAGTTTATCAAGCAATGGAGTGCAACTATGGAATGCATAGTGTAATAGAGCAAGAAACGTACAAACGAGCGAGAAACCAAACGAAACTGTCATCATTCGACAATTGTAGCAACAGCCAGCAGACGCAAGATTATTCAGATTTACGATGCGTTTCAGTACCAGACTTTGTAAAATAGCCGATATATTTGTATAGCGAATAAAGCGAGCACGGTTCACATTTCTATTGCCTGAGTGGCCCATGTATAGATCAGGGCCGGAACAGTAGTATAAGCATATTCCTAAGCCTAAGCCTAAGCCTAAGCCTATGCCTACTGTTCTATACATGGGCTGCCTGAGTTGTATATATTGCTTCGAAGTAAAGTTAGCAGTTTTATTAATGTCTGCCGCGTCAACACAACAATAGTTCTAGCTAATTTAGCTCATACAAAGTACCAAGATACAACCGGAGGTTTGCATCCGGCTTCGGCAGAAAATCGACCTCCGGCTCCGGATTTTCACCAGAGGTTCCGGCAATTTCGGTAGTGAAATTTTGCACAGATTTACACAAGTAAACTTTTTGGCGCGTTTTTAGATGACATGTAACTAATTTTCATGCAACACATTAACAGTGACCGTGTGTATATATCCACCAGGACGTCTAGCATCAACCTCGCTTTGCGCGCGAGCTTGCAGCAATTGAGAGGCTTTCATGTCAGAAAAAACCGAAAAGAGTCTTGGGATTTAATATAAACTTACAAAAACAAGTGTGACTTAATTAGCTCGCTCCACTTATAGCACGAGTGCGCGCACAAGTTTTTGAGTCACGTGCACAGCTGTCGTGCGTATGTATATCGGAAGGACAAGAGGTAAGTCGTGCTACAACTGACTTGTACCATGGCCCCAGAACGACCAATCTTTGGTTTCTAGAATAAACTGACTAAACTAGAATTGCCCCGCAACAGAGGGGACGGGGTTGCTCCACTCTCCTAGAAAATTTTCATCACACCTGGAAAAATTTATCACCCACCTACATGATAAGAGAACTCCCGGCACGCCACTTCTAAAATGGCTTTATGGCTTTATAAGTGCCACACTCTTGCGTACCGAGCTGCACCAAACGGTTAAAGCACGCTTGGGCGTGCGTTAACCGTGTGAAGTGTGCCGAACAGTTTTGCCGTAAAGGCACGGTGCATGAAGCACGGCTATTAACTATATGAGCCGTGGTACAAAAGTTGTCATAGTTGTTTTTGTTTGTTAAGTTTTAGGCCTTTGCGTTTCTCACGATGCGCTTTAAAAACTTTCCTTAAATCATGAATGCGTTAAATTTGGTATCGACATCGGAATCGGCATATGTATGTTTCAGGGTACAACCGGAGGTATGCCTGCGGCTCCGGCAGAAAATTGGCCTCCGACTCCGGCTCCGGTAAAATGTTTGCCGGAGAGGTTCCGGCAATTTCGGTAGTAAAATTTTTGCAGAATTTAGCAAAATTTATCTGTTTAGTGTGTTTCGATTTACTTTTGTCACAATTTTCAGAAGAGTTTCCGAAATTTTCCAGAAAATTAACGCAAAACCAAACAACTTAACAACATATTGCAGATATTGGCTAAAATTAACTAAATATCATTTTTACTACATAATTTCGCCTCACGTCCGACTCCGGCAAGTTTCGTTGACCTCCGGCTCCGGCTCCGGTATTTTTCACCTCCGGTTGCACCCTGGTATGTTTGGCATTGGCAAAATTTGAAACAAGAAATCGCTATTGGAAGAAACAAAACTTTGGAGTCGGCATCACTATTTTCTAGTTGAGTTCTACACATTGTACACTAGCACAGCCCACATATCCCCGTGAAAAAAGGCTAATACTTCGCACGTTCCATACTAATAAATAAGAAATTGTTTCGAAACCATTAATATTGGCTCGACACCACCTCGGGGGAGAAGACTGCACCAAATTCGAATGCCCACCGAAAAATTCTTGAATTTCCATTGCAAAAGGACCAGAAGTTGGATTCGAAGGGGGAAGGCGGGCAACCCAAGGCAAACCACTGTTTTACCGTGAGATGATGTTGAAATTTGTAGCATTTTCAGACTATTTGAGGCAGATTTCGTTTTGGCAACGCATTCCGTATGCTTATGTCTATGTTTTGAATTTTCAAGTAAATTTTGCTTGAACTTAAATTAGCTTCATCGTCACTTCCTCAACTTATGAGCGGTAAGAGTCGTTTGCTCAGTTTTGTTATCTAAATTAGACTTTCACTGCGCTTAAGAGTATTCGCCAGCGGGAAACTATTTATTTTCAGAGGATAATTTTAGTACAGTTCTGTGTAAACCGGGAGTCTTTTATAACGGGATCATTTTTTCATGCGACGCTGTGCAAAATGATCAGGGGGTCTCTTTTTAGTGTAGGTCAGTTTTTCACACGACAGTACTGTGAAAATCGGACCCCCATGAAAATATACCCGGAGGTCATTTTTTATGCTGCACCGGAAACAAAAAATACTTAGTGAAGTAGAAAACTTTCGGCCAATGTAGTTAGTTACCAGTCGTAGTGGGACATTTATTGAGCGAAGCTGGAGCACACGAAAGCAATTAAGGTAATATGCAAATTAGTTGTTAGCTAACTATTCATTTGTCGGTTTTGGAGGTTTGTAAGCAATTTCCTCAGATTCCTCGCACCCAAAAACCCTTCAGCCACCCTAATAATTTTTGGAATTTAAAGTCCTAATTTTGTCTTGTCAATTAAGCTAATATGCAAATTAGCTACTAGCTAACTATTCAATTATCGGTTTTGGAGGTTTGTAAACAATTGATACAGATTCCTCGCACCAAAAAATCTCAGTAAACCAAAATAATTATTGAAATAATTTAAAAAGACCTAGTTTTGTCTTGTCAATTAAGCTAATATGCAAATTAGCTATTAGCTAACTATTCAATTATCGGTTTTGGATGTTTGTAAACTATTCATTCAAATTCCTCTCACCTAAAAACCCTTAAATGCTGAAATTATATTGCTTTTATCCTTAATAATTAGTGAAATATTGTAAAAAGTCCTAATTTAGGCTTATAAACTATGCTAAAATGCAAATTATCTATTAGCTAACTGCTCAATTATCGGCTTTGGAGGTTTGTAAACAGTGTACGCGGATTCCTCGCACCCAAAAACCCTTTAATGCTAAAATTAGATTGCTTCTAACTGTAATAATTAGTGAAATATTGTGGAAAGTCCTAATTTAGGCTTAATTAATTATGTAAATTAGCCTGTAGCCAATAAACAGCTTAAAATTTCAAAACCCCAATGCGAGGTTAACACCCCAGGATAATTGGCTTTCAAACAAAAAAGTTTATCAAAATCGGTTCAGCCGTTCCTGAGATTCTTTTCGGACGGACAGACGGACATCCACCTTTCGACCCCCAAGCACAAAACATAAAACGCTTCGCGAAACTCCGAGCTTCGCTCGGAGTTTTGCCTCGCTTAATTATCAACTGCTCTGATCATTTCTTTTTAGTGGCATTGGATAAAAAAGGTTTTGACATGTTGTTAATCCTAGAGCGCGGAAACGCCGATTTTACTGTAAACGATTAATGCGTGGTAGAGAAGAAATACTGTATAGAGTTGCGTGAATGCTACATCACTAAAAAAGCGATACTTCGGCAAATGCATGATGTTTAGTTCCCTATGTATATACTTGTAATATAATTACTATTCAGTAGCAGACAAAAACAGTTTTGACATGATTTGAAAATTAATGAACGATATAAAACAACATATTTATTTGCATAAACAAACATTAAATTTCAAAATATTCAACTTAAAATACTGACACTGTGTATATTTTAAAATAAACAAATAAGCACCTTCCACAATAAATTCAATAATAAATAAATAAAGTCCTACTTACAAATACATATTTTACCATTAAAAAATATCCGGTTGATTTTCAATCATCGTCATAAAACGCTAAACTTTTCGACAACTTGTTTACAGTTAACGTAAAAAACTGATTCTTACTGAAACGTGAAAACAAATTTATATAATATCAGACAAAACTGTAAATGCTAATAAAGGTAAGCTTGAATTGTTCACAGCTTACAGTTGAAGATCCTTAAAACTTGGAAACGGTCTTTTACTTTAAAGAAAAGAACGATTACACAGTTTTGAAATCCTTAATGTATTAGTTACATTATCTTCGTTCTTTGACGAAATGCAAACTATAATATTAACAATATGTTTTTGGCTCGCTACTCAAACTCCTTTGTAACCATTCCCGATACTAGATATTTTGATAGAACACAACACACTTAATACATGCATAAACAAAGAATAATAAAATAATTATACTTTAACTATAAATAATTATGTTTTAAATATCAGTCCGTACATTTAAAAAAATAACGTAAACGAAGCACCGTTAATCCACACAATTCACAATAAATTCAGAGTAATGTGTAATACAAAAACATTTCGATGCCTTAAACTAAATATACTTCAGAGGGTAGCACACAATTTCTACAACTTCGCCTCGAAATAGGCCAAGACCAGCAGCACCGAAGACTAAAACTGTTTGGCTATACTGTGTCAAACAAGACGTATGCGTACGCAATAGCCGTGGACCATATACCCCCACTAAAAAATTCACCGTCTGAGAATTTTCTCAGCCGCTTTCTATGACCGCCAACTATATACATAGTAGCGAAGTAAGTGTTTACGAAAATAGTACAAGCACAAATTTTAACCTTACTCTCCAGCAATCAACGGCTCAAACAACTTTAACACAACAAGGCTCATCGAAGGATAATACAATGCGACTGGCAACAAAAATCTTAAGCATAACTTACCATTAATCATCAGAGTTCCCAAAATCCTTGCACGTAAAGAACAAACAGAATAAAGCTAAAACAGCTTTTTTGCACATAAGTCCAAAATTACGCAACAGCGTAAAATTTTAAACATTGGCATCAGGCCAATAAATCTCTGCAATAACAAAACTGCCTCAACTGCGCTTGGCTATCCATAATACAATGCGGCTGATTGCCGTACATATTAATTCGGCTAACTGCATCGATATCGAGATAAAATTGTTTCAGATTTATAAAGTGTGATACTGACACTTCATAATCGCCATCGTTTGGCGACGTTATAATGCGAATCTGATACAATACCGATTGCACTTGAGTGTCTGCGGTTAAATCAGGAAATATATTGTCATAGTCTTTGCTTTCTTTGAATGCAAGCAGCGCATGATTAGGTTGCAGTAAACGTGCCGTTGCAATATACTTAAGCGATAGAGGTACACAATGGCTGCCAGCTGGTTTTAGATAGTTGTTAAATCGATTGATGATGTATGCTGTTGCGTCTATAACGACACTATCGTTCACTGATAAATCGTCCCATTCAAGACACGAGCAAAAATGTGGTTTGACGGATGCGTCGCTACAAGTGCGATCTGACGGAATTTCCTGTGAACATCAACCGATTTGCATTACGTTACTATATACCTAACGCACAATGTAGCATCATACGTCTTTTTTCAGCATTTGTTATCAGACACTTTAACATGCAACGTTTCCCTATTAACATCAAAGAATTAAACCACTATATTACAACAATCTTGTCAAATTCTTAGATTTCGCAAACGTTAGGTTTCCAATAATTAGTTCAAACATTATAAGAAGTGTGTGAAAGGTTAATTTAACTCGATAAGCTCAAAATTTTATCAACACCTGCGCCTAAGGCAACTCTTGTGTCAACTTACGTTAAATAGGCTAATGCCACGTGGTAACGGATGCTTGAGGGGAAATGCATATGATTTATCACCGGGCCATCGAATCACATCGACAAGTAACTCGTGCAGATCAAATGGCGTAACCAATCGCTGCTCATCTCCATTGACCTAAAATAGCAAATACTTCGAGTTCGAACTATATATCTCAAATAAATTTTCTGTAAAGGTAAATTTGTATCAACAGAATACGCATTCTGAGTGCTGTCGATTGGTGCAAAAATTAGTTGCACAAACACCAACGGAGCAAGCTTTGTGCAGCCATCGTCTTTCGCATACATTGCCGAAATAAAAGTAACCAACTCAATGATAAAAACAAAATTACTAATATGCCACGAATACTCAGCGTTGAAGTCGCCTAAATTATAAAATCCATGTTTCCCAACTGCTAAGTGCTTCAATCATATAGGATACAAAGCATTGTGCGTAAGACTACTGGATTCTATAATAATATGTTCCAGTCCCCAATTTCGATCTTTCCTCAACCGCGGATAATCAAATTTTGTTCCTGTACAAAATATAATGCCAGATTTCGTGTACTTGCTGTCGACTAGCATACATACATTAAAGTATCACGACGCAAATCAAATTGGTGAAAAAAGACATAGCAGTTGAAATAAGCCAAAGTATAGCCGTAATGTAGCGATATTTTAGTGCGATTTCACGGTTTACTGCGAATCAAACGTATATTATTTGCATAGCCTATCTTCACAGGTTTGCGGTGAAATCAAAACAAAAAGCCTGCGCAGAACACAAACAGCATGTACCAGTTAAGAAAAATTGGAATTAATATTTGGTCTAACCTTGAGATTTCGGTAGGAGTTAGGATGCGTATATTGAAATGAAGGCGGTACAATAAAAGCAAGAAACGGCAGTTTTTCTTCCGTTTTACCCGACTGTGTTTGACGTATTTCTCCGAATCTACGACCGTGATCACCCAAAATGAGCACGATTGTATTATTGTAATAGCCTGAAACAAAATTTTACGGAGGGAATCACATAGTAATAAAAGTTATCGACATTTCTCAAACGGTTTACACTGTAATCTTTTGACGGTTATTTCCCAACGTATCGAAAACCAATTTTACAGCTTAAAAACAAAATAAATTCAAGTTAACAGTTTTACTTTACAGAATATCAAGTTCTTCGAACAAAATTTTTATTGGGTTCGGCCTAAGAAACAAGTTATCGATGCTTTTCAGTTGAAAAGAAGTATTAATGAACGAAACACAACTAGCAAATTTTTCTAGGTGTTTGGTTTTGTAGTCTTGCTCTCAGTGTTGGAATGGTTTTAACCAAATTGGATTGATCATTTTTTAAGCTCAGAGGGCTAAGTTGATAGTCTAAAGACACTTCTCTTAGACATTTCTTATAGTATACGCGATAGCGGTAACTTTTCACTCAGGTGTTAGCAAGATTATCTCGACTTCGGCTACAAAATAGTTAACAAATTGATTAGTTTCAGCCAAATTGGATAAAGCTTCAAAATTAAAACAACAAAGCTTACTTGGTTACGGATTAAAAGCTACGAAGATTCCAAGAGAACCCAAGATGAGCATAAAAGCGAGACACAGACACCACTATTGACTGCGGCGCACATTCGGAGAGCCAAATTCCTTCATATTAGCCAACTATTCACATTATCACCATGATCATCACTACACGGCTTACCTTTAACAAATTGGTCATAAAAAACTTTTGTCCAATGTTCATCCAGAACTTGAACGTAATTATAATCATCATGTGACGTTTCTGATGAAAATAACATTGAGAATGTACGAACATTTGCTGCACGGTACATGTCCTACAAATGAATGTTTTAATTAAAACAACTCTTTTAAAAATCAACTGAAAATTTTAAAACGTTATACATCGTGTCCCATCTGGTATATTCAAAAATAGTTTTATTGAACGTCATACACTACAATGTCTTACTGTCAAGTAGTAAGTCAGTACCATTATTTCTGTGTATTAAAAGTAAAATATCTAAAAATGGTTCTTTTTGCGTAAAACATAACAGGGAAACTTAACGAATGATGGGTTCGCTCAAATAGCCACTTAATTAACGATGAGTTTCCGCAAAACGTAGTACCTGTTGCTCCTGCCAATATTTACATAGCGTTATAGAACGCGGAGTATCACCCAGACAGTACGAGTTGTGGTAGCTGCTTACCTTAAATAGAACAACATGACTATAACGTACATTGAACGCAGCAACAACCTCACCCTACTAAACTGATTATCACGGACTAGAATTAATTAATGTTGCGACTGTGTTTCGAACAAAAATGCAAGGTACACGTAACTTATACTATTTGTACAGAAAAGTGATGCATAAAAATGTACGCTTCTTACCCAGTTCACAGCTTGCTCGTAACGACGCAAATAGTGGTCCACAGGTGGGTTTTGAAATCCTTTGAGTTTATAAGAGAAAAAACTAAACTGAGGCTGTTCTTCCGCATAGCTCGTAACATAACCGGCTTTAATGTATTCCTGAAATAAATCCATTTATTTGGCATCCGTATATATTCCTAGTCAGACTCGGAATTACAGCTGCACGGCTAATATAAGCAACTAATTACAAACACTGCATGTGCAATGAATACACAATGCACAATGTTTCAAAATCAATGCACGTATGTGTAGTACAAAATCTGCACAAGACGTGAAAGCCGACTCGTGCTCGAGCATCAAACTGTTGTAGCTGAATGATGAAGGTAAATGTCTCCCACCAGAGAGACTAAGGCTTGAATTTTACCGCGAAAACATGTGGTTAACGAAACAAAAATATTTTAGCGAAAAGGGTTAGTGAAAAGTTTTTGTGAACGCAAGACTAAATTAAATATCCTCCTTAAATTAGTCAAATTTTAGCGTACTTTAAAAATCAATGGCCAACCATCGAGAAAGCTAGCATTATCGAACCGCTTGCGACCTTCATAAAGTTCAGTTTGAAAATGACCCGTTGTAATTGGAATGAGGGACCAAGGCGTACCGTCACCGACAATATTGAAACCTGTAACAAATGGTACCTCTTTCGCCGGTACTTGTTTACTTTCCCCTGCACTAGTGTTAATTGAATAGCAGACGAACATTCCTCCCACAGTGTTTATTGTTACATTATCACATGCTTAGGTTTAGACTCAGACTAGGACATACAATATGCTAAGGCTTCGGCTTAAACTTAAACATAAGTTCGTTCTCAGGTTTAGGCGTAGGCTTATGTATGTGCGGGGGGACCGGGGAACGTTATGTGGGGGAAGCATACAAGTAATAACAACGACCAGAAACAACCCTACATTTTGTTTTCCAAAACTAAATAATTATTTTTTTCTGCCACGGCAAAAACAATAATAGTAAAAATGTTATCATAATACGCTTGAAAGAATTTGCGCATTCATTGGATTTAGCATTCGTACTCAGCGCATGAATCAGCGGTCCCGGTTAGCAACGGAGACTTTAACCTAAATTCTTTCGATTACATTTTTGTTGCAAGCCATTATATTGAGTACTATTTTTAGATTTTTAAAATAGGATTTTACCAAGTTTATATATTTCAGTGAATTTTCTCTCGGTCCAGTAAACGGGAAATGTTTTGCTGGGCTGTAACAAGCTTTACAACTTTAGTTCAAATTAAAGCCTTGCTAAATTGCTATTTGCTTTTATTGTTTTAAATAGCAAAAACTTTAACATATACACACAAAAGATTATGCAAATTTAATTAGTCTATTTGATTGCGAGCTTTAGTCTTCGGCTGAAAACCTACAGAATCGCAACAAGCATTGCGGTTTAGTGCGCTTACTGTGAAATCATTAAGATGGCTTTCATTCGCGTGACTACGACTACGACTATACCTTTCATGATAATACCGTTCATTGTCTTTGTAATCAGATCGTAAAATTTCGGCAGTTTGCGGATAAAATTAATGCGAGATATTGAGTCAATCAAATAAATATAAACATCCATATTCAGTTTCGGCGTAGATGTGTTAAGTTTACGAGACAATAGACTAGGAATCTAAAACAAATTAGCGCAACGTCCACAACAAAGACTAAATTATGCTTAATGTCATTGGCATACGTTATACAATGGTGTGATTTGCATCGACGTACGGTATATAGCGAGTGAAACGTAAAAACCGCCATAACTGCGGATATCTACAAAAGTAAAGGAGGTTGAACCGGAGCAAAATGTTTCGAGCTAAAAAACAGTACGAGGGGTTTATTAGTCAACCCCCTTAGCGCTCTTTACCTAAAGGTTTAGAAACTTTTTCAGTTGATCACGCAAGAAACCCCTGTACAATTTTTGTAGAACGCAATCCCTTTTTTAAAACTATACAATCTGAGTACAGAGTGCCAACAAAAGTCAGATTCCTGTAAAAATTCCGACGTCAAAAATATAATGGGGTCTAAAAAGTTTCCAGTTGCGATTAATTCCACTCCCATTACGATTGCGATCTAATTCAGTTCAACTTGACACTCTTCATTCATACGAGTCTGTGCACCTCAGGCGCAAATAGTTGTTCAAGCAGCATCGTAACATTGTGTTCACTTCCCCACCAAAGTAGCCGGTACTTAAACATCGTTCACTCTACACTTTACATAACTGCAAAAAGAGCAATGCAATACCTTAGGCACACCGGCATGTAAATTGCGATGTTCTGCCCCATTTTTAGAAGTGCACATAACACGAAAGACTTCGCCAAGTAAATCAGATCCATTCGCAAACGAGCGATGCGCAGTTTCGTCCCACGTTTTATCACCTTTTCGGTAAATGTCGTAATATGTGCAGTTAATAGCACCGTGCTTGAGAACAGCTGCATTATCGATATAAAACTTTCCGTTTGCGGTGTAAACCTAAACGATTTTTTAATAAAAAGTATAAGCGAAAACAAAAGAGGAATATGCTAGCGCAAAATGGCCTGTAAGCAGCAATAAATATGAACAAGTCTTACCACCTCCTTGAAAATAGCACTTTTATACTTTTCAAGCAAACACTAAACGTTTAAATTTAACCATTTCCTACACGAATATTTTTGTTCCAGTTGAAATCTAATTTCAAGTTTGGATTTGAACCGCGGATTCTCGCCCAACATGAAACATATGGCCAAAATTTAACATTTTATCTCTCAGATAAGTGTCATAAGGAACTGTTAAACAACAGGTATCCATTGTGTACTGTTTTCAAAGCGTGTTTTTAGCAATTTTTTAAACTTTAAGATTGACTACTGCACCGAATGTGCAAAAATTTTTAATTCGTTTGACTAGATAACGCACCGCCAGCTTCAGATAAACCATTTCCATCGCTAAACTTCCAGCATGACAGTGAAGATGGGGAACATTCCCCAATACCCCAGGATCCATTACTGGACGTTACCACAAATCTAAGATTTTCGGAAATATATATAACATTCATGAAAAAATACAAATCAATCATAAAACATTTGCCGCTATATACGCTACTGCTTAAAACATACCCAATTCGTTTCACTCGAACACTTTAGTGGTTTGTAATCCTTGAGGTAAGCTTTAATTGATGGATCGTCGACTAGTTGTTGTGGGAATTTACAGCCAACCACTGGCATTACAGTTGCATTAGACACTGTATAGTTTGGTGACACTGTACCAGTATTGGACGGTAATTTTGTAATATCGCGTAATGGCAAAATTGTACCAGTAATATCATCATCCAGTTCGTCTAAAGATCTGTTCCGATTTTCATCGCTGCTAACGGCTTCATTAGCGGTTTTTTCTGTTCTATTAGCAACAATTGTTAACGTCCTAAACCAAACACAAAATTCAGCCAGATTATACGTAGCTGCTCGAAACCAGTTATAAGACTATAACTCGTAAATCAGTGGCCTCGTGATAAAAAATATAACACTATTCCATTAAGCGTCCTACGGTTGCGTTGAATGGCATGTAATTTGCGTAATCTTTAACCAATTATATCGGTTCCAAGGGGGCCTTCTTTCACGCCCCTCAGAAGCTTTTGCCCCGCTTATAAGCTTTTTATTTCAGCCGAATGCAACCCGGAAATAGTTCCCACCCCCTTGTATTTGCTAACGGCCAGTGATGAAATCAAGATATTTGCAAACATTTGCAATAACCGACCATTTTTGGGCAAAACATCTGGAAACACATACTTACTCATTTCGACTTGCAACAGTTGTGTATCCTGCTGTTGACTGCCAAAGTTTGTCAGTCGCCGACGAAAACAATGGCGGAGCCTTGCGAAATATTAACGCCGGAAAAAACAAATTTGCGTAAAACGAAGGCACAATTTCCATACTCATCAAAGTTACCGCTGCACATACAACAGCGAAAATGACAAATGATCGAAGCATGCCAAGTCGACGCGGAACAGTTAATAAACGTTGTAAAAATCCGTTTCTTGTCTCATTTCTTCTGCCGTGATGTTCAATCAAGCTTTGCAAATCCATTGTCATATTCTTAGTTCCTACTAACCAAATTAAATGCGATGTACCTATAAACAACGCAGATTAGTTCTTGTACACGTTTCCCCCGCAATCTCAATCAAATAGGAATTACTGCGTTTTTTTGTGTTGGAAACAATCCAAACATGCAGTTCAACGAGTACCAAGTACGTACGTATCAGGGTGCAACCGGAATTACAATTTACCGGAACCGGAACCGGAAACGGAACCGGAAAGTGAAAAATGCATTTCACCAAAAATTTCATTTTAATCTTATTTTTTGCTCTATTATTTGTGAAATAACCTTAGTCGAACATAGGTATTTATTTTATTTGTTGTATTTTAGATTTTCGTCGTCGACTGAAGTGAAATCTACCATTAATGGCTTATATTCGGAGTATAAGTGGCTTTCAAAAGAGATTCTTAAAAATTAGCAAAGTTAAGAGAACGGCCAAATTTTAACACCGGAATTTTTAAATCCGGTAAAAATTGACCGGAACCGGAACCGGAAGGTGAAAAATGCCGGAACCGGAACCGGAATTCCGGTTGCACCCTGGTACGTATAGTGTTTACAGATCCATTGCAGCTAAAATTTAGCATGGATGCCAAAGTATATGTCGGATAGCGACCGACGCGATATTGATTTTCCGGATACCAGAACCGAACCGGATAATCAATGTTTTTACTCCTGTACACTTGGCTTTGACTCTGGTTTAAGCTTATTCTTTGGAAAAAGCATTTCTAAATCGAAGCCTAGACTAAACCTTTGCCTAAACACATGTCTAAGCCTAAGCCTTACCCTTAAATGTGGGAAAAGTTACAAGCGTTAATGTTTTTACCAGAATTGGATGTTAAATGTACATAACATTTAAATTTGTGTACTGTTGCTAGTATATCAGTTGCATATAAATTGAACTGAAAATGTTTCCTTGGAATTTATATTTCACTTCCGCATCAAAACTTCGCTTCTTGACTTGCCTGGAAATGCAGTAGCAGCAAAATGCCTAGTTGTTACGCGTAACAAGCAATTTTATAATATCCGGGTCAATAACCGCAAATACGCGGTATCCGGTAGTTTTTTGCAAGACACCGGCTGCACAAGTCACTTTTTTGCCTGATATCAACCCGGAACCTGATATCCAGTTGGTACCAGGTATATACTATCCTAACCGCAACTACAACAAAACTTTCCGAAAATTCCTCTACAAGATATAGCATTAAACCTACCAATTTATAACTTAAAAAACTAACTGAGAATAAACTACTGATAACTAACTAATTTTACACACATCATACAACAAAAATGCATCTCAGATTATTGAACTAAACCGAGCCATTTACTTACTTTATTACGAACACATCAGTGAATATAATTTTGACATTTCCTTCGCTTCATTGGACGATATCGCAAAATTATACAAAAATAAATGTTCCAAGATGTAAAAAATACACCCATCACAATCCGGATAATAGTTTTTGTTGATCAAACCGAAACAACGTAATGAGATCAGTAGCACCAGCTTGCATAATAAACAAATAGCACCAGTGTGTAAAATGATTACGTAAACGCCGGCGATAATATAAAACTGCTACATTTGTACAATTTATCTTTAAAAAGCTAAAATAATACCGTATAAATGCATTTTTTATGCCTAACTTCAAATGCTAATCAAATTCAGTTATTTTTGCACAAAACAAAAATCCATTTCGGCCGATGTAAACAAAAATCCATTAAATCGGTAGAGTTACATTCACAGAAACAGTCATCAGGGACATAGCTGGAATGTTGGAAAACGAGGGTTACGTCCTGAAGCCAACACCAAAATCATACAGTCGGTTTAACTCAAAGCAAGAGCTCCATGGGGAGAAGCGCAATTGGCTACCGATCTCAAATGTAAACTCGAAAATGTTTAAGCACACGGACTGTCTAAAAATGCATCAATTATGGATTTCTACAAGTGTGCCGCTTCTATTTCCATCTCTGCATTGGTACATAAACCACCTGGCAACGCCATTATTAATAGATAAGTATATATTTTTAGCATAGAAAAAGAGTCCAGTATGTGTGTTTTTTCCGGTTTCTCTTTTAGTGCTGTTTATGAAATATCAAAATTCTAAATATAAGCTATGGCCAGGGTGCAACCGGAATTCCGGTAGCAGTAGTGGAATGCGGTATTGTTCACAATTCGGTTCTGGTGTGAATTTTGATATTATTTCACCGAATTTTTCCGATAGTATTAATTTTCGGTAACAATTATTTTTCACCATACGGTTGTGGTCAAGGTAAAAAATTCGTATTAATTTCACTTTCAAACTCTTGTATTCTGTAGCTCCCTACGTAACATCATTAACCCAATTAATAGAAAGACTACGGAAGAGGCGCATGTATAGATCAGTGGCTGACCGTTTTTCCGGCTGATAGATTACTATGGAGTAAGCTTAAGCTTTAGATTACTTTTTTGCAAAGGCTTACTTTAGGTTAGGTATAGACTTATTGTTACGCTTAGGCTTAGGAATATGCTTATACCAAACCCAGGTAAAACCGGAGGTCTGCGTCCGGCTCCGGCAGAAAATCGACCTCTGGCTCCGGCAACAATTTTTGCCGGAGGTTGAATTGCGGTAGAAATTTTTTATGGTTTTCCAAAAAAGTATCGTTCAGCGCGTTTGGGTATGTTTTGGTACAAGTTTGAGGACAATAAACCTGAAATCAAAATTTTTGACAACGCTTTAGATATTTGTTATTAAAATTAACCAATTAGACATTGTTTAAACCACATATTTTCGCGTCACCGCTGCCGTCCTGATTTATACATTGGCCGGTTCATGTGGCTTTCTGGGCCGTACAGGGGTCTATAAAAACGTATGATAAGATTCTAGACCACATTTTTTGTTTAGGCATTGTCTCATCGGCCGATGAATATAGCGAAACAAGCAAACGCCTTGAGCCGCCAAAAATGATTGCGATTCAATTCTGATGTAGCCTCGTTTTAAATTTAGTTAATATTAGGGGGTGTAACCGTATATCAGTTTCCGTTAAAATCAATATCCGCTTCGTGGCCCAAGTAACTTTTAGGGGCGTCCAAGTTTCTGGCGGGTCTATAAGAGTAGGTTTAGATTCTAGATTACATTTTTTACTTAGGCTGAGACGTAAGGAACACATTTTTGCAACGCTTAATTTTAGGAATACGCTTAATCTACTGTTACGCCCCTAAAAGTAACCGTGGCCCGTTTCGTTATAGAAACACCAGAATTCTTTTATTTTTATTCTATATATCACGCAATTTTTTATTATACTGCAACTGATCGATATGAAGTAAAACCTACGAAATTCCTCCAAAACCTTGGAAAACTTCGGTGCATCCATCTATTTTTGTAATTTCACAAAGCCCTGTGAATCTTTGCACGCCTCAACTGTAGTGGAAGAAAAATACTATTTTTACTATCCGTTTACACCCTGCTTAATACCAGCCCTATGGACTGCAAAGAATAATAATTTTGCAAAATAATCTCGTGAAGTAACAACTCTCTAAAGCTATATCAGTACCAGAGCAACTCGAACACTATCGCTCAATCACGTCAACTGCTATCATGCAAATTACACTCAAGAAGCTAAAGTTTATTCGTGGATTAAATATTAACCGTTCGAACACAAATAAAAATTTAGCATTTAATAACATGTAGCTCTACAGTTGCGTTTGGCTTCTCATTCGCGTCTATCTCGAGCGTTTTTCAGTGTTGAATACCGTAAAATTGTCTCTAAAATTTTTTTGGACTTTCCACAAATTTATTTAGTATGCATATGACCAAGCCTATCCAGACTGAGTTCAGATCTTCATTTGCACATAGCTTTGAATGGTAAATTGAAAATTTTAGTGATTATTTGTTGCTGCGCTTAGCAATATTTGTAATCACGAGTTCGAGTACATTGAATAAAATACCAGTGTTACTTTGAGAGGTGTCACAGTAGTGCAAACGTCTTTCAAGGCCTAAGCCTCAGCGCAAGGGGAGAAGTCTATAACTGCGCACAAGCGAAAAATTTAGTATAAAGTTTAATCTTTGGGAGTCCCACTGATAAACGGTACGCCACTCAACGTAACACGGGACGAACGAACTTCAGAAAACCCTTATCCTTAGTTTGTATTATTAACCTCTTTGATAAACCATTCCGATAATGCTTAAAAGTTTCAATTCTATAACAGTTCACTGCATAACGGCCCAACAAAACTCAATAGAGAGCAGGGGTGAGGTTACGCCTCGGGAGTTCTACTGCGTGCGGATCAACGAGTCCCCAATAAATTCGTTGAGGCCCCCAAATGATTTATTAACAATATTTAGCTTATGAACTGGGCCTAGGTAGTATACACACTCTATTTCTACCCTTGTTCATGAAACTGACGAGAGAAGCCCGGCTTACTCTTAATTCCCTCAATAACTAGAAGCTATACAAAAATCATTGCAAAAAATTAAGATCGCAGCTGAAGTATAAATAAAAAAATGGCCCAAAGCTGTAATACGTTAATTCAAATGGAATCAAAAATCAACGCAAATTGAATCAAAAATCAACGTTTTTACTAAGATAAAGAATAGGAAAGCGATGCGAAGTTGGTGTTGAGTAGATTTCTCTTGAATTAGGTCCAGGTAACTGTCCACTATATCTGAAATAGTAAAACTAATGTGTATGTGTCTTAGAACAAAACACAGAAAAACACTACAATTAGACTAGCCTTCGTTTCTGGCTAATAATATTATCCCCACAATCAGGGTGTAAACGGATACGCAAACAAAAAAATCGAGGTAAAAAATTTCAAAGATGTTTTATTTTTCTGCCAACGCATTAGAGACGTGCAAGTTCACCGGGCTTTCTAAAATTTTAAAGAAACAATAGAAAAATTGCCAAATATAATCGTGATTTAGAACTAATTTTATACGTGAAAATGTCAGAATTCTCGTTATTTCTATAAAAGAAACAACGGATACCGATTTTTACCGGAAACGGATATCCGGTTACACCCTGCCAACATTGAAAACTGACAAAGGACCCATCGAAAATGATTGACACCATTTTACATGAACCAGAGCGGAAACAGACTCAGAAAATAGTGTCAACGGAGACAAAAATTACAATAATACAGAACCGAATTTTTTACAGGGCCAGATAGTAAAAAATAACAATAATTAATTTGTATCAAACTTTTCAAACACAAAACCTTCAACTTACCAAAAATACATTACAATCCGATGAAAAATACTGAATTCGCGTGCAGGAACAGGAATACACGTTGCACTTATTACAGTCTTATTACAAACGAAAAAAACTGAAACCTGCTCCCCTGGTAGTTAAACCTTTCTCAACATACCCTGTCTGTCCAGGAATAGATTCGGACACTTGACTCTCATTGTTTGACACACAACATCCGCACGCTAGTTGTAATATAAGCACAACAACTTCGATCACAGTGATAACGCTAACTCCAATCCAAAGACCGCCTTGCCCACCAAAATCTGACACCAAATTTACCAGCTGAAAAATATCCATTAATAATACAATAACAGATTTTGTAAACCGATAATAAACATAGAATAAATAAAATTATGCTTTCAGTTTTACACTTAATAATCTAGATTTTCTCACAGCGTTAACTAATTGAATTGACGAGCGGCAATCACCTAGTTAGTTATCACGCTAGATAGATAGCAGTAGTTAAGACACTAGACAAAGCTACATACTTCTAAGACAAGGTGTTATTACAAACTACAACATTTAACATTAATATTTCTTAGTATTGCAATCAAATATTACACTTACAGTATACGCAGGAGCTTCTTTTAATTGTTTGAAGTTTAGCTGTTCGTAAAACACTTCCAACATAAGTGCATTTTGCCTAGAATATAAAGTCAATGTATATGTATATTAGGGTGCAAAGCGGAACTGGATTATACCGGAATCACACAACAAGCAGGCCTACAATCAAAACGTCAAAACTTCGATTCCGATTGATCTTGCAATCGGAATAGGAACTCGTTTTGAATCGGCATTCTAATCGGAATCGAAATTCCGGTTGCACCCTGAGGTATATACATAGTCGGATGTGAAAAGTATGATTGAGTATAAACTAAACAAGTTGCAAGTTCTGGCGAGTGAAACATTCAAAAAGAGTAATGTTCAACTTTTGTGCTCCACCATCCATTGTACAGTGGTGTAAACGTTTTATTTGATAATCAACATTAACTGACTCAAGTTTCTTAACTGCCATAATAAACAAAGGTTATGCTTTCTTAACATAGACACGAAAATGTATATAATTAGTTATACTAAAAATACCTATATTTGTTTGTACAAGTTAGCACATCTTCCGTGCATCCAGGAACCTGAAAATAAAACACAGTTGTTTGAGCTGTACGTTTTAGTACAAAATGGATTTAAACTCACTGAAAATGTCCCAAAATAAAATCGTAATTGATTTTAACAATTAATGTCTGCCACTATTTCGGTTTGATACAAGCAGTAAACTTTCGCTATGTGAAACACTACGTAGATAATACGATTTCATTACTTGTTGGCACCTTCTTAATATAACCAAAAATATCGCTTCTTGCTACAACATAGGCCAAATGTTGAAATTGTTTGTTTTTGCGCAAAAAGTTGAGTATATATTTACTTAAACTGCTGACTTCAGTTATTACATAAGCATAACTCTAGTAAATACTTAAGTAAGTGTTCAGAAACCCAGTTAATGTCTACAACAACAATTTCCAGATTATAACTATTTTAGTACGTAAAAATAAAACTATATTTCAGCTTACAACAAATACACCAGATGGCCACCGAGCAGTTGATACAGTAACACCGAAGGTGCCTTGCCTTCAAAACGATACAAAAATGAAAGCATTACTTTATTTCGAAAATTTATTATTTGTCCGCTATAATTCGATGGAGCAACGGGACTGCGATTTCATGAAAAACAGGCCTTCTACTTTTTTCGAAAACATGTATGTACACTAAATTTTTTAAAATCAAACCAAATAAATTATTGACAATGAAAAACTGAAAAAATTGCAACGAATACAAGCGAATATACCAGATTCGTTGTCACGAAGGATACAGGATTGAAGCAGAAACATGAAAATCTTGGATGAACAGAAACAAGAACTTGAGATAACCTTTCCGAATGCAATTCTGTTTCACGATTGTTTTTGTTTTGACATTAACCGTTATGAAAACTTGTTTCTACGAAATTGACAAAAAAAGACACGCAGTTTTAATATTTAAAAACGCACAAAATAATAATTTTTAAATGACAAGAAATCGTATTCGAAACACCATAAACATTGCTGTATCGGCGTTTTGCAAACTTGAAATAACATTAATGAGTAAATTCAGTTTACTGATAACTCACTTGCAAGGCTGGCTACACGAACATTGAGTCCATCCAGCATCGCTATGATTTGCTAACGTTTCATAGTAGCAGTTCACTAAAACAATACACCGGAGACCCGTGCTGGGCTGTAAAACCGTAAACAAAATGTTTCTATTAAAAGCAAACAAGTCTCAACTCAAGCTCAATGTACCAATACTTTACGAGTGAACAGACCAAGCTATAACCGTAGACGCCTCCCATCCGAAAGCGAAGCGTTGTGTCAGACCCGTATCTTCGAATAGACTCTCAAATGAAACAGAAAATATTCAATGAAAGAATGGTTAATTAGTAACGGATTTCATCCAAAATTTACCATAAAATGACTTACTATGGTCCACCATAATAATGGTGCAGAAAAATAATTTCTTCGTACTATTCGGCATTAAATATCGCGGATCAGCGCATAAGCAAGCCTCCATCATATGTTTTTGAACACAAGCTCGGTAACAGCCCTGAAATAATAAAAAAATCATATCATGCGGGAATTAATCAATTCATTGCAAAATATTAGGTTGAAAGTATTCAAACACAGGTTTGAATTCTAGCATTACTATGTTCCACATTTACGTGTACTTTTCTACGTATCTGTTGGTACTAATTTTCACATGCGGTTTGTAGTGCTTCAGTCTTTATGCCGCACTGTTTACCTACACCACAAAAGTTTTATATTGTACGGAGTTTTAGGGGCGGTGCGTCCTGCCATTTACTTTAGTGTCTTTTAAACTGCGAAATGTTCAGGGGTGAGAAGTAGCCTCATCCACTGAAAACATAAACAGTTTAGTAAGTTTCACCGATAAAATAAAATCTTATACTTCAGATATTTCAGTTACATGGAGGAGGGAGTCAAATCCCGCTTGTTATACCGTACTAGCTTAAGTTGTATCACGTTCCAAAAAATATTTACAAGTAGACAACTGATCAGACGTCGAACACACCGTTTTCGTGTTTGAAATTATTGTTGTTAAATATATTAGTAAAATATATTGTAAAATTTAGTTAAACTGACCAAATTGCATAACGGGTAAACATACTTCCATAGTATAATCACCAGGATATAAGCTGTCGTAAAGTGGAGCGTCTTGTTCACGTTTACACAGGCCATATGGTGATCCGAGGCGATTGATATCATGCTGTTGAAATAAAAAACACATTACTCCGATGACCTTTTATTGCGTTCCATTTTATATACAACTAACAGGTATACAATGTCTTACAAGAAACAAAAACCTACTTAACACACAGGCAATATATTTCCTAACTTTTAAACTCCATTTCACAGCCCCTGCTACGTGCAAACCGCAGCTTACATAGCTAATTCCAAACGACGTAGAGTATCCAGATGCCGCATTATAGCCGTAGGTATCAGGAAACGGGTAAATGGACTGATTGTGCACAACCACACGGGCGCCGCTGGATTCTGTTGTTACCAGATACTCATCAATCGATGTATTCAAAAGAAGCCGAAGTCCTGAAATGCCAATAACACCAAATACAATGCTACAGTTTGTGCATATAATGGTTAGTTTTTTACTTGGCGATTTGATCTATTTCTGATCGGTTTTATTGGTAAATGATCAAAATTGTCGCAACACTGATTCTTTGCGAATCGGCCTATATTGCCAATATTCAGCAGTTCAGCATGCTAGATTGTGTCATACCTGTTATTAGCTCTACATATAATTTAATCAGTTGTACCATTAGTGTATGATGACCTTATTTTACAAGAGTGTGCAACTGCGTTTATTCTGTGTGCAAAAGCACGTATCCAGCGCACGTGGCGTTTTTGGCTTGTTCCACTTATTTTAAAGGGTCCCCAAAATTAAGTGGGGGTGGGCGAAAATGCTATGCCTGCTGGTACATTTTGAAGCACACGATAGCGCAGAAGTTGCTTACTCTTGTCCATAGAGTCATCATGGAATCTTGGTTGCATGTTATATTTCAAGCCTGCATACTTATTGTAGTCTGTAAATTGGAGAATTAGCTTAGGCAGCACTCACATACACTGGCTGGGTTTCCGAAACCCTACTTAGTACGAGCTCCCAACTATTTTGTCGTTTTTAAAAGCGTACTTAAGTTTCGCTGACTAAATTTGATATACTACAAATTAACCGCTCTGGCATACTAACTTTGGTGTAATTGAAATTGTAGACTAATGATGTCTCCTTAACACAAAGCAAAACTATTAGTTCCTTGTCCGGACAATGGCCGATATTTGGTGTTTCTTTGGTTGTGCTCGAAAATTTAAGTACTTACTTAAGTCGGCAACTTAAGTAATTACTTTAGCATAACTTAAGTTAATACTTAAGTAAGATGTCAGAAACACAGCCAATATGTCATATTGTATCATTGTGGTAGGTGTTCAAATCATAATGATATTTATTTTTCACTACTTCACTAAAGTAAGGTTAAATATACTATTCTTGTGACATAAGTTACACTTATTCTGCTTAATATTGCCGTTGAAACACATTTAAAGAAAGCAATGTAATCAATTCCACCACAGATATTAATGGCATTAAAGTTTACAAAATACGCAAAACAAACACATCTGCTACCAGTATTCAAAATTTCACTGTAAAGTATAAACCAAACAAACATAATAAACATAATTATTTGATGAAATTTTACAAAATATGCAATAATAAACACTTTACCACAGTTTTCATTATTTAAATTTAAAATATAAACAAGAGATTGACAGAACATTGCAACAAAAGTGTTACAGTAAAACAGATTAAACTTACCATATAGCGGCCCGGCACGATTACTGAACATTAGTCCGCCTGGCCTGCCCTCATGATTGAACGTAAAACAAGCTCCAAATTTGGAATCTTCTATCTGAATAAAATCCCTGCAACGTAATAGTACGATGAGGTAATAAAATTTGGCATAAAACGCGTATCAACATACAATAATTATGCTTACTTCATGCAGCAGTGACAAGCCCGAAACTGTAACATAACGCAGCATCTCAAACCTTCTCCAGTAAAACCTCAATTAGGAATGCGTACAAAAACGCTCCTGTCTTCGCGTTCGAGAATTTTTTACTGTTCTGGTACTGCTTTGATTTTAGATGATGCCTATCAAGAATTACATCCGTCGACGAACCAAAAACAAAATAGTGTGTTACAATTGCGCTTGGCTTGCCGCCTGCTTCGCTCACGAAATTAAGTTCATTGTTCTCATTGCGCATGCGCATCTCCTATGAACAAACCTGGATTCCCCGCTAAAACCAAGATGACGACGTAGCCTTTCTGATTGCGTTAGCTGTCATGCCCTTTTAAAATGTTTTTAATGACATTTACTGAAATATCATAGAATAATATAATGAAAGCACGTTGCTATTTACTCTCCTGTGAACGTCATTTTCCAGCAATTTCCAAACCGCAGACCCTGAATGTTCTAGTATTAAACTTTTAACCGTATTTTGAAAACCAACAATGTTTAAAAACCCACTTCAAATTTTGAGACACAAAAGTCGGATCCTAGTTGCCTAGCGCGGATATACTTGATCTGAAACTGCCATATCAAGTTTTTTCCGACTCAATATTTAAGTTGATTCAAAAACGTAACAAACAAACAAACAAAATAATAAAGCAAACTAATTACTCGTCCATAACACAATCGTCCGTGTTATATGAGCACGACGTTATCAGTTGATCAATAGTGTATCCAAGCGCTTTACGTTCGCTTTCAGGTTTGAAATACGCAGTAAATAAAAGGTTCTCTTTGGCCTGGGCTTCAAGTGCAATTGCATCAGTCATACCCTAAAACATCACAGACAAAATTTAAAAGATGCCCAAAAACATGCGTTTTGTGGCTGGATAATACGTGTGAATTAGAGTAAATTGTCCGTGGTTAGATTATACGCGTGAACTAGAGTAAATAGCTTCCAGCTTACAGAAAATATGCCAGTGAATACATCTGCGTGAGAAAAGGTACCCAGCACGCGTTGTGTCTTAGCCATAACCCACATTTCAAGGACTACTGAAATCTACTCAGAATAAAAAATTCAGAGCATTCCGGTGTCGACTAAACCGCATCCTTTATTTTCTTAAGTCAACAGAATTTATACAAACTACACAGATTATACGGTTCTTCACACATACGCACAAAACTCGCGGTGTGCCTAGCGAATAATGTTTAACCATTAATATCAGAATAACGCAAACATAGTACACAATGTTAATAGCCCTACCGAAAATTGATACAACTCTCCCAAATCACTTTGTTCAACCACTCCATTCTGTTTCAACTGTGTTAAGGATATGTTGTACTGTTCCATCTGTAAAAACATGACAAACTCATTATGTGAGGTAATCCAAGGCATAATAGCAGAGCAGCACTAATAACCTTACAGTAACCAGTAAGGTACAATATTGGATACCCAGCACCAGCAAAATATCGACACTCGGCTTTGGTATTCTACAATACCAGATATTTGTTGCTGAAAAGTTTAACAATATAAGTATATTGTTTATAACCAAAATCACAATATTTCGCTGTGAATTTTGAAACGATAAAAATTAGTAATTATGTACATCAAGAAACCCAGTTAAAAGAAGCAAAATAGCCGAAATCTAGTTCCACCTGTTGCAAAAAATAGAAGAAATCCTTTCGAATTCGTTGAATGGCCAGCTTTTGAACTTGAGAAGTGTTCAAAGTTAGCCGCTTCTAGCGAACGTCATGCTATCGCAAGTCTAAGTAGTACTAAATTAGGGTAACTAAGTTTAACTTTTTATCGAACTACGCAATACAAATATCTGGCTCCGGTATTTTTGTATCGGTTGAACCATGGTAACCAGTCAGTGACAACACACATAAAAAAATTTACTGCTGTTACTGCACGGGGTTATCGTTATAATCAACTTAACAAGTAGATGAATTTTCTCTCCATTTCCCTTTTGTGAATTTAGTTGGTTTTGTATGTTTAGTTTACTTCATTTATATACATTTGATTTGTTGAAGTAAAACAGACAGTATTGGTTTGGGTTGGTATTATGATTATAAACACAAAAACACACAAAAAACCACACCTGGCAGCCTGGCACCATTTAGGAAAATAAAACAACACAAGACCCTTACCAAAAATGCTATATCTACATGCGCCAGCGCTCGACTCTTTGGATACGGATTTAAATTACATACGGTGACCGCAGGAAAAGGTCGTTGAGTAAACTTGAGCTAAAACAAATATTGCACAACTGTCTACAGTAAAGTTGTATGACAAGAAGCCTTTAATCTAAAACACAATTAGCTGAAATTACACGTTATATAATCGTTGAAATTTGTTTCAGTGTTCTGTGGTTTATTTGATACAATGTTTACGTGTAGTCGCTTTTTAGGCACGATGCCGCAAACACAAAACACTGCATTACTAAGGGTGGCGCTAGGGATCGACCGGATATCTGGTTCCCGTTTAATATCCGGCAAAATCCGACATCTGTTTCCGGTATAAACCTACCGGATACCGGATATTTGTGGTTGTGGTTCTAAAAATCATAAAACCGTTTTTGCACGTCGAAATACTAGATATTTTGAAGCGACTGCAATTCGGAGCAATTCATGACTGGACACTGACATTGGCTGCAAAATCCAAACAAAAATGAATCTAAAATCCATAAACATATTTGCACGACTCAAATACTTCCAATAGTGTACAAATTTAGATACTAGATCGGGATAACATCCGGCTCCGGTTCCGGCACAAAATTCACTATTCGGCTTCGGTTCCGGTAAAATGAATATCCGGTCGATGCCTGGGTGGCACGATATTTTTTAAACAATTTGAAAAGTGTCCGCAAGCAAGTTGCCTAAACGCTGGACTCACACAGCATATTACAATCTTTTTCGCATTGGAACACTTACCTCCATTTGTGTTACTTTATCATACGCCAAATACTTTTGGACTAGCAAGCTAATTTGCCAAATCAACAAAGCAGTTGCGATTACAAAAACAATAATCCAAAACATTCGGACGCTCCATGATTCTGCACTACCAATATGCGGTATACCATGACTGCTCGTTGTTTGACTCCATGCATATGCAATTTCTTTTTTCCCACGCTTGGTCGCAGAACCTGTGCGAGCCATTGATCCACTCAAATTACCACGCAAAATCGCTTCCGGTTGTTTCAATTAAATTTGATCTTTTTGATAAAATAATCGGTGATGAAGAACAACGCGTAGCTATACAGTGGTACATCAGCTAGTCCTGAACAAAAAGAAGCAAAACAAAAATTACACATCAAAATTGCAAACAAAAGGCTTTTAATTAAATTTGAACGCGCTACAAATTGTACTTCGCTTAAATTACGTTATTTCCATTCTTGTTTAGCACTTGAATTCAATTTTTTTGGAAACAAAGAGTGAAATATTATCAAAATAATAATCCATTACTCTATAACATTCTCTAGTGAGATCCAGATATTAAATAATAAATGCTAAATTATGTACCATATTATACTGTTCGCGTGATCAGTTAAACTAACATAACAAAACTGGATCGTATACGTAAAACCAATTAGAGTTCGAAAATTTCAAACAGAATTCCGTGCGCAGAAACCGCGATTGCGTCCAATGTGGTTTGCGGTTGCAGTTTTGTAGCCGACTCAGAGTTTTTGAGTGATCGCGTCTCAAACGCACAGACGCAAACGTAGTCGCAATTTGAATTGCGCTCGCAGTCGCGATTTGAACCACAGTCGCAATCGCGGTTTGAACCGCGCCTGTAGCCGCAATTTCAAGGGCTCCGTAGCTGCAATTATAGCTGCGTCTATAAACCGCAAGCACAACTGCGACCGCAACCACGGTTTTTGCGGGCACGTAAATTGCAAAATTGCAGTTGAGAGCGATCGACATCGCGTATGCGGGGCGGACAATCACGAGTCGAACCGCTTTTGGGTCGCGATCGCGTTGCCACTAAATTCTGTCCGTGACTGTACATGTACTTAAGCAATTAAGCTAATATTATGCAAATGTGTTATAAGCTAACTATTCATTTATTGGAATTGAAGTTTTCAATATATTTAGATCCATCGCACCAAAAACCTTTCAGTAACCCTAATAATATAGTATAATATTTCAAATAGTTCTAATTTAGGCTTAACAAATGTGGTAATATGCAAATTAGCTATTAGTTAACTATTAAATTATCGGTTTTGAACGCTGTTAGGCAGCTTATTCAGATTCCTTGCATCCCAAAACCGTTTACTGCTTTAATTAGATTGCTTGTAACCCCAATAATTAGTGAAGTATTGTAAAAAGTCTTACATTTCGGCTTATCAGTTATGCTAATATGCAAATTAACTACTAGCTAACTATTCAATTTTGGTTCTGAAGGTTTATAGACAATTTGTTCAGATTCCTCTCACATCAAAAACCATTTATTGCTGAAATTAGGTTGCTTGTTACCCTAATAATTTATTAGCGAAATATTGCAAAAAGTCTTAATTTAGGCTTATCAATTATGCAATATGCAAATTAGCTATTAGCTAACTATTCAATTATCGGTTTTGAAGATTTGTAGACAATTTATTCCGATTCCTCGCGTCCAAAAACTCTTTGACACTGAAATTACATTGCTTGTAACCGGAATAATTAGTGAAATATGTTAAAAAGTCACAATTTAGGTTTAAACAATTATGCAAATTAGCCTGTAGCTTATAAACGGCTTAAAATTTTAAAATACCTGTGCGAGATTAACACCCCAGAATGACAGACTTTCAAACAAAAAAAGTTTATCAAAATCGGTTCAACGGTTTCTGAGATTCTTTTCGGACGGACGGATAGACGGACATCCACCTTTCGACCCCCGAGGCTTCGCGAAATTACAAGTTTCGCTCGGAGTTTTGCTTCGCACAATAACTATTCAATTGTCGATTTTGGAGGCTTGCTAATAACACAGATTCCTCGCACCCAAAAGTCTTTTACTGCTAAAATTAATTGCTTGTAACCCTAATGCTTAGTGAAATGATGTAAAAAGTCCTAAATTATGCGTAACTAAGTATGCAAATTAGCCTGTAGCTAATAAACGGCTTAAAAATTTAAACGGCTTAAAAATTTAAAACTCCAGTGCGTGGTTAACACCCCAGGATAATTGGCTTTCAGACAAAAACAGTTTATCAAAATCGGATCAGCGGTTCCTGAGATTCTTTTCGGACAAAGAGACTGACGGACGGACTTCCACCTTACGACCCCTCAGTACAAAATATAAAACGCTTCGCGCAACTCCGAGCTTCGATCGGAGTTTTGCTCTGCTCAATAAACCACAAAAAGAAGCCCTTAAACAAATAGAAATTGACGAATTTAAGAAATAAGGTCGGCGAAAGAATGCTGAATGTTCAACATTTTATTTCGTTACAAATTGACGCTAAAACAAAAGCTGATATCAATTTCAGAACGTAGTTGCAAAAATCGAACTACAGCAAAACAGTTGTAAGACACTGCAATAACACCCTTAAAAGTGTATCTGAGAGTAAATGGTTTTTGTAAACCTACAAACCATTGGTAGCTATAGCACTGGATGGATTTTCAAATTGTAACGTAATATATATAACACCATAATAATCGAAAGCAATTAACCGATCGTTAAGAAAATACGGTTCCTATGCTAATCATAAACAACGCCTTTTGCACAAAGCCGACTAACCGGTTTTTCTCAAACAAATAATTATAAACACTATAATTTCGGAATCGCGGAGAGAAGCAAAAACATATAATTAACCGTAGTTAATTAATTTTTACTGAAAACATATAAAATATGTGTGAGGTTATTTTTCAACCCAAAATATTAAATCAACACTTTTATTTCTTGACGACAGGTAAAACCGTGTCAAAGACAACCATCTCAGCAAAAGCATACAATTGATTATTTTTTACTTTCGGTAAAACATTCTGTAAAAAACGCTAAATTAGAAATGCTATTTTTGAAGTTTGATAACAAAATGTATGGATGGACATCACCGAAGTAATCTGTATAATACCAATCTTGAAAAACACGATAAATCAAGACAATTATTATAACTGAAGGCGTAAATTTTATTTCAAAACCGCGAGTGAAACTTGCAGCTAACTAATATAATATTAAAGTAAAGCTTACATACAGGGTGAACTCGAAACATTGAGTATAGTCAGAAGGGGTAACCGCGATACAGATTTTGGAAATAGTGTTCTAGTCAGGGAGTTAGTGGCTAGGTACTTACCGCTTATAGAGCCATAGGCCAAGCAAGGTTCAACGTGCAACAGATAAAAAAGAAATTGGCGTAACTATTACGATTGTGAAAATAAGGTTAATTCTTTATTCTGATCAGTGTTACCCCACTTTTGGGTAACGGTGATCATAGCCCGGGGTAACGATGATCATGATTGATAGAAACTTATCATGCCAAGAGCATACGCCAAACGCGTCAGTTGTCAGGGTATAACCGTCTGAATAATATATACCGCGTATGTACAATGTATAAATATTAAACACCAACTCACTTTTGTTGATTGGGCACACTTCTCCAGCACATGCCTCGCAGCTGAGCTCGATGACCGGCTGATGTTATAGCAGCTTTGCTTCGAGCGATGTGAATAGCGGAACCAAACGACGAAAAATGATATTTAGAGATTAATATATGCACTACGGAAAATTATTTACAGTTATTTACATGTGTGATTGTTATGTCGGATGTTGGTTTATTGCTGAATGCTGCGGCGGTAGTCATATTCCGCATTTCTATCCAACTTTATGATTTCTGCTAAGTTCTGCCGAATGGTAGCGTTCTGCATTATGCGATAGCGAGTTCCTCGGCCTCTAAGAAGATCAACATCCAGCGGACCGGCGATAATGTTGTAGGGTGCTAAAGAATCCTGATCGAGACTTTCGGGCTAAGCGTAATCGTCTCCTTTGGCCGCAGCGAACTTGTATGTTAGGCAGTTTAGTTCGACAGCAGAAAGTTGGCCCTCTGAAAAGCGTGGC
Organism: Enoplolaimus lenunculus; assembly: GCA_030248215.1. NCBI lineage: Eukaryota > Metazoa > Nematoda > Enoplea > Enoplida > Thoracostomopsidae > Enoplolaimus > Enoplolaimus lenunculus. The sequence continues at coordinate 632,450 of JASANG010003752.1, read as the reverse complement.
TCACAATTTTTCCATAATAGAGTTTTCGACCATATAAGACAGCAAACCATTGTCCTATGACATCGGCGTCATCAACGCCAAAAAGTTGTGATGAGCTTCCATTGTGCGCCTTAAAGCCTCCATGTCTTTTTCTATGTCCACTGATGCATTATTATTATCATCATAATCATCTGCAAACTCTTCTCAGTTATCAACATCAGCGACCTCAGGCATAAACTTGGAACCGGGCTGCTTGCCCTTGCGTTTCTTTTTTGCAAGATCTTCTGCTTCTCCAGTTCTCCTCGTGGATTAACCACTCGGCGCCGTTCGATAACGTGGTCCTTTCGCCAAGCTGCTTTTATTGCTCGCGATTGTTTTCGCAATCACATCGCGAAATGAAGACGCCGGAGATGGTGTTCGAACATCAGAGGGCACAACTTGCCGAACGATTCCAGCAGGTAACTGAAATTCCACACCATCAGGAATCCAGAACGTCTGAAACGATCCGGACTGACGTGCACCCATTGCTGATGATGTTGCATGAAACGTGGAGCGCGGCATGTCTGCGGAATGTTGAGTTGAAGCGTTTCCGCCAGTGGAGCTGGTAGATGGCGTGGGTGCAATAGATGGGCCAGCAAGCGGTGATTCGGGTCGAGCTGGCGACGCCTTATCAACCTGTGGTTCGTGAGGCTGCTGTGGCACAGATCAAGCGGTTCGACTTCGGTCCCATTGATGCGAGCCAATGTAACGTTTGGGGATCTGTATTTTCGTCTATCTCCCACTGACGATAGCCGTCAAGCAATGCCTGGTCAAACCGATGCAAATGATATTTCGACCGATCAGAAGGGTAAATCCCAGATTTTTGGAATCCTGCGGTTATGTTCGGCTCTGTGCACCCAGTAGGCCAGATTCTCGCAATGTTTTCATTGAATTCTTTTTTTGATAGTGGCCGTCGGTCGGTTTTTAAGCGCTGATTTAGTAGATTTGACCAGTTATCTTTAAGAGGTTTCATCACCGATACGTCAGCCGGTTGCAGTAACTCTGCGGTATACGCAGGGAACTTGAGAAGTGACACGCTTTGAGCACGAGACAGACGAACTGTTTCCACATAAAGATGTGATAAATGTCCGTCAAACAAGAGAAGCCGCTTTTCTAAAACTCCGTCAGCATAGGTTCTTGTATTTTGCTCCCAGTTACACCGTTTCAGAAACATTTCACCGTCTATCCAACCCGACTCGTTGGCAGCAACCCAGGGATGAGGTTGGTCCGGTAGAAGATTTGGACGCCATGTACTCTCCACACGTTTGCCTCGGAAAATTATGCAAGGCGGCATGTAGCGGCCTGCTGACCTGCTGCCGAGACAGTGACTATGACTGTGGTGTTTTCACGACCCGCACCGGCTACAATTTGAACTGTTTTCTGACCTCAAGCAGAAATGAGCTAGCAGCGGCGATCATAAAACTTGCTGTAGTAAAACAACACGAACTACTATGACGCCAGTTATATTTTGCTTTCAAAAAACTTACGCATGCATAATTTGTTTGGCGCCGAAAGAAGTTTTTTTGTGTGCTGTAAAAGCTAATATTGAACACCAGTGGTTTTATGCCTGCCAAATACGCCCAGGCTGCGCTTACGATTTGATGTTTTACACAAACATAATATAAACATAGTAGAGGCTGCAGTGTTGGTTTCATTCAGTTTAATCAATAGACAAGCAAATTGCTGTGCTATGATCATCGTTACCCTGTTGACTATAATGGATTTTTACAGTAAATCCTAAAGCTGTTAAATTACGAAGTATCATTCGGAATTTGTTTCTACTGTAACATTTACACTGCTTAGGCAGCATAACGATAATGTTGTAGCACCTTAGACGCTGCCGCTAAGGAAATCCCTCAGGCAACAAATTAGCAACACCGAGATTTTTAACTACTACACATGCCCTGTATTCATACCTGTTTTTCGTTGTTTGCACCATTTTTATGTTTCTCCGTTCTTAACAAATCTTCATACATTTTCTTGTACACTGCTCGGTCAGCTCGCAATTTTGCATCCTTAACTTGTTGCTTCCTTAAAAACAAATCAATTTTAACAAGTACACCAAAACGACGCATACAGAAAACGAGAATGCAAATTTGTAATCGCCTAATTTGCAGTTGCCTCAAACACAATGTGTTGAGGTTTGTGGCAAACATCAGAACCCGCTTCATACAAACGGACGTACTCAAAAAACCATTGGATAAAATCTAAAGCTTCCAGCTAGATATTCGTATCCTAGCACAACGAGCTAAAACAAATAGGAAACTATCCGTTCCCTGATTCGTCAAAAATGAAAATTTGACTACAGCAAAAGTGTCATTGATATACACTTCTAAGTTAAGCAGTCCAAAATGACAGAAACGAGTACACTACTGAACACTCTCAACACTAAAACCACTGTAGGATAGCGACTAAAATTAAATTATCGTAATTATGCTTTTACTTCTATTGAAACACTCAATTAATAACCTGCTCCGGTCGACTATTTTAGTATACTACTGCTCAATAAGAAATATATATACATTGCAGTATTTGGCATTGATCAGACCGGATATTGTGATACCCGACTAAGATCAGATATTGTAGTATCCGGCTAAAATCGGATATTGTAGTATCCGGCGTCGGTATTTTCTGACGTCCATTCGCACCCTGGCTATAATTATATAATATACCTTCTTCGTTCTGCGGCTTCTTTCGCTCGAAGAGCTTCCAAACACTGGTCGCCATTTACATGGCGATCTAGTTTCATGATCAATCGTTCTCTAGCAATTTTTCGATTTCGATGCAGCATACGCGACTCGTGACAATTAACAACAATGCCTAAAAACAAATTCAGTAATATGGAAGAGTATTAACAAAAATAGACCTGTGAAACAACAAACAAACAAAAAATCTTAAACTAACAGATTTGGTAATGCAGTGAATCGAAAGCATAATCAAACAGCAAAGATAACGACAAACACACGTTACACACCTGTTGGCTTGTGCTTCAGAACAACGGAATTTGTTGTTTTATTTACTTTTTGACCGCCTGGCCCACTTCCTCGTACAAACTGTTCATGTAAGTCGTCCTCCTGACAATACAAGAAACATACGATACAGATAGTTTGAAAATTCTTCATTAACACAACTATCAATCTAAGTATGGTATTTTCTCAAAATTTTGTTATGACATAAGGCAGACCAATAAACGTGTAAATTTAGATCTAGACTATTCAATGCAGTTACCGTATATAGAATAATTTTACGAGTAAAACAAAATCTATGCAAGAGCACAAAAAATGCAGAGCGGCGATTCAAAATCAAGAGTAGCAAAAGTTGATTACGACTATTTGAATTTCATAATTTTTGTTTATAGATGCGTATAAATTTGCACCTGCATTCCATACATATTTAGTTCATTCTTTTTAAGTCTTACTACCAACACACATCAGAAATTATAGTGGGATAGTGTAGCTGCAAAAATTCAGACTACTACTACTTACAACTATGCTGCATAGTTTTTGACCAAAAAATTGCGTTTATGTATGCGTAAGTAGTTTACGAACGAATACAATTCAACAAAACAGGTTATAAGAATAATTTTACTGAAATCACTTTACCTTAATCTCTGGAAGACGATAATTTTCTATCTCATGGGACACTGCCCGAATTGCAAGAGCAGAGCTGTGTGGAGTTCTTAACATAAATTTCGAAATAAGCGGAAAAGTCATATTATATATGTACAACGACTGAATATCAACTATTACAAATCTGTATAACGTAAGATAGTACAGTGAATGAAAAATGATCCGAGGCCAGCAAAATACATGAACTGGAAATTTCATGTATATACTTACCTTTTGTGTAAGCATGTACTTGGGAGTACGGTACAGTTTTTATCATATCGCGTCACGAGAGATTTTGTTGATATATATACTCCCAACGTTGTGAACTTAGTGTTAATGCGTCTGTTATTTGCCATATCGCGTCACGCAACATTTTGACTACGATAATGTAATGAACTTACTGTGCTGCGTTCAGATTTTGGCTAAATTGTGCCACGGGGCATTTTGCCTAGACAATAGAGATATGTACAATCTACGGCAGTGCTGTTGTATTGTTTACGAAACAAGTTCACACAGCAGCTGTTTTGCTATGTGAAAGTGTACATCGGCAGGATATTTTATTGTTTGGGGTCGTTTTTCGATTAAGCGCTTATGTATATTCCGTTGACCTTATTCAGGTACTGCGCGAAGCGGGGGCGTTTGTAGTAAAGTACGAGTGGGCAATTTTTTTGTTTACAAATCAGGGTACACAGAGTTGCGATTTCGGTTAAAATTAGATTCACAATTAGTTCTGATTCCGATCAAAAATTTAAAACGTTGTAAACGAGCAAAAGCGGATACGTAAACGTTTTTCATGTACCGTCCATGTTAACGAGTCGTTGGGACCCGACCCCGTGACATCTCTAATGTGTTATGTATATATCGTACATTGGTTTCCTCTATATTAGAGCGATTTATTACGAAGCTGCTACACTAGTACTATAGGTTCATATATAACCATTCTTCGATTACGCGCATCATAATTATAACAACACAGTATAATCACCATAACATATGCCTTAGGCTTGTACAGACCTCTAGGCTTAGACCAGATATAACTGAAACTACTGGTAATAACCGTATGGTGGAAATTGTTAACTGCACAACATTGTATAACATTTCTGTGTATATCTGTGCCTTTCTGTAAAAACGTTTCATAGTAAGTGCTCATAAAACAGGCCGTGCCGTTGGTGAAGGGCGACTACGCTAACATCATTGATCTGAAACACACAAAAGCCGTTGCAGAGACCCACCCAAATCCGATAATTCAGACTTTTTTGCTAAGTAGCTGTAAAACCGAGTAGCGGGTGCGATCGAACTAGCGTTATTCACTAGAAAGGAATGAGTTAAAAGTATTGCATAGCACACATGTAATATACCACTAGCTAAGAAAATACTCTTGAGAGTAATAAACAAAAACCGTTTTCAGAAGTATAATATATTCCTGCACTTTTTGAGCCCTTAAGCATGTGAGACATGCTTGTCCGTTATGTGCACATGCAATATAGTGCAGTGCACTGTATGTATGGTAGCTGGCAGCATACGGTCGACAAATATAGTCGACGAAAAATGCAGTTGCACAGGCGGGCTACGTGGCGCAGTGGTAGAGTGTTCGCTTAAGGATCCATAGGCTGAGAGTTCGATCCCCGCTCGTGCCCGCTTTTCCAGCTGCTTAGTAAAAAAGGTCTGATGTCCCGGTTCCTACCTTGACTGACATGGGGGCTACGCCGTGAGCGCAATGGTAAACTGCCGCGCTATGAACACGGTATCCAGTCGAAAATAGGTTGGACGGTCAAGGGACGACCTTGTTGAAAATAAGGGCATGTAAGCATGTGAGACATGCTTGTCCGTTATGTGCACATGCAATATAGTGCAGTGCACTGTATGTATGGTAGCTGGCAGCATACGGTCGACAAATATAGTCGACGAAAAATGCAGTTGCACAGGCGGGCTACGTGGCGCAGTGGTAGAGTGTTCGCTTAAGGATCCATAGGCTGAGAGTTCGATCCCCGCTCGTGCCCGCTTTTCCAGCTGCTTAGTAAAAAAGGTCTGATGTCCCGGTTCCTACCTTGACTGACACATAGCACACATGTATTATACCACTAGCTAAGAAAATACTCTTGAGAGTAATAAACAAAAACCGTTTTCAGAAGTATAATATATTCCTGCACTTTTTGAGCCCTTGCGGACCTCACAAAAGTAAGCATATTGTTTGGATGCTTATCAACAGGGTTGGTAGATAAAAGACAGGCTACGTAGCGCAGAAGTACAGTGTTCGCTTAAGATCATTAGTTCCTAGTTTGAGCAAACCTCTATACCCTGCGTTTCCAGCTGCATAAAACAAGGTCTGAACTTCTCAATCGTATCTACATAGACTGATAATCCTTACGCTGAGGCTTAGGCTTTATCCTTAGGCTTTAGGCGTATGAATATGCTTAAACTGGGTCCGGAAAATTTTTTTATTTGGATGTGTCTGCATTTAATTGGTACATTTAATTTATAATACTACTTCTACTCTAGTTTTTGTTCGGTAAAACTTTTCCTGTTTTCTCGATTGAAATAAAAGCACAAGTATGATTTTTTAATTCTTGTTCGATTCAGAATTTAGTATTAAATCCCTCTAGAGTTGTGCAACTCAGCGAGTCAAATTTTTCATTGGCGGAGCCGAATTTGACTTAGTTTGTGTAGACCCGCAGAGCCTATTTCGAAGCGGGTCAATTTACGCCCATTTCTGGCAGTATATAGCTGGTGATAGGTTCTCCGAAAATTTGACAATTTATGAACAATATGTTTTAGGCATGTTTCAAGCGTAGACCTTATATTCAAACGTAACCCGAACAGTTGTGCTAAAATCTTGAATATAAACTCAAACAATGCATTTCCAACACGATCCAATAAACTAAAGATTACATTTCCGAATGCAACCATCGTTTAGGAATAAAAGAGGGATTAAAATAAACTTGATATATCATGAACCTGTTTACGATAAAGCCAAATAGTTCTTGAATGATTTTAGTCGCAGCTAATTGACCGTCAAGTAGGCAAATTTGAACATAAATTAAAACTCTATGCTGCATAAACACTAAACGATGCTATTAAACACACCAAGAAACGAAAATTATGAAATTTTATTTCAAATACCAAGACCATCTTTGTACCATTGCTATTTTAATATTAAGATATATAATTTTTTAGGTTTTTTTATTACATTTTATTATAAAATTAGCGTTATCAGAAAATATTTGAGATCAACGAACTATTTTTTAAAAACCTCAAAATTCTGTTTTGCGAAAATGAAAATTTAATCTGGCAGCAAATAACCAAACCACAGACATTTTTATTGGATTAATAAGCAGACAAAACGTTAACCAATAGTGTAATAAAGACAAAACGTGTCCCAAGCTCCTCTAGTTTAAACGTGGATTCCACATTTACGGATATAAAATTAACAAAACTGCCATGTTTACAGTGTAGATTGACTTTTGAAATATGTTTGAAATGCGAGCAATAAAACAGTTTTAATCTGTTATTCCTGATGAACAACTGAAAATTTATTAACAAGCACAAATCATTAGATATAAAGAAGTACAAAATCAGACATCATTTACTTACCGAGGGAAGGACACAAGGAGGGTTTGGACCCTACGAACGTGTTTATCCCGGCCCTGGCAGAAAAATTTTTCGGCAGCAATTAAAATAATTCTATACGCTTTTAAAGATTTTCTTGCAAACTGTATACCTTTCTACCCCTTTTACTAACAATTCCTGGTTGCGGTCCTGTACAAAATTACTCAAAAATGGATATCTTGATAATAGACTTCAGAATGTTTCCGTTCATTGTGTTGAGCATAAGAAGACGTTTAGGATTAGGAACACTGTTGACATTGGCAAGAATTATACAAAACGGAAGCCTTTCCTGTTAAGTTTAAGTCTAAGCGTAAATTTAAGGAAAGCGTATAACCGCCGTTGCTCGTCTTGAAAGGTTTGTTTTTGAAAAGTACACCTACGGTTGTATATAATCCTTCCCAGTGCACAGTTTTTAACGTTTAAACCATACTCGCAGTACAAAATCTCCTCAAAGCATGATAGACTGCTCGGGTTCTTATTACCACCACAGTGGCAGATCCAGAATTTGTCGAGGAGAAGGCTCAAGTTAGCCTTGCCCTCCAGGCTTTGCTGTCGTGGACCCTTTTCCCTTTAGATCTGCCAGAGTTAGCAGCTGACCCAACAGATGGGAGGCCCAAAACATTTCAGGATGGGCATTCGTGGATTCCACCTGGCTTAAAAACGAGGCTAACCTATTTCTGTGGCAGCACAAAACGTTTTCAAGCCGACTCTCCTGGGACCCGTTGTTCAACAGGCTCGAGATGACGACTACAAATCACGCCAGTTAACTTTCAAGCGAAACTAAAAGTGTTATTCATGTAGGAATGGACAAATTTTCAGTTTCGGTCTGTGATGAATCCAAGGAAGACCCTCCCGACATAGATCCCTGCAATATAGATCGGAAACAAGGTTTTTGTATTAATTTGTATTAGTGTTTAGCACTAAAAGGGCGGTCGAATTCTCGCTGGTTTTGCTCGTGAGTTTAATTTCTATTGTATCTCGCGCGGCCGTTTTTTAGAAATTTCTGGATCAGCCACTGAATTTTTGTTTTTAAATTTGCTCAACGATCGCGGGCAAAGTTTCGTAAAAAAAAACGATCAAAAAGCACCGTTGCGCTGCGTGATTTTACTTTGAGGTTCCGCTGAGACTCAATAGTACCCTGTATACGTATAGTTTGTTAGCTTTGACCCTCCACTGGGACCCACTGTATCAGATTCGACGCCAATTTGTCCTGAGTTATTAGTAATTGGTTGATGTTGTGTTTGCTGTTGCTGTTCAGCTTCTTCTTGTTCAATCAAAATATCTTTCAACGAACGATTTCCCAAAGTACTCGCTTTATCATCCCAATCTTCGACTGTGGCCATATGCGGGGGTACACTTGCGAACGGTAGCTGACCCTTTGGAGCTCCAGTAGTCCCTGCGTACATTTTTTCACCGCCGCATCCTCCAGATTTTACTGATCTAATGCCGTTGTGACCGTTTGTTTCAACTCCAGTGCTTGCAATCACTGTTTCCGTAGCTCCGGAGCCTGATTCATGCGGATTTTGAATCAGTAGTGTGGCAGTGCCCGCTGTAGACGAGCCTTTTTTCGTCATCTTTGAATCTACACCCGCAATTTTGGGGGGAGATTGCGGCGATTTCAAACTGCGCCGTTTGTAGTTGACGTATTTTTGACGAAGTTTCATACACGAGTAACCGAACGCGGCAAACAATAGTGATGTTAGCGTTAAGCATAAAACAATTCCTGAAAAATAAGAATAAACTTTCAAATTACGAATTTGAGGTTTTTAACTATACGCTATATTGTGTACTATCATCAGTTTGCGATAGGTTTTCAAACGGGTAAACTCTCCTATCGGCAGCGCTCCAAATTGGCACAGTAGTAGGACAAATTAAACGCGAAAACTGTGCTAAATTTCGAACCTCGTCATTCCCTGGTTCCAAAAGTGCAATACCTTTCACAAACTCGCTAAAGCAGCTACTACACTAATTTGACAATAGGCACCTGGGTTTTAATCATCTCCATGACAAGTTGAAAAGCCTCTATTGTCCAATCAAAACAAATCCTTAAGTCATTCGAAATCCTTGTATGCCGTTCCTGAAAATTTTTTAGTGTCCCCACAAGCATGTTAAGCTGAGTGCGGACCTGTACAGCGGATACTACACCCACCTTATGCTCTAGAACACCAGCCGCCCGGCAAAACAGATAAGTTTTACGCATTCGACGCAAATACAATTAAGTACCGCATATTTCACGCCTATTTGGCTTCTCAATTGCGCCCACACGTATTTGTACCCATTCTTCAATCAGCTGGTGTGCCCGTAACTGATACCCCACAAGGGCTCCATCTTACAAGTCCGACGGGGCCTTGGGTACCTTAGCCGCAGTCACGTTGAACGTAAAGGTACGTACCTGTAATCACAAATAGACTAAAGTAATTTCGCGCTTCGCTTGCCGGTACAAAACCCGGATTTCCGCTGTGACCGCCTCCCATCGCGGCGAAACTAGGCGATACTGACTGAGTACAACGCGCGCCGTAATAGAACGGCGCACAAACTGCGGTAATTTCGACGTTAAGGGTGAAGCAATCACCTACAAGCGTATGCGATTTGATTGGTTGACCTAAATGTTCTTTGACGGCTACTGTATGCGAGGTAGTGAATTTACAACTTGAAAAACGTGAACCGCCGGACATTTCAAGCCATATCACAACGCGACTGTCGGCCGCTGAAAATATCAAAAAAGTAAACGTTCTTGTACCCTTTCCTGAACACGTAATACGCTGCGGCTTTAAGCTTCCGGCAAGAACACAATTATTGAGCGAGGCGAACGAAGACGTACACCCCAAAAGCTTAAGAATTAATTCAATATCGCCGAAAAATTGCGTGTTACAAGAATTCTTTCGCCTTCTATAAATCTTGTCCGTTTTTACCAAGAGTTGATGATGCTGAGTCCAACAAAAATATTCAGCAGGGTACATGCTGTGTTGGACAGAATGTACCCGGCACGCGTTGCATATTTGGCGTGCCCCTGGTATAGCGTGTGATAGCGATTCCCCTGTACATAACGTGGGAGCGTCGGCCAAACCGCAACACCTGGTGGTACTTTTTTACCGCACAAATTTCGATAGTTGTCCACTCTTGTTAAAGAGTGATCATGCACTCTTGCTTTAACTAACTATTTCCAGTTGCACTGCTAAGGTTTAAATTTGGGTTTAGAAAAAGGCTTACATGTACGCAAGCATTTGCCTGAGCCTAAGCATCAGAAATTAATGTGGGGACGGTGCACACGACATGAAATTACTTTCTCACTTAATAAAGCATATTTAACCAATCTTGTTAAAAATAGCAATTGTGTTTTGCGTTTTGAAATAAACGTTATTATGGGTCATCCACGTTATACTGTCTACGCTACTGTAAAAATTGACCACCCACTTGTTTGCAAGGGCGGTACAAAACAATACTGTTTTTTGGGATATTTGGACTTTGCAGAGGGCATACATAGTTACTCTGTTATGGCGGTAGTCTCTTCGAAGGGTGTGGAAGCAATGTGGACACAGTTCGGACAAAGTGTCTGACAATAGGAGTTCCATCGCACAGACTCTGTATAATCGCTTAACAGAGCCCCTTCGAACAGACTTTGTGTTATGAAATAAGCGAATGTCCTTCTGACAGACTCAGGACAAAACGCTGTACTTTCTATAACGTATTGACAAAGTGGCATCTGTATGTGCGATAGTGAGGCAAAGCATACGCCGTTCAGAGGGACTCTCTATTGTCAGCCGGGTGTACACATAGTGTGGGTGACCTTTGGATATATAATTTACAAACACTCAATTAGGAACTTAGGGACTCGCATGTGTGTACAATTTTCTACAGTAGCCTACACTGCAAAAAATGGCGAGTCAAATTGACTCTCTCCGAAATAGGCTCTACGGGACTACACAAAATGAGTCAAATTCGACTCCGCCAGAGTCAAACATGCCACCCAGTGAATCGAATTTGACTCTGCCGGAGTCGAATTTTGACTCAATTTGTGTAGAACCCGTAGAGCCTATTTCGGAGAGAGTCAATTTGACTCACCATTTTTTGCTGTGTAGACAGTAATAGTTTTGTCAACGTTGGTTCAAAATCTCTAATAGTCCTGGCCTATCGCGAGGTCATTTTGAAAACGAGTTGGTGATAGGACTGGTCTATAAGAGATTTTGTGGCACCGTTGACCAAATTATTGGGTACGGCGCATTAATACTCAAATATCGTTTTGATAAACATTACAAAGTGTGTACTACTTAACACAAATTTGCTAGAATAGCTGTTCGTTTTCCAGCTTTTCCATTCTACTAAAGAACATGTAAAATAATGTTACTTGAAACGCGAAAAGCATTTAAAATATCGTTTTATTTTTGACACGTTTACTGTTGAGATAGCAAGGCAATGAATGTTTTGTATAGTCACGAATAGATGTTATTATTGCTTGTACACTGTAAAAAATGGGGAGTCAAATTGTGACTCTCTCGGAAACAGGCTTTTCCTGACTACACTAACTGAGTCAAATTTGACTCCGCCAGAGTCAACAGTGAATTCTTGCGGAGTCAAATTTGACTCAGTTTGTGAGTCAGGAAAAACTGTTTCCGAGAGAGAGTCAATTTGACTCAATTTGTGTAGTCAGGAAAAACCTGTTTCCGAGAGAGTCAATTTGACTCCCCATTTTTTTACAGTGTAGACCTACTTTCAACATTAGTAACAACAGGATTAACAAACGACGGTTCGCCCAGTAACAGTTGTTCGTTCGACGGCGGTAAATCGGTCCATTTCCAATAATACTCACGGCTGTTTACGGCTGCATTTTGAACGTTTCGATGCTCTGGTTGAACAACAATAGCATCGTTGACATTATGAGACGTCACCCGGCGTTCGTCAATCACTGTCGCTAAGATGAGTTCTGCAGTTTTGGTCGCGGCACATGTTTGACATTCGAGACAAGTTGAATTGCACATTTGACGAAACGTGTTCACTAAACTCCAATCCGAAAATTTGAGGGTCAGTAAGATGTTTGCGGACGAGGGTGGAATTGAAAGTATTATCAGAGTAGCTGATGCTACGCTTAGCCACATAGTTCGGCGTTTTAAGGCTACATATCGTTAGATCAGCTGCATTTATTGTTACTAAGCTTGATTTTTACGGTATAAAAACTGTGTTTACTAAAATATAATACTCGAAAATTTGACGGTCAGTAAAATATGTTCGCGGACGAGGGTGGAATCAAAAATATCACTGGTCCGCAGCTGGGTAATAAAGCTAGACGTAGCCGCATATTCAACATTTTATGGCTAGGTATCAATAGATAGGCTATATTTATTGATGCTAAGCGTGGTCTTGGACGTAAAAAACAAATGTTTATTGGAATATATAAATTTCAATGGTTTGGCCTGATTTAAAGTGGGCAGCCGTTCCATCAAAAGTTTTTTATAATCAATAAAATCGTAAGGTTTCTTCTACTTTACAAATTTTTAATTTTGTGCCATGAAAGCTTTGTTTGGGTTCACGCTCGGTCCGCTGCTTGCGAAAACTTTCCACATGGCGAACCCTCCTGTCAGAAATTTCGGCATCCGCAACTGCTCATGGTGCATTTTAGTCTGCAGTGCAAAAAATGGTGAGTCAAATTGACTCTCTCCAAAATAGGCTTTTCCTGACAACACAAACTTTTTCAGAATTCGACTCCGCCAGAGCCAAATTCGATTCACTGAATTCCTCATTGAGTAGAATTTGACTCAGTTTGTGTAATCAGGAAAAGCCTATTTCGGAGAGAGTCAATTTGACTCATTATTTTTTGCAGTGTGTGGCAGAGGGCCATTTGGAATAGGTTATTGTTCAATTAAAAAAATTTTGAAACTGTTTTTATGAATTTAAAGTATCATTTTCTGTTTCCGGCAGAAACGAAAAATTAAACGTTTTAAATCTTTTACTCATTGATTTATTAAATTTGCAACATTTTTTATCATATATAATTTGATCATTTGTATTGCATAGTTTGGAAATGCCAATTTCCTCATATCCAACACTACCTTGTTTTTCCGGTGGGGGCGGCAAAAATTGAAGCACGCCGCATCCCGCACCCCCCCTGACAAATGATTTTAGATTTTGCTGAAAAAATTTGTTCGTTTGCCAGCAAGAAAAGCGTTAACAAATATTTGTATTACATCAAAAATTGTTAAAATTGATTCTGCTATTAAACCATCGACTGGAATTAGCAGAAAATTAATTTAGGATTATTAAAACTAAAAATGTAACGCTCGCTATGTGTGTAGATTCTGAAATTTTTGACTGGGCTTGTACCAATTGTGTGGCATGCTGTTTATTTTCCTGAGAATGCATAACCAAAAAAACCGACACTCGGGTTTACAATAGGTTTAAGTTTTGTTAAAATGAACGCATTCTATTTTAGTAGTAAAAAACCAACTCTATGAAAAAAAACCAAAATTAGGTTTACTCAAAAACAAACAACGAATTGTAATGTTTAAGAGTTAATCCGCGTTAAACTTAATCCCACTTATAAAACAGACTGTACGAGTAATTCATGGTGTTATTAGAGACGCAGCTAAGTTGTGAAAATTTATAAAATCTCAACTGCTTCATCGACTTAACGGCATATGTAAAGATCAGGGGCGGAAAGTTATTCCGTGCGATTGGAATGAAGTAAACTTAAGCGGTAGATCAATTTTTTTGCTTAGGCTTAGGCTCAGGTATAAGCTCATTCATAAGCTTAAGCTTAGGTATAAGCTCATTCTTACGCTAAAGCTTAGGCTTAGGCTTAAGAATATGCTTCTACTACTGTTCCGCCGCCTCAACGATGCATTTAAATCAAAATCAATACACAATATAAGATCGAATCAAAACAAATGGCAAAGAATATTTTAGCCGAACAAATATCCAAAGGGCATCGTTAACTGTTGTTATACTAAAGTAGTTTATAAAGTCATCAAATATGTTTCGGTTTACTGTAATAAACTGTGCATGAAACGATATCCTTATCAGGGTTTTTTTGCCTTACCGAAAACAAAAGAGAGAAATTTTACAAATATCAGCTAAATTTATTAAAGAAACACCGTTGTCATATATGTCCCGCCGCCGCCCTTCAGTGTTACAAAAGATGACGCGACCGTTATAAAATACGAAAAATGTCACTACTGACTTTGCTGAAACTTCCGCAAAAATTTCTACCGGACACGTAGGTAATTAATTAGCATAGGTTTGTCGTTTCGTTACGCAAGCGCTAGCTGAGTAAAGAATCTCAATTCTTTTTACCCGGTTTCGAAATTTTTCACCCGCGGATATACTCATATCAAAATTTTTCACCCAGCTCGCGTTTATATGCAGGTAGCCGATCTGTGCGATAAAAATTGTGCTCTAGAAAGTGTAAGGATATATTATATATTATATACATATATAACATATAATATATATTAATATATAACATTATATATATATAATTATCAGCTTTTATATTATTTACCGACAATACATTATTCAAACATTCAACGATATCAGGCAACAGGTTAATTACATTTTCATCCACTGAAGCGTGCCATTTTTCATCAAAAATAAACGGAAAAAACCTGCTGTGTTAATGTGATGACAAAGTAAAATTACACAGTAAACGGGGGATTTTTGTGCCGTCATGGAGATATCGTATAAATTACTCAACGCCATAGACTTCATCCACAGGTGAAAATAGCTTTGTATCCTAAACGATTATTTCGGGTTCGCTTACTTAGCTACTAAAAGATATATATTTGTTATAAAATCAGAACAATATATATACTGTCACTGCCGATTTTGATACCAGCAGGCAATGAGATAGTTGCGGTGAATAAAGGGGCCTATGGATAGAACAGGGCCGGAACAGCAGTGTAAGCATATTCCTAAGCCTAACCCTAAGCCTAAGCCTAAGTCAAAGCGATAGGATGAGCCTATTCTTAAGACTAAGCCTAAGCCTAAGCCTATGCCTAAGCCCAAGCCTAGGCCCAAGCCTAAGCCTAAGCCTAGAGCCTAATAAGATTAAACCTAAGCAAGCAAAAAACGTTAGTCTAAAGCTAAAACTGACTTTGTTACAGCTTCTGGAAAACGATCCGGCCCTGTTCTATACATAGGCTAATAAAAGGAAACTACTGTATGGTACTTTTTGTTGTTCTTATCAAAGCTTTTTTGAGATCAATATTCATGTTAGCAATACACAATTCAGCCTTTTATGCTTAGGGGATAACCATTTTAATTAGCAAAGTTTTGAAAAAGTATACCCCAGGTCTATGGACCATAATCACATTTCATTCAGCAAAAACTGTCATAGACAGCTGGTATAGAAATCTACAGTGAAACTATTGTTCAGTTAATTAGACAGACATTATCATCAATAAATTATGCCCGTGCAAATTATAACGACATGCTCGCTTAGCCTAAAGCTTAAACCTAAGCTTAAGCCTAGGCCTAATCGTTAACATAACGCAATCATAATCCTTAGCTTTCCTGTCTCTACGTCCCCTCAATTTCTTTGTTTCATCACTCCACTATGATTAACGTGGGCCGCAAATTTATTCCGTTTATTTAAAGTTCAGAAAAATTATAACCAAAATTAAATTTTAGATTAAAAGCATGCCGCCTTGCCCATTTCGAGAACCCCCGTGCATGTGCACGTCTAAACCAGGCTTCAAACAGTAAAAATTCACAACATAAAAAGTGTTTTCCTCACTCAAAATAATATTTTTGATTTCTCACATTTAAGAAATATAATAAGCAATGCGCACTTGAAAAGTATTTCTGTTATAAACCGAAAAGATTTGCGAAAAGTTTTGAAATAAAGCCTGAAAATAAACGTTTTCTAGTTATTTTTAGAAAAATTGTTTTAAATATCAGAAAAACTTTTTTAGATTTGCCACAGAAAATACTCTTCTGAATAAATTCAAACATACTTTTTGT
Source organism: Enoplolaimus lenunculus (assembly GCA_030248215.1). Lineage (NCBI taxonomy): Eukaryota > Metazoa > Nematoda > Enoplea > Enoplida > Thoracostomopsidae > Enoplolaimus > Enoplolaimus lenunculus. The sequence goes on along the minus strand of JASANG010003752.1, from coordinate 616,266 downwards.
GTGCGCTGCACCGAATGCTGACTATGTTTTTTGCTCGCGTTCCCGTATACCAGTCGTTCAGCAACCCGTATTTATTACCGTCTTGGTGTACTATTCACAGGGAAACATCACCACTTTTTTAATCACGACATATATACAACGCAAAAGTCACACCAGTAGAGTGAACAAAAACTAGCTATTGTTTGCTGATGTGTTCCATTGTGAACTGAATAGTCACTTGAGAAATCAGGTCAGGCAAGAAGTAGCCTTATTCAAAAACAAAACCTTGAAACAGCAACACTGGTGGACCATAGAAAAATGATGCACTATACAATATCGCATGATATTCTTATAAATGTATCACAGTATCACGTGACATACGGGTTCTTCTACTCATTGCACATAAAGCTTCAGTGTCCATGACACTACATCCTCAAATGTTACCTTGTGTACGCATGTTATATTGTTGAAGTTGCATAAGTCAATGTCATATGGCATTCGATATTTGGCCTTCTACCCGAGATGTGAGCCGAAATTTGACGTCGACGTCGTGTCAATACGGGAGCAAACAGTGGTCCGACTGCCCTGGTTAAACTCCGCGCAAGATTGTTGTGACTTAAACAATTGAAAACCCGAGACGGCTCCGAAATTTTTATGCGTTCAAATTCCATTCTCATGAAGACTAGCAGTTAAATGTCGTTGCGCGCTAGATTTAACATTTTGGTTTGGACAAATTTCATTAATTCCTACTCGCGTTGTAAAATGTTCAAAAGCGAAATTGTGTCCACGTATAAAATTTTCTACTCAACCCGCGAGTAGCGTATCCTTTGCAGTCACAGGGGCGACCCCAGAATTTTTGGCAGGGAGAGAATGTGCATTTTGCGATGTCGGAATTTTACAGTTTTAAACAGTGGCGTACCGAGAAATTTTGATTGGGGGCGCATCCTCAGGATTATGCCCTTTTCCCCCTAAAAGCAAACTTCGAACGTTTTAGCCGTACGGATCTCCATTTTTTCGTGGGATTTATGAGGTTGATCACGCTTCCCTAGTTGGCTTCGAGTAATTTCACAATTCTGTTTTAGGGCCTTAAAAATTTTTGACAGTTTGGGTATATGGAAAGGTCGATTCGATTGTAAAAACCGTGAGCGAAGCTAGCGAAAAGCTAGGCACTATTGTCTTTTACTCTAGTACAAAGCCTAAGTTTGAAGTCTGTGGGGAAATTTTTGTATAAAATATGAAATATTTCTATGCACTAGGAGTTGAAACAGAGAGATTGAAGCCTTAAAGCCAGAACTTAAACAACTTAAACAGAACTTTGAAGAATTCGCGGCGACGAGAGAAGCTATACATTGTTAATCCTTAAACATTTCTATATTCATGTAACGCGCCGCCCCAGGTCTAGGGGTTATGTATTGAGCTTTGCACAATTTTTTATTACTATCTTTAGTTTTGAGTTGGTTAGGTTGGTGAATTTAACTTTGATGTCCACTTTGAACAGCGCCGCAGGCAAAATTTTTCGAAATTGATCAGTGAAAAACATAGCTAGCAAAGCGAGCACGAAACCTGTAAATTATGACGCAAGTACTGATTCCGATTGGGGGGGGGCGCGGCCCCCGGCCCCTCCCTCTCGGTATGCCCCTAATTTTAAATAGCGTTTTAGCTAATTTTGCGATGTTTAAAAGATTTACCTATTGTGCCGAAGGCGCCAAATCTTTGGTAACCGCGCTATATTTTTCAACTCAATTGCATCGCAAAATTTTACTGGATACGCCACAGGTCCGCCTCCTGCTCCGGCACAAAATCGGCCTCCGGCTCCGGCTCCGATAGAATTTTTTACCGAGGTTCCGGCAATTTCGGTAGTAAAATTTTGCATAATTTTGAAAAATTTACCGGTTTAGCGCCTTTCGCTTTACTTTTGTCACAATTCTCAGGACAAAATTAGCGTAAAATCAAACAACTTAAAAACATATTGCAGATATTGGCTAAAATTAATTAATTAACTATGATTTTACTACCTAATTTCGCCTCACCTCCGTCTCCGGCAAGTTTCGTTGACCTCCGGCTCCACCTTCGGCTCCGGAATTTTCCACCTCCGGTTGCACTCTGCAAGTTCCCTTACACGGGCTGCAAGAAACATATCTGTTACGCGTGGTTTATGCAATAAAGCATGGTCACGCAACAAAACAATTACCTAAAAGTGAAAACCCACACTTACGATTAGTGAAAAACTGCTGGAAAGGAAGTCTATAGAAAACACACCAAGTGGCATTTTCATAAGTTTCACGTCATCAGCCGTATCAAGAGTGCATAATACAAGAGTGTGCAACTCTTGTGGTTTCGCATGGTAAAAAATGTACTGACAGGCGTTGCGTTTTTGGCCGACCCCCCTTATTTAGAGGGGGGTCGTCGTCACATGCAAAAACCCTAAATTATTACACTATAAACGAATCATTTTTGTAGCCGCATACATAAAGTGTCATGGTTCGAACAGGTTGTACACCTACTCTAAATAAAAGGGGGGAGGGTAGGCCAATAATGCAACGCGTGACGGGTACATTGTTTTCGACACAGAGTGTACCCAGTTGCATACTCTTGTTAAAGTATGCATCATCCACTCTTGGCCGTATTAAACATAAAGAAGTTAAAGAGTTTTGTGTTCGGGAATAAAATTATTTTTCATAAAATTTTTATTTTCATTTCTCATTCTCATTGTCTGAACGTTCTTTGACCTGGAATTGGCCTATGATCCTGCGATTTTTAAATCTCTATCATCTGATTGCCACTGAGAAGGTGTAAACATGTGAACCAGATAAAAAAGTGTTGCTAAATTGGTCAAGCTAAAGTGGGAAATATTTATTTATTAATAGTTAATTACTGCAACTATTGATAATATCAAGAGTAATGTTTTCTATGCAAAAAAGTATGCAAATATGGACCCTTTAATTTACTAAACGTAATTCGAGTTGACACGCGTCGCCCTGATACAGCGCACAAATAGAAAATGTTCCTAACAAAATTCAAAACAACTTTTCTCCAAAATATAAAACCACACCACGTACACGGCTACTACTTTTTTCTAAGGATGTCAAACGGCATACAGAAGCTTAGCAGCTAAAACCAGAACGGAAGGTCAATCGAATCCTTTAAGGAATCATCTGATTAAAAAAACCTCGCCAGCGAAGCGAGGACACAGCGGTACACTGTTAAAAAATGGTGAGTCAAATTGACTCTCTCCGAAATAGGCTTTTCTTGACAACACAAACTGAGAATGGTGAGTCAAATTGACTCTCTCTGAAATAGGCTTTTCTTGACAACACAAACTGAGTCAAATTCGACTCCGCCAGAGTCAAATTTGACTCACTGAGCGATTCAACGAATCGAATTTGACTTTGGCAGAGTCGAATTTTGACTCAGTTTGTGTAGTCAGGAAAAGCCTATTTCGGAGAGAATCAATTTGAGTCACCATTTTTTGCAGTGTATATTTTTCTAGGGGTATCGATTGACATGCCAGACCCACCCGCGTTTCTGTGTGACTGAACCAAACAGCCAGAATTTATGATTTAGAATATAAATATTGTCGTCGAAACAGAATTGCATTCAATTAGCTGCTCTCACGTTCAAACGAGTAATAATGGCATTGTTTTCAAACTGCATCCTAAAACTCTCAACGGCATATAATTAGCATAAAATTGTCCATTTCCGCGGCTGTCTATGTCTCATGCAACAACTATTACAGCAATAGACACACGCCACACTCCACAATGTGTTAGTGAAGCGTTTACTAATTCGCAACCGACAGAATTAAGCTTTAAATACCTAGCTAAGGCTATTTTAGTTGGAATATATAACTCACACAGTCTTGCATTGTGCACATGTTGTTTGCAGCACTTGGTTGCGAAAAAATGTGTTTAAAATAATGAATCAACCGGTATATCTCAGTGTTAATTAATTACGTTATTTGACAGGTTGAAGTGTAAAAAAATTCCATATTTAGGTTACTGCACATATGACGATACTATCACAAAATTTCTTTAGTTGCAGAGGTTTGCATATATATATTTAATCATGAGGGCAGGATTAAAAAGGTGGGAGGCCTTGGACCCATATGACTAGCAGAACCTTTTATTAACCATCATTATTTTATACATCGGAGCTTAAAGTGACAGACTCTAATGAAATAAAAAGTACCACAAGTACGAAACAATTTACGGCGCAAGGACTTTTCTAGATTGACATTGGAGAAGTCACTAATGATTCCACCGAAGTCTGAAAATTTTCTGAAGTCAAAGAATGGATAGGGCGGTCCCGTTTTTTTCTTTGTAGTCACTTATGATTCCGCCGAAGTCTGAAAATTTTCTGAAGTCAAAAAATGGATAGGGCGGTCCCGTTTTTTTCTTTGTAGTCACTTATGATTCCGCCGAAGTCTGAAAATTTTCTGAAGTCAAAGAATGGATTGGGCGGTCCCGTTTTTTTCTTTTTTTACTTTATCGACTGTTATTCCACATTAGATAGATTTATAGTTTGTTTCAGAATATCAACGCAATGCCAGCAGCATAACTTTAAACGTTAATATCACAAAATTTATTTGTTTGGTGCGTTTAGTTTTAAGTTTTGGTACCATTTTTAGGAAAAAATTGACGAGATTTCGTAAAAAAAATAAACGTAAAAACCAAAAATTTTAACGACAACTTACAGATATTTGGTCAAATTAGCAAATCAAACATCATTTTTAACCACAAAATTTCGCTTCACCTCCGACTCTGGCTCCAACTTCTGTATTTGTCACCTCCGGTTGCACCCTGATATAACCTGACCATCCCGTAGTGGCAGAGCCAGCGTTAGAATAAGAATTGTCGCCCCCCTACACAGGTCCCAGAGTGTCCCCAATTAATTGTTTTACAGCTTTTTAACATCGTTGTCCGCGAAAAATTTTCCAGTTAACCAAGATGGGGGCATTCCAAGGGTCGGGGCCCTCAATTGATAGTATGTGGGGTGGGGCGCTACCGCCTGCACTGCACAGTGGTTTTGATGGCTTGTTATCCATTAAATCTTATCAACCAAGATGGGGGCATTCCAAGGGTCGGGGCCCTCAATTGATAGTATATGGGGTGGGGCGCTACAGCCTGCACTGCACAGTGGTTTTGATTGGTTGTTATCCATTAAATCTTATCAACCAAGATGGGGGCATTCCAAGGGTCGGGGCCCTCAATTGATAGTATATGGGGTGGGGCGCTACAGCCTGCACTGCACAGTGGTTTTGATTGGTTGTTATCCATTAAATCTTATCAACCAAGATGGGGGCATTCGAAGGGTCGGGGCCCTCAACTGATAGTACGTGGGGTAGGGCGCTACAGCCTGCACTGCACAGTGGTTTTGATTGGTTGTTATCCATTAAATCTTATCAACCAAGATGGGGGCATTCCAAGGGTCAAGGCCCTCAACTGATAGTACGTGGGGTGGGCGCTACCGCCTGCACTGCACAGTGGTTTTGATGGCTTGTTATCCATTAAATCTTATCATCGGTTTTCGGTTGGTGGGAGGCGCCCCTTTGGGTGAGAGATCCGGGACCCGGGCTTCCTCGGCCCTCTTGAATCCGGCGCTGATAATTATGCTCCATATATTCAGCAAATTAAGAAAATTTTGCATTTCAGAATATTTTCATAAAATTATTCCTATACTTTTGAGATGGCTTAAGCGTATAGATAGACGTTTTTCATCGCAACCAGCAGCGTCTTCGTATGCAACGGACGATATGGTATATTATATTACCAAAGATTTTCAGAGATGCGAGAAAAAATACTGTTGCAGCCTTTGGAAACATCCTGCAATGATTACATTTTCGCTTGCTATGTAAGCTTGTAAAAACTTTTATATGTCGTTTTACCCTCCGTAAATAAATTTCTGGTAACTTCGACGACCACGACAATGGGATCGTATGGATCAGAAAATCAGGACTTCTTGATGACAGAAGTAGGGCGTAAACGCATGATTATTTAATTTGTTGTTGCTGATTTTACAAAGCAACATACAAATTGCAAAGGTCGACAAATACGGTGAGCGATAAAAGAATCTCGTTCGGACATCTTCGCTTGTCAAACGTGGTCAAACATAGTTTCAATAACATTAAAACTTCTACAAAACCTGCCAAATAACAGCTTATGCGAATTGTCAGCTAATTCATCATGGGGTTTTGCGAAAACACAACGAAAACAGTTTATTAACAAAATTGAAGTAAATTGAAAAACACTCATATCGAAATAACAATTTTTTAAGCACAACTTCTAATATTTAAATTATTTTGGCTTAATTTGTCGCAAAACCGTAAAAATTCCGGTTCGTGTATCTTTGAATGCAGGAACAGGAACAGGAACAAGAACAAGAATTAAATTTTTGCAGGAATTTCGGCTGGAACAGGAATTCCTGTTGAACCCTGTTGCACGGTAACGTGTACGTATAGCAAAAAGATTGCCATACATGTGCACATATACCGGACTATAAAGTTGTTGCAATGACTACATGGTGTAGTGGTAGCATGCTTGACTCGAGTGCAAGGGGCCGTGGTTCGATTCCCAACGTTTTCATCTTTTCACAAAACTTCGAACAAGGGTCATGCAGGCCGTCTATTTCCAATATGGTTGAAACTTTTCGATAAAAGGCCACAAACTAGCTAGGGTGTCTGAGCCACCGTTCCCCTTGACGCACTTCTGGCTATTAGCAAGCACACAATACACATTCTGCCAATAATGGGCAAATTAGGTTTAGCAAAATAAACAACTCTAAGCCATAACTCACGGTTCAGCGAAAGAATTTTAAAAAATGCGCTTCAAGTATAGCAAATTTAAGCAAAAATTCAACTGAGACCACGCAATATTCAATATTTCATTTATTGCGTGCAAACCTCGCCTTACTATTTTTAGCAAATTTCACTGCACAGGTTTTGCTTTTATGCAAACAATGCAGGTGCTAAAACGAAGCGTTTGACAAACAACTTTATGAAGAACGCCGAGACAGCGGAACGTCTTGTATACTTCACATTTTGTAAATATAAATCTGCTTTCTGTTTTCAAGATTATTGTTTTAGAATTTTACTCGTTTTTACAGCGTAAAATTCAGGTAGCGAGGTTGAGCGTAAAGAGTAGTTGACGCAATTTTTGTATTAAGCGATAAAGCGTTATAGACATTCAAGAAAAAATTTCCATTTAACCTTTTCGCAAATGAATATTGCCTGATTAGCTGAGACGTGACGTGCTTTGCGCATTTTTGATGATTACAAAATTTTCAATGTTCATTTTAATTAAATAATACTAGTCAGCCGGCTTTGTGCAATGCGTAACAGTTAGTGAATCGAAAACAATCTGTATGAAAAATTTCATTCCGCAGAACAGTCACATTTTTGTTCTACGAAAATATTGTAAACAAAATACTGCTGGAAAGCCGCCCAAATTACGTATGTGTGATGTTCCAGCTTTAATAATACGGATAACGATTTGCGCGGTTCTTACAATTAATATAAAATTTGATTTGAAGATAAAACCTTTTTCGCCACATTCTAAAATCCGAAATTTGAGAATAAATCCTATGCTTCGCAAAATATGTGTCTATTTGCGTATTATGACAATATGGAATATTGTACTATGATACTTTAGAGTTGACCCGATGCTGAGAAATCCATCACAAATTACCGGCAACGAGCCTACTTTGTATTCACATCTAATCCGATTTGGGTTTAATTATTCTCCGTTGGCTTGGATTTGGTTTCAATTTAATATATATGTATATACATAATATTTATATTTATATATCATATCCTTGAGGGAACGTTTTAGCATGGATAGCATAGTTAATTATTTTTGGTTCAACTGCTATTAACACCAATGTTACTTTGAGGGGCGTAGCTGTAGGTAGTATAAGCATATTTCTAAGCCTATGCCTTACCGTATGCATAAACAAGCTAATTCCTAAGCCTAAGCCGTAGCCTAAGCAAAAAATTGTCTAAAGCTCGAACTTTATTTCGACAATCCAGCAGAACAACGGTACGACCCTCAAAGTAACATCGGCCGCCGTTCAGATGCTATATTGGATGTCTTAAACCAAAACGCAGAAGTAATACTGCAAATTTGTTAATCAAATTTTGTCTTGTCGCTGTTTCCTGGTGACCTAGCTAATTTAGCCAAACTCAAGAATGAGACATTTTGTTTTACGCATGCCCAATTATTGAGTGGTTTTAATAATGACGCCAATCGAAAATAGCTTCATCAAAGCTGGAGTTCACGTTTAAATCTAGCACAATCCTAAGCTTTAACGTTAAATTATATCAATTTCAAGTACATTCTTTCGTACAAACAATGATTTAAAAATATTATAACAACAAGGTTTTAAACATACAAAACGCGTTTCGTTTTTGGCCAATGTATCGAACATGGCCGTAACAGTAGTATAAGCTGAATTGCAAGCCTAAGTCTAAGCTTAATCGTAAGGATAAGGCTATTCCTAAATATCATCCTAAGCCTGCCAAAAATTTGTCTAAAGCTTAAACTAACTCTATTGCAGTCCTGTGCTAAAACCTTTAAGCTCGTGATCCTTACATGTGCTCGTTTTTTGAAAAAGCGTTTATATTGATGATAAACATTTTGACGAACCTTAAGAGCACTTGCTTAATCGCTGTTCAAGCGATTCATTTCACAGTTTCTTTGCTTGCATAAAGTGTCGTGATAGTTGCTGTTTGAAACGCGAAAATCATTTGAAATAGTGTTTAATTTTAACCCAATCACTAAAATATGTGAGTATAATGTTGCTTTATACGTTAATTAATATTCACAAATCTATGGCACGCTAAAGTAATAAAGATATCGGACTCTAACTAAGATCCGTATTCTAAAACGTGTGTAGCACCTATAATCAGTTGGTGACAGGTCTTGTAACTTTTGAACCAGAGATGGCTGAGGTTAAAAATTCGGCACATATTTCGCAGACGATTTGCTCTACTTCTGCTCTAATTTTGACTTCAGGAACTACAATAGCTAGTGAGTTTGAAAACCTATTACTAACTGATGATAGTTGCTATACACATTTGAGAATAATGAGCCCAGTATACAAAGCTCCAGTGATTTTACATTATATATTTGTTTGAAACCGTAAAACAGTTATTTAATTTTGAAATAGTTTTTCAGTGTTTCGACAGTTTTACAGGCTATCATAATGGGCAAACCTTAGTTTAGTTCAAATTAAATGCTTAAATAATGCGTCGTTTACTTTAACTTGTGTACGCGGTGTGGAAAAATACACGAGGTATAGACGGCGACGACTTGCTTTTAGAATTGTGGAAACAGTCATTTGAAAAGTTCAGAAGCAACATCAATAAGCAAGCGTGTATACCTCGTGTATTTCTCCACACCGCGTACACGAGATAAAGTAAACGATGCATAATTATCGCCGACCTGTATCAGATACCGGCCTACCTACATCTCAGCCGCTCAAATTAATCTGAAATTTCATTCATATTAACGTACTTCAACGAGAACTAAACACAATCATATATTCCTGTAGAATTCAAAACAAACTCATCTTCTATAAATTTCAAACTTTAATACAGCGACTTCCCGAAAGCAGAGACAGCTCAAGTTGAGATGCGTAGCTTTAGCTAAGATAGATCGAAAACCTTATAGCTGTCAGTAGAGTCGACTCAAAACAGGAAACTGGTTAAAATTAAACACAAGAAATTCATTGGAAACTTTGAAACGTAAAGACAATGGGTGGTACGTATAAGACTGTGAGCATAAATTGGCAAAGTAGCACGCGCATTGTGCGCGCGGAACTAGCAAAGTTTCGCTTAGTTTATCGTATATCGGAAATGACTTTAAAGCTGAAATTGTCGTTCGTAAGATGGATTTCAAGCTTTCAGACAAAACCTCTCATACCAATCATACCGTATTCGGCGGTTTGATTAATACTTGAAAGTGTTATTCGATTAAAATTGTTGCTTAAAAGGATGCAGTCAAACGTTGAGTTGAATCTGTGGTTTAGCAAATAATGTTCAGTGAAAACATTCCGTTCACCGTGTTGGAAAATACAATTTGCATTGGACGTCGAGCGCACAATAAGAACAAACAACACCCTCATATATTTTTTAAATTGTGTTGTCGGTCTATGTATTGCACAGGGTCGGATCGTTTTCCGGAGGGGCTATAAGAGAGTCAGTTTAAGCTTTAGACAAATTTTTTTGCTTAGTCTTAGGATTAGGCTTTGGCTTAGGCCTAGGAATAGGCTCATGCATACGCTTATGCTTATGCTTAGGCTTAAGCTTAGGAATATGCTTATACTACTGTTCCGGCCCTGTTCTATACATAGGCCATGTTGTCTATAATTTGGGTTACTCATTGGGCTTTATCTTACGTATTATTGCCAATTTGGCCAATGTAAAGAATAGGGGCAGAACAGTGTATAACAATATTTCTAAGTCTAAGCCTAAGCCTCAGCCTAAACCTAATCGCAAGAATGAGCATATTCCTAAGTCTCAGTCTAAGCTTAAGCCAAGCAAAAAATAAGTCTATGGTTAAGTTTACTCTGTCGTAGTCCCACAGAAAAACGTTCCGCCCCTGATCTTTACGTTGGCCGCAAATTCTATAGAATTAAGGGTTGAAAGAAATTCGTTTTTGGCAAAAACCAGTTCAAACCTTAGCAATTTGTTGACTGACTGTTTGTTATGAAGGCACCAGTAGGAACTGTGACAGTATTATTGCCAGTTCACATAAAAATAGTTAAATGATCGTATACAGCATCAGGTTTCCCAGGTGCGTAGCTACAATTTGAACGAAAGTCCTGGTACCTGGTGGATATCTTTGCCAAAAAAGCGAGAGTGTCGGACACGCCACGACCCCTCGGTGCTTACGCCTTTCAACTGGATTTATAAAAAACTTTGCACTTCGCAGTCATGCATACCAGGCTTACAAATATTATTGCAAGTCCAGAGTCTCTATTTTGTGTCTGAACCAATAGGAAACTATTTTCCTAATTATAGTCTGTAAATAGATAGAGTCCAAAATTACTAAATAGTCCATATACGTAAATTATTTTAATAGGGCGTAAATAATCCTTGGACTAAAGTTCAGAACAGAGTTTGATTCTTTACGCAAAGCATAATAATATTACCTTTATTCTTAGCAAAATAAACTAGTAATCTTACCATACATATACCATAGAAAATGGATGCATAAATTAATTGTGTATGGTCCAAATAAAGCTGAAGCTTTATTGAAAAAGACGCCCATGTCAAAAATAGGTACCTGCCTACGGAAGACATTGGGACTGTTGGAATTAAAGGTTGTAAGGCTTACGCTTAAGCTTACGCTTAGAATTTAGATTAAGGTCATGTTTAGGATGAGGGATTGCTTAGGCCGCTATTGTTTACCTGGGCCGAAACATAACGTGTATTTGCAATAAGGCGAAAAAATATCAGCCGGCACCCCGTTTATTCGGGTCACTACTGTTACTTTTCATTATTCAATGTCAAAATTAAAATGGTTATGCATCAGTTTAGAAAACTTATTTTTATAACATTAAAGCGTAAAATTCTTAGCGCTGCTCCTTGCAAACTGCGAGTGAAACCAATTGTTGCAGATTTACCTTAAGTAGCCAAATTTTGGTAACTCTGTCACCAGAGGTATATTCATAACTGTAATGCGTGCATCGAATCTGGTTAACGTTTGGCAATATAAGCTGGTCACTTAGACCGAATATTATAAATTATTCAGCGGTCGGTGCTAGTCTGAGACATATAGACGCAAAAATAAAATTATTTTCTTCAGGTTTTGTACAGGTCAAAAATGGCCGAAAAAATATAATTGTCTGTGGTATAGAACAAAAATTAATATGTCTACCTAAAGGTGACCTTACATATTAAAACTTGAAAAAATTTTGTCATAAGGAGCGTCCTGTTTACCTGAGAGACAGCAACAGAGAGTCAACTTAGGCTTTATACTAATTGCTTTGTTCAGGTTTAGTTCTATGTTTGTTGCTTGTTCAATAGGCTTAAGCTTAGAGATATGCTTTAACTACTGTTAGGTCCCTAAAAATCATCCAACATATTTAATCAAGAAAGTAACCCAACTATTAATATTGGTATGAAAATATTAAGCCATGCCAACCGGTGACATGCGGTGTTATTTTTATCATAAAACTTTTCTATGAAAAATACATTTGCCTCACAGGCATCGCGCAGTCATCATTTATTAATGAAAAAGGTTTCAGCTTAAGCCAGAAATTAAGGGTTTTTTGCTTTATTTCAAATTAATTTCACGGCAAAACAGAAATAAGTTTTGGGTTGATTTGTAGTTATTTAATTGAAGCGTATAAATTCAACGTGACAGCTATAAAACTATAATTTTTTACGAAAAGAATCACTTTTACAGTATCAACATTTGTGTTTTGGGCTTCATAATCCAAAACTATCAGAATCAAAACTATTAAGCCGTATTCACACGTGCAAGTTTTTGCTGCGAGAACTTGCAGCTGCAAATTGCATGCAGATTTGTATTTTTTCATCAGTCATTGAGAAAGCGGCTGCAATGAATTTAGTGAACTTGCATGATTGTTGACACATGTGAACTAAGTTCTTAGCTGTGATTTTGAATGAATTATTTGCAGCTGTAAGTTTTTCGAACGGGATTTTGGACAAAACATGCAGGCGCAATTTGCAGCAGTAAGTTCTCGTAGCAAAAACTTGCACGTGTGAATAGGGTTATATATACCTTCATTGACCCAATATGCAGTTTCGATTTTTTCAGGATCAAACAGCCGTTATGTAATTTTTTACATTCTCAAGTATTATGCATCGCTCCTCAACACATCAAACTCAGATTTTTAAAAAAATCAAATTTTAGTGTGAAATGATGAGGGGAGGTCATGATAAGTTAAAATATTGCAAAATTTTGAAAATCAAACCGATTTGGGCAAACTCCGGCTGGGAGCAAATAACGGAAAAAAACCCGTTGGATTCAACTACTGTTGACTGTTGCAACTGAGTACGACCATAGTAAATTTTGATGCCTCCAAATAACTGGAGTTTTCATCGCAAAAAAATGCCCACAAAGCGGCTGCGGCCGGAGCCGGCTCACACAAGATATATACAGTTATAATATTAGTATTGAAATTAATAAATTAAACAACAATCTGCGAAGCAACGCGAAGATTATATTTTTGAGATGAATAAGCAAAAAATCGGCATTTGAAAAAATTAAAAAAATTTGATGCTTAAATTGTCGGACATTCTCTTTTTCACAAAAAATCCGCCAAGTTCAAACCCTGGTGCTAACCACAGTTAAACTTTGCATTAGGCCCACTGAAATAACTATCAAACGCCTGGTTTACGTCTTAGCTTTATTCTTCTAGATCTTCGCAGTCAATAGGTATATATCTGAAAGCAATCTTATGGTCCATTGGTTTGAAAAATTATGATAAAGTTTGACTTATGTATATTTTTAAAACGCTGATATTAGTAGTTTTGTGTTGTTCTCAATAGAAAACCGAATCACGCAAAAATTTGCGCTGTCACCTTCAATCGAAGACAAGTGCTGACTTTTATACGCCGACTCAGGCCAGTATCGTATTAATATTGCTTGCTAGAAAGAACTAAAAATTTCAGGAGTGGCACGTGTGAACTTTACACGAACAACGAGTAGGGCTAAATTTGTTTCATTGAGGCCAAAACCTTTACGAGCCCTTGTTCGGTTGAACTACGGGTCAGCTCACACAGAACTTTAATGTTTGTTTCGTTAAATCCACTGTAAATAGGTTATACAAGTAAATATTACATTTTTAATTTATAGGTTTCATAAAAAGTGTAAAAATTAAATGAAGAAATTACTTAAAAACAAACTAGTGCAATGTTCAAACCGATCGAAAATAGAGTGTAAATATGGAAATTAAAATATAATAAATACGTATGATGTGTGTTTCGGTATACTTGGTTCATCCATTAAGTGGACCATAAACCAATATAAAGGCTTATACTCGGTACGATTACACAACCTAAAACTGGTGAACAGTGGCGGATCCAGGATCTAAAAAGGGGGGGGGGCAAAACTTCACAGGTAATAAACTTACTTTTGACCCATACACAAACCACGAACTATTGTCACAAAATTGCTATATAATTTTTGTCGAGATGCTGTTGGGGGGGGCACAGCCGGGGTGGCCCAATAAACAACTACGACAAGTGAAATTTAGTTATTTTAAAATATAGCTACCGTCTATAAAAGCTAAAGCTTAATTTCAAAACATATGCTTCAGTGTGCTCGAACCAGTGCCCCCTCTAAACAAAGCCTCTGTTCCCTCGTTGCGACAATTCGAAAACCTTAACATGTAGAAGCAACCATGCTTAAAATTGTAATACGGGTTAAATAGTGCACCATGTGGTTGCATTGGGATCAATTATACATCTTTGCAAGCGTCGCTTTACGTGTGCGTGACATCACTTCTTTACGTGACGATTGGACGCATTTACATGCGAACGAATTTGCGTTTTACAAATTAGTAAACGCATCACCGGCTGCTGAATTAAGCCTTAAAATGAAAGTCGGTGAGGAACGGGCGCATAAATTAAAATTGTGTTCTTGTGTTCGGTGGATTCGGTTTTAGCAGTATTCATTTGTTATAAAGGTTATTCTACTGCATCTTACGAGAACCTACTTGCGAAATTTAAAGAAAAGCCTAGGAAAAGCACGTTTTGAAGACTTTAGAATAATTTTGTGGATCATTTAAAAATTTACGAAACGTTGAATGAATTAAAATAGGTCTCTGAAAATCTTGCATGCGCTCTTGAAAATTTTTTAGACACCTACCTTCTATTAAGCATGTTCAGCTGGCTACTGGTCTCTAAGAAGATATTTAAACATTGAAATAGACTGTAGTTTTTAGCACTCAAAGCTTACACTTGTAGACAGTTTCCATAATTACTGTCTCCGCCCATTATTTTTAGTTGCATATCCCTGATTATTTTGTGAATCTGCCCGCAAAACCAACCTAAAACGTAATGAAAATAAGTTCAATTCCAATCGGTTAAAGCGAAGTCAATTTTCACAAACTAAAATAAAAATCATTACCCGTTTTAAACTGACATAGCTAGTATACTCCGGGATTATTGGCGGATCCACGGCGTGTCAGCGCCGCCCAAGCCACGACTTTCCCAAATGTAACCAAATCCATAATTTTGTTGTAAAATTTAGCAATAAAATTACTTTTGGCTTTTTGCTTGTTTCACTCGTCAGTTTTTTTGGTATTCCCACTGCATTTTTGCCAGAATTTTCTGAATCCACCCTCTGTTTACGTTAGCTTTGCACCGTTTTGCGTCAACCGGTGTGTAAAATGGCTTCAACAGTTTCATTGCGAAGCAACTCCGCAGACATAACGTGGCCACAGAAATCCCTCAAGAGATTTAATTATAATTCGTGACTGCAAGCGAATAGCGAATATTAATTCGACACTGGCCCACGCTGTCCTACCCTTCACCACAAAACCTAAATGGGGGCACGGGGCATAGCCATCATTTTGAAAAGGGGATGATTTAATACGTTCTATAGATATTTTGAAGAGAGTTTCTGGCGTTACTAACAGATAAAGTATATATAATATCCAATCCACACAAATTCCTAAAGCAGGCTTTGACTCGAAAACCCCCATAGCTACGCCCTTGATTGAGGGTACTATTTGCTCAACCAATGCGATTTATTAGATTCATACTGTGCAGGCTAACACCAGTTGCACACACACCAAATGAAACGTGAATTGGTCACGGGCGTAACGAGTGGGCGGCTGTGACCCCCCCAATTCGAATTCTTGATGTCACGTAAAGAGTGCTGCATTTCTGGTTCATCGTGAACGATCAGCCAATTTTGTTTCAAGAACCAATATTTTACTCGTTTTTCGGTACCGGTTCTCCTACCGACGGATATACATCACCACTGGAATTATATGCAATCCGAAGAACGGTGCTGCAAAATTGAAATTTCACAATAAACGTAGCGCAACAACGGCAAAAATGTTTGTTTTGAAAGCGAATCTGAACAAAATGAATTTAAACGACACCAGTAGAATGTAGCATTTTGGCCAATATTACACAAATCAACATCCAACAATCAATCCAGTAGAACGGCACAAAGGGTCAAAAAATTTCTTTGAGCTGGTCTTGTAACTTTAAAATTAGCAAATTGAGCGTTTGGAAATTTATCAACTTTTGCATTTGACCTACCCCGCTACGGTGTGGGATGTGATTAATTGCCAGCGAACATCAAA